>BMAW01039077.1:218834-272734 GCA_019974015.1 Nephila pilipes
TATATATATATATACAGAGAAAAATTACAGACTTCTAAAAAACAACGGTGTAGCAAAAATTGTAAATTATAGCGAAATAAGAGACTTCCTCTAACATTTTTTATAACATAAACAAAGCCATTATGTTACCTTTTATATTATGAAGATCGTTTTAACATTCTTGCTTAGAGCCAAAGAATTATGCTAGGAAAAATATTTACACCATGACGGTAAAATATTTATATCAAATCAGCATAACCAAAACCAAATAAAAATTACTCTAAAAATCCAAAGACCTGAATTTTTACCTTTTAATGCCGTAAGCCAATTCCAAGAAAGTATGACTATAAGGTATAGTATTCTTACTTACTTATTTCATGAAATACATGACTGATAACTTTAATTCCAGTCAGAAAGAAAATAACTATGCCTAAAGAATTAAACACAAAACCAAAAGATAAATATACCTGAAGCATTAAGTGCAAAACAAAGAGGGAAAATGCAACAACAATTTTTTTAAAAATAGATACAAAAAATTACTACACACTTATTTTCGAGTTTAAATTAGAGAAGAAATTAAATAAAAACGATAAAAATGCTTCGTATTTATATTAATAGAACATTCTAAAATAGATATTGGAACTAAAAGCATGAAAATAATATTCAAAAGACCATTTTGTAAAACTAAAAATGAATTCTATATTACATCTACAATTGATGTATGGTTTAGATGCATACTAAAAAATCAACGTTTCAAGATAGGAAATAGTAATATTAGAAAGGGGGAAAAAATTACCAACTGATTTGGGGGACGAGGGTAGTTGCTTAACAAGTATATATTGCGACTTCTCGATTTCCTACTTCGTGAGTATTTTCAATTATACATTGTATACGCAATTTTAATTTATGATTAGCGCTATTCATATTTTTGATATAAAAACTGCTAGCATAACAAAATTATTTTTCATTAAATAAGTTCTCAACACTGATCTTATAGTCTAGTTATCACTCATCTTTCTTTGACCATAAAACTCTTAAGCAGCAGAAAATGCTTACAAAATTTTCGCTTAACAAATAACAATTTATAAGAACTGAGCTGATATATGAAATGAATATCTCATTTACATAAATATCGATAATATGCCAATTTAAGATCAAATTTTACTACTTCCTCAAATTTGAAATTAAATAATAAGAAGAAGAGGAGATTTAAGTTATTAAAGATATGGAATAGGCCTCTATAAAAGAACTTTGTGAATCTCCCTATTTAATATATATAGTAGAATTTAGTTAAGTTGAGCTCTTTAACTCGGTTCTAAGGATAAACCCAAATCGGACTACAGGAATATATATAATTTCAGAAGCGATCTGAAAATTTCCATAAAAAACATTTATTTGTTTCACCCACATATTTTGAAAAATGAATGTTTGGAAGAAAAAAGGAGGAGGAAAGAGAACTTTACAAATATTCTGTGCAAAGTCAACAAAACCTCAGTTACCCCTCTTATGACCAGTCACAAACGGCATATGACGCTACATAGTATAAAAAGAAAATTTAATATAACAACTTTAAGCGAACTTCTATTATTCACAAAATTGCAGTCCTTACCTTCTGTAAATATAATTCATACTCTATTTGTTCAATTTAAAGATGATTTTCCGTAAGTATGTTTTATTATATATATAAAGTACATTTACACTGCTAAAATATGTTTAATATTTTATCGTTAGCTCTCATTTTAATATTCAATTTAATAATTGATTTTATGACAGAACTGCTTGTTTTTATTCTTTTTGTTAACATTGGCAACGTTTTTTTAAGAGTGTTTTTCTTGCGAAAATAAAAATGCACGAAGAATTCTTGAGAAAATAAAAATGCATTTAAGAATTTGAAGATAGTATTTTCTTTTGGCAGTAATTGCTTCTGTGGAGCCTGCAGCACGGAAGTACGCTTATTTTGCACTAATTAATAATCATTTTGAATAAAATCTACTTCTTCGGGAACTTAAGGGGGGGGGGTAGCATATGTTCAAATGAAATCAGCTAAGTCATTTCTTTTTTCCCCCATTTTCAATACATTCTCCGATTAACAGGAATTTTTGATATCCCAGACCAATTCTGGTCCTAATTAATCCAACTTAGCAAGGTTTGAATGTGTGTATATATATATATCTATATTACTAGAGTGTTAAAAAGTATTTGACAATTTTTCATAAGTAAACATATGATGCTAGAGAGGCGTTTTGGTGCTCGTTTGTAGGCAATACTAAGCATGAATGAATTTCTTACAGGTCGCAGAAGC
This sequence comes from Nephila pilipes, assembly GCA_019974015.1. Lineage (NCBI taxonomy): Eukaryota > Metazoa > Arthropoda > Arachnida > Araneae > Nephilidae > Nephila > Nephila pilipes. The sequence goes on from BMAW01039077.1 coordinate 221,116, forward strand.
TGTAGGCCACGATAAACGGGAAAGAGTAAAGAACACTATTAGATATTAGTTTCTGACAAAATGACAGAAAAACTTTAGCAAAGTTACGGCAATAAAATTTGCGTATAATCTAGCGATACTGCACTAAATTTAAAGCAAAGTTAGGCGATTCTCAAGTGGAAACGAATTAGAAACTAGCCAACGAACCTTGAGGAAAGAGACCAAATTTCAATTAAGATTGCAATTTAGATCAGCTGCACGCCAACTCAAAAAAGACGCTCCAGCACTGCTTCCGACAGTGGCAGAATCTTTGGGGAAAGTGAGTGGAAGCCCTAGGGTGCTACTTTGCAGAAGATTAGAGAAAGATTGTTCATCTGAATAAAAATGTTTTTTATGAATATAAGGCCGCATATATCTTAACGTAGTAGTATGTGTAAAATATAAAGAAAAATCGGAATCCAGGAGTTGAACCTTACCTAAGTTTCTGAAGAGTAATACACTTCAAATCTAACTAAAAACTTATTACTAACAATAAATCTATTTAATCGAAAAGTTCATTATATAAAAATATACCAAAATAACTAAATTCATTAATAGAGAAAGCTCTTGAATGTATGAACAGCTAAAAAAACGAACTCACGTTCATATAAACAAGAACTTACATTCAATGGACATCATAAGTCTAGTAAAGCTGAGATGGGGAAAGGAAATATGTACGCACTAACCAAAAATATGTCTTGAACAGGAAACTATCGCGCGTCTACTGATGTCACTTTTCTTTTCTGAGGGACGGGATGGGCAGAGAAGAGCTTCCTGAACCTAAAGCGGAGGTTTCGGTAAAAAACGCTAATTAACTGTTATACAAATACAAAAAAAAAAAAAAAAAAAAAAAAGAAAGAAAAAAAAGAAAAGAAAAGAAAGAAAAAGGAAAATGGATAAGTCTGGGAGAAGTGAAAACGACCAGAAATAATTTTTTTTAAAAAATCTAGGGACATTAAATACATTTTCTCTTATAAACAATTGCTTAACAAATCTTTAAGTAAACAAATATAACTTAATCTTTAATAACAAAAATATTTTTGAAATTTAGATATATTCACTGTCAAGACAAAATAAAAAAATTTAGCACTGTGGTATTATTCACTGTATTCAAACAGAAGGCAAGGCCAGTACCAAAAATGAAGCATAAGATTTACAGAACAGATTGTAGAGTTCTTGATCATTAAGATATAAATAAGAGATACAAATATTTATGTTTTATGAATGATCGAAATGCATGGCTTTAAAGCATGTTAGGATTAGAGTATGTTGTAAAGACACAGGCATAAAGTATGGGGGGAGGCAACCATCCTCAGTCCTGAAATGTTGGAGGGGTCTTCTAAAAATCAAGCTGAAGAACTGAAATTCAGATCATCTAAACATTATTTTCTCTCTTGTGATCATTTATCTCTATTTTATCCTTTATACCAACAAAACCTTTCAACATTTAGGTAAAAATCAAATCATGGAAACATTTTAATCAAGTTTGCCATAAAAATTAAAAGCAGTGTTTCCTCCCATATCTGAACTATTTCTAAAATTAAAGGTTTCAAAAAAATTGACTTAATGGGTGAGACTGTTCAAACCTTTTTTTTAAACAATAGATACCTCTTGATAAAGCTAAAATTCCTGTATAACACCAACTAAATAAACTATTTCTCTTTTGTCAAGTTGATAACAAGTAAAGAATTAAAAATTATACAAGAAAAGGATTTTATATATATATATATATCATGAATTAAAAAATTCTTTAAATGAGCACTTCTTTTAATTTATCAACTACTAAACTGAAGAAAATTTTTCTAATTCACTCTACCATCATATCATTTTTGTACCAATACATTATAAAAATGACACTTTTCAATGAAAATGAAATTGTGAATAAATTAATTAAAAATAACCAAAGCAATTGTTTTGCCAATAAGAACTGCATTAGGAATTATAAATAATCTGTAGAATATATGAAGATTAAAATAGCATCTTTACTTAATAGCTCATAAAGCCTTTTGAAAAATGAGAAGGACAAGAAACAAACATTTGAAAAATTCATACTGACTCAACCTCTAATGGACTCAATTTCTCAAAATTCAAGATCTTAAAATTTATATCAATATTCTGATAAAACAATATCCTTCCAAAAGGGAAATATTTGAAGCATTTGCTTATTTTAAAATTAATAATTGAGCTTAGTCACAAAACAGTACGTGATTTATTTGAGATAAGTGAGTGTTGAATTTAATGGCACAAGAGCCTAAGCAGGCTATGCTGTGCCAAACAATTGTTTAAATCATTAAAACTACATGAATTTAAAAATATGGAATAAATACCATGTGATTAAAAAGAAGCCAATTTGTTTTAAAAAAAAAAAAGCAAATAAGTTACGGCAGGGAATTTGAGAAGAGAAAAACTACAGGTTGGTGAAAACGACTTATTCAGTGATTACTAGATGAATTCAAAAACAGAATTATTCAGATTTTGCAATTAATTTAATGTTTAGTACAATAATGACACTTTTGATTCGATCTTTTTAATGGAATTTAACTAACAGAAAAAAAATTGCACATAAAAGAAAAATTGAGAAAACATGAAAATAATGAAATGTAAGAAATTCAAACCTATTTCTGTTCACACCCAAATGCTAAAAGTAAGTCAATAACCTATCTAATTAAAGCATTTTGAAATAATTTCAACATTTACAATACAAAAAATAAATAACATAGTATATTTATCAAGTGAAATTTTATCAGACCTTGCAAACAGAGAATTATTTTTTTTATTTCTTATCAGAAACAATAATAAAATTTCTGAATAACTAACCGAAGATGCAGAATGTTTCACAAATTTACAATTTCTCTTAAAAGATCAAACTGGATTAATGTTTTTTAACAGTACATTTCTGGAAACTAATAACATTTATCATTAACATTGTAAGTTTGATGATAAAAGTTAAAAATAAGTTATTTCAAAAGATTAAGAATTAAAAACAAGTTAGTTTCAAAAACAAGTTTTAAAATTAAATCATTAAACTTACAGTTTACAAATCAATTACCTTCACTTGTACAAAATTTAAGAAACTTTCTCATTTTCCAATAAAATACTAATGACCTTTCAAAAAAAAAATCATGAAAATATACTTACTACAAATATAATTCAAATTCAAGTGCAGAATTATTTTTTTTTAAAAAAAAATCAATGCATTCTAACTTTATAAACTCAAACATTTAAACAAAACTGAATTTTAAAAATAACAAACATATTAAAGCCAATAAAAATATTTTAACCCACTGAAAAAGCATCTGCAGTGAATGAAAAAACATGCTAGTTGGTTCATAAATTTGGTAAGTTAGCAAAAGGAAAAAGAAAAGTACATATCATTATAAAATGCATGACCATTACACCTTGAAAAATTTCTTTAAGAAAATTGAAATATTAATGAATTTATAAAATTACCTTTTCAGGAAGAAATATAAAAATAATTCATAAATTTTTAGCTTTAATGGATGAAATAATGTGTCACATACATAATGTAATCTCAAAGACTCTTTATGTGCAATAACTTTTTCCAAAATTTGGTAATACTGAGAACTGTAAAAATTCAGAACATTTTTTTTTTTTTTTTTTTTTTTTTCTATTATAAAAATATTAATTTTGTGTAATTTTGCTAACTTAAAAACAAAAAAAGACCTGTTAAAAAGTTCAACATCTTATATATTTAACAACTTTCCATAAAGTAAATTTTTATGTAAATGCATGCACATAAATAATTTTTTTCCCCTCATATGAAATGCAAGTGCAATAAAAAAAATTATTTCTTCATAGTGATTTCATGCAAGGAGACAGAAAATTAAAACAATTTACTACCCCTTCAACACTAAAAAACCCTAGTACATTAAACTAAATCAAAAACATTTTTTGCCGTGACAAAGTCAAGTTCTTTATCTTTAGTCTCTGAAATAAAATTTTTAAATTTAGTAAAATTAATCTTGCTGAGGGAATTTACACAACAAAACTGACCACAGTAAGATCTAATCTGATAATGGTCCTAAATTGAATTTACCCGACCACACACACACCAAAAAAATGCAACCATTTCTTTTCCTCAGATTACAAAAAGAGAGAGAGAATTATGGAAATTAACATAAAAATAATTAAAAAATATTAATATTTATTGTAGATAATCTAATCCAGCACAACAAATGTTTATTTTTTATAAATCAACCACTAATTATCTGAAGAATTAAGGTATCTAATTTTTTTCTTAATATATGCACAAATTAAAAGGAGATATTGATTTTTATATTAAATTCTTCATTTATGATAAGGTTGTAATGACTTTAATATATATTAGAAAGAAAACAGTTAAATTTTTAAGTGAATTTTACTAGCTTTTTACAACACTGGATAGATAACAAAAGTTAATAAAATACCTAAGCTTCTAAACATCTCAAGAGATAATAATTATAATAAAATTAAGTTTTGTTTGCAGAACATGGTCATGTTTGCTACACAACAAAAAAAAAAAGTAAGATGAAGTGTTTTATACAGGAAAAATTAGGCATCTAAAATTATTCTTTTTTTTTAATGGGTCAAAACTAGAATATAAATTGCCTCAGCTAGTCACGCATATTTTACACCAATTACGCAGACTCTACTATGAAATCATACAAAAAAAATTATTTCCAAAATCTTTTTCACAACACTTTAAAACTATCATTACATTAAAAATAGTAATATACCTTTTCATTTTAAGTAAAACTCAAAAACTAAGACCAAGTTGACTACTCATTTGTGCAAATATCTTAAAAGCTGGGGGTCAAACTGAGCAGCAACTAATAGAAATCAGTATAGATCCTACATTTTAGAGATGACTTTATATTGTGGGCTCAAAATGTTGGCAACAAACATTAAAATTAACTTATAAAATGATATTTCTTGAAGTGAAACTTCCATTAACTTGCTGAATATATTGCCTACAGCTACTAATGAACATGATCTAATAATATAGTGCCTTTCCAAAATCCTAACATCCACTTTTTTTTTTTTACAAAGTGTGCAACAATAGGTTAGCAAACTAACTTATATGCTATTTTCAAGAATTCTCCCAACTTAATTCTTCTCCACATTAAATTACTATATATAAATAAAGAAACTAATAGACAGAATAATTCAGAAATCAATTTCTTTTTAGTCAAGATTCTATACATTTATATGAAATCAATTACTCCTATAAGTCACGTTATAGATACTTTGTTCTATTCTGCAATCAGTAATAAACAGTGGTGACAATTTAGAGGGGAAGGACAAAAAAAATTTTCCCCATTTTAGCCACCTAGAAAACTAGGATTTATAAACAAAACATTTATATAACCCCCATTGTCTTACCTCACTTAATTATCTTACCTTTCATATCTTTAACTATAAAAAACTTACTAAGTGGAAATTTGTACAAGATGCAATGTTGCAGCAAAGTTGCCAGACACATCATGTGTCGTAGCTAAGTGTTTCGTGAAACACCACAACAAATAGCAGACTTGCGCAACAGGTGTAGCACATGTTATGAGGAAGAGTAGCCACAGTGAGTGAATGTTTGGAAGTCCATGCCAGATGAAAATAATGATACATAACATTGTTTTAAAACAGTGAGACTAAACATATGACTCAGAGATACTTTTTTTTATTGTATGTCTTTTTTTCTATAACAAAACTATGTTGCTTTCATTAAATGTTATTTAGCACAAACAATCTATGAGTATTTTTTAATTTTTCCTTGCATATTTTACAGTGTAACAGGGTACAAAACAAGACCTTGAGGCTCACTAGATAGAAATTTGGCACTGTAACAAATGTGTAATATTATTCCATTGATATGGTTAGTATTAAAACTAAACCAAGGTAAAGTTGGTATTAACTGCCAGCTTTTACTTCTTTCATCTAATTCACTCCAACATGGAAAATTAGCTATTTTGTAGCTAAATTTTAAAGGTATTTGTGTCTAAATTCATATACTCTGAGCCCCGTTATTTTTTTAATTTTTATAACTCTTCCATTTCTAATTTCTGAACACCGCCACTGCGATCATCGATATTAATTTCTGAGATTTAAAACAATTAGATAATCTTGTTTTGTTAATATCTAAATTTTTTTTAAATCCAAATTGTTTGTTAATCTAAATTTTTGCCAATGTCCTAGATCACAGGTTCCCAACCAGTAGGTCCAGACCCCCAAGGGAGTCACTGGTTGTCAATTTTAAAATTTAAAAGTATGTGTTAAATGCTAGTAATACATTTAAAGTAATTATTATTTAAAAGACAAGTGTCACCAATTTCTACATTTAAGTTATTCTTGATGAAGTAATGGATACTGTTCACATGCTCAAGCTGATTATTTTCACCTAATGCTGTTATTAGTACTTGAGATGCAGTTTCGGCTTTTTTTTATTTGCAAAGGATTCCATTTCTATAAGTTTATGGAATATAACTGGATTTTTATCCAAATATATTGAATTAAAATAGAAAAATATTATATAGTGTCACAATCCAACAGTACAAACTCCAATAAATGGAATACTTTTTAATACTTCCTTATCAGAAAAGAATTAGGTGCAAAGAACATTGTTGACAATAAACATTGTTATGATACAACCAGAAATTTGAAACAATTTCAGAATAGGGAAATAGGTTTTTATATAATTTTGATAAGCAATCATATATGAAACTATGATGGTGGTTTGCAGTAAGGAAGGCAAGGGTAGCTTCAGATGTCAATATTTGCAATATAAGGACTCTATAAGGAAACAATATTTATTAATATTTAACCAGTACTCTTCTTTAATTTTTCTTAAACAAGTTTCACCAGCTGGTAATTTTTTTAATGCAGATGTCTTATATAAACTTCTTTAATCTGTGTGTTTTCTGTAATTATACATGAAATATTTTAATACATAAGTATTTAAGTTGCAATGAATCCTTTCTCATTAATGACATTTTTTACTAACATAATTACTTTGTATATCACTATAGAAAATTGACATAAATTTCACCACAATATTAAAAGAAAGCAAACAGATTTTCAAAAAGTTTCAATTGATTAAACTGAGAAGAGATTAAATTTCTTTCTAAAATTATCTTTATTTCATAATATCTAAATGGAAAAGCAGTCAGCTAATTAATCAATAATTAAATATTTCATATTCCTGATTATTTAACATGTTAACATTTAAAAGTAACAGTTTATTATATTTTAAGAAAATATATATATCTTTTAAAATAGACATCTTAAAAAAAAAGTAATTGATTTAAAAGGCAGACATTAAAAAACTTTATTTTACTATAGTGATACCTCAGAATCTGAACTTAATTCATACCCTTCAGAACCCTATTCAAGCTCAAAACAATTTCCCCCTTTTAAATATATGAAAATGGATTATTCCCTGTTTCTATACACCACAAACTTGAGTTGGCAAAATGATTTAAAAGAAAAATATATCAGATCTTAAGGTAAAATTTGAATAAAAAAGGTAAATTTATAAAACTAGAAATATGAAAACTTATTTTTATCTACTAAAGTAATGATGATGTATAAGCTGGAGAAAAAGGAAGAATAGAACTTAAAAGGCAAATTACTTTTCATGATAACATCATGTAACTTCCATTGTTGTAATTTTAAAAAAACATAAAACAGGCATGAAAATAGCAACAGAAATCCTACAGTACATTCTCATTACAGTACCCATCAATAAACTGAAGAAAAAACATGGAAAACATGGTTGGCTTGACATCTTACCACCTAGTGGAGGATGACCAGCAAGGGCAAACATTCATCCTGTATCTCCCTTACTAAACTACTCTGTAGGCCTGAAATCTTTATTCACATTGTTCCTTGAATATCTACCACCAAACCTAAAGGCAGGCACATTAAACACGCACTTCATGCTTGTGTGCAGGTATCTACTGAGTGTTTAGATTTCAAAACAAAGCAAATTGAATTTCTCATCCTAATTTGTTTACATTTTCCATTTCGATTCTGAGTTTTCTGAATGCTGGAGTGTTCAAATTCTGAGGTATCACTGAAGTGAGAAAAAGAAGGGAAAAAAAGCCTATATGCTCATATAAACACCATCAAATTTAGAATTGATCCTTGATTCTCTCTCTCTTCAAGAATTAAAATTCAGCCAACATATCTTTTAATTTTTAATCTTAGATCACAGTATATTTTATTAAAATAATCAGATATACAAAGAATAAGAAAATTAAATTTTTGTTGTTTGTTACCTACTTTTTCATTATATAGACCAATAATGTCTTTGACATAATTTTTGCAATACAGAAAGCAATAAAATATTAGGATATCACATCATATTTTTCAACTAACCTTTAAACACTATTATTTTCCTATTGTTTTTTCAATGCAATAAACATCAGATTATTGCCTCTACCATCCAAATTGCTCTGGTGTTTCATATTGGTGTATTTTTTATTTTAAATATCTGGCGAGACATGCCATCTTCAGAATGAGAGAATCTGAAAAAGTCTTCTTTCAGTCTCTATGATCTTTTATAAAATAATTTTAAGTACTGTTTAGATTTCAAAGCAAAACAGCCATGATATTCCATCTTTGCATTATTCAAAACATAATAAAGACATAAAAAAATTTAAGTTAAACAATTAAACTTCGGAAAAATTGCCTCTTCCAAGTTTTGAAGACTGCTCCACAGCCACTTCCATACTTTATGCCATAACGATAGAATTGTTTAGCAAAAAAAAATATCGAGCTACATACAAAATGTCTGCTATTTTTTTAAGGCCCAACTTTAGCATATGCCCGTTTGCTATACTCATTTTTGTGGATCATTTCAAATCAGAGAACCCAAAAAAGAAAGGGGATAATTTATCCACTAAGACTTCTTTAAGTTTATCTGAAGCACTCTTTTCAAACACAAAATGTACTTTTACTTGCAGGTATTTACAGAATTTGAGGGTTTGGATGACATAAAGACTGGAATGCCAAGTATCTTATTTGTCAAACTCATGCTATGATGATAAAAAAAATTTTAATTTCCATTTAAATGATGTTTTTAACTTTTTTTTTTTAAAGTCTGGGGTTCAGAACACACGATATATAATTTAATCAGATTTTTCTAAAAAGTATGCTTAAACATAATTTTTTTAACATAATAGCTGAGAGATGCGTATACATCTCAAAACAATAAAAATCTTTAAGCCTTTTTTGAAATTTTTTATCAAAACCATTATTTTGCATAGATTCAAACATATCGTAATTACAAAAACTTATGTTGCACATCAAATAAAAATTTATCCTGCAAGTTACAAATAATTTCTAATTTTCAAGAATTTATTTTTCTGCAACTGCATAAAAAGGAGAAAATGAGTTTTAAACTTAAACCTTTTAAATAATGACAAAATCAAAAACTGCTACTACAATTATCTTAATTTTTTACCCAAATTTCAAGGTATAGTTTGGAGGAACTTTGCATTTAACTGACAGGACACAGATTACACTCTGCAGTCTTCCCTTTACAAAGCTAAAGAACTAAGTCAAATAGAGAAATGAAGGATTTTATTACAGGGGATTGGACTTTATTTCAGACACCAAGAAGGCAAATAAAATATCCATGCAATCTTATTGTACATAAAGCTAAGAAATATTGTAAAACAATGCAAGACATTATCAATACATATATTTTTTTAGATTATCAGACATGAAATGATCCTTCAGAACATCAAATAATATTAATTAATTTCTCTCTCTTTTTTCTTTTTTTACTGAAGTTTTAGGCTGGCACGTCTGTTTATTTACTTACAGAACTAGAGCCCCATTATATTCCTTGGATGGAGGTTAAAAAAAATTAATCTATGTTTCAATAAAAACAGATTCAAAATCGTTTGAACATAAAAATTTATAAAATCAAGCCTAAACCCTAACTTCTGAAAATACAGCAGATATTTAAGAGGAGTTGACATATCATAAAAATAAATATTTTTTTCTCAAGTATGAGAACATAACTTATTAAAAAAAAATAGTTATTGAACATGATTTCTCATAAGAACCTACAAATGCTTATTTTAAACCTATTCACTTATTAGTAAAAGAAAATGTCAAATTCAAAACCAAAGCTATTATTTGAATTATGTCCCTTTTTTTACCTGGATTTTTTAAGGCTCATTTTAATACAAAAAGTTTTCCCAAGTTCATTTTTAATATGGAAATAAAAGAAAAGAATGATACTAAAAAGAATTTTATTAAAAAATGAAAATATAATGAGTGTGAGTATTATTCCTCCTTTTAACTGCTAATGCATCACTTAATTACACATTTAAGTCTTGCATCATCTGATACATCAACAATCTCACAATTTTTAAATTTATTCCGACTTGAAATGGTGACACATTTATTTCAGGCAAAACCATTTCCAGCAAGTACTATTTAATCTAGTAGCAAAATTAATCATCATAGTTGAAACTTGTCCACACACGGTAAAAATGTATGCTACTCGCATGACAGTAAAATTCTTTATATATTTGTTAAAAGAATTTTTATTTATTCATATGCACACTTACAAAAAAAAAAAAAAAAACGATAGCTTGTGGCATATCACAAAATAAAAACAACTGAACTAATACAATATTATAAAAAAAATTATGTTAGTACATTAAAAAAATAATAAATGGCAAAAATATACCACAACATTTACAAAAGTTCCATATTCAACAATTAATACTTGGGTATTTTATTAATTCACAATGAACAAGGTGTAAAACAAAAGTTCAATATATTCAACAATTAATCTTTATTTATGTAACGAACAAGATGTAAAAGTTTTAGTTCCCTATTAATTTATATTATAGTTCATATTTTATCATGTTTGTGGATATGTGTTATGATAATTTTTGAAAAAAAATATGTGCTGTAATTTTTCAGGTTAGAGTTTGAATGCAGATCTCACCATATACTAAAAGTAAAAGTTTTCTATCGACCTTTAGAATAGCCATAGACTTAACTATGTTCCAAGGAAAAATAGTTTACTTCCTGTTTAAAGAGAACAAAAATTATGGACAATAGTTGTTGCATATTAAACTATAAGCCATGATTTTAAAAAAAGCCAAGTTATTGAAATTAAAAGGACACAGGAGAGAAAAACAAACTACTTTTCAGAACTTTAAAAATCAACGCACTACAATAAGAAATTTTATTTGCCAATAAAAATATATATTCTAAAACATGTTAATAATTTTTTTTTTTTTTTAAAAAAAAAAAAAAAAATAAAAAAAAAAAAAAAAAAAGAGATTAAATGGGATTATAATATCCAAGAGAACATTAAACATAATGGCCACACAATGACTTTTAAAGTTAATTTTTCAACAGGATTAATTACATTACGAAACATATATTATTCTTGATTATTAATTAAAAACTTATTTTAACGTGCAATGCAATCCAAGTTTATAACAATGTATAAATGCATATAGATTATCCCAAAGCCAACCTTTTTATATTATTCCTTTACTTTCAACTTCTAATTTTCCTTTCAATTCAAAGAGCATATTTTGTATGTAACCCATTTTTGGAATTAATATATTAAAGGTTCAATATATATAAACTTGTACTGTCATGAGTCACTTAAGAAATTTTTTTAGTATATTTAACTTATACATGACCATTTTCAAGTAACAGAAAAGTGCTCAGATTTTAAAAACAGAAGTAAAAAAATACACAAAAAGAGGTTAGAATCAAATACCAAATATTAAAAAAAATGATAAATTTGAAGGAAAAAAAATTAAGACATTTAACAAAAATGAGGAACTTTTCAAAAAATAAAACTGTCATAAATTACAATCAACAGAATTGAAATATTATAAATATACAATACTATTAATTTTAACTTCATGTTTAATCTTAATAAATTGAATACAAAAACAATATATATAATATTGTTATCATCATCAATTATGTTTCTAAAAAATTTTTGGGATAAATTATTTAATACACACAGCAAGTCGTAACAGATAACTTATCAATCAAAAACCTATTTAAATTTAATATACAAGGTTTAACTAGAAAATTTCTAAGGCAGTGATAATATTTACAATTAAGTTGTGTATGATTATGTCTTCATTATTAGTTAGAAATACTGTTATACATTTTTTCATTTAAACTGCTGTTGTTTTACTTGAAAGTGAAATTTGATAGGTGAAAAGATATACATGGGATAATGTAAAAACAATCATTCAAGAATAATTTCTTGTAAGTCCATTAATTAGCTTACTTTAGGCAAGTATCAGATTACCAATGCCAACAATTTACAATTAGTTCCCAGGCACAAATTATATAACACTGACATATGAAACTTATGTAATCTTATGAAGCATAACAATCAAAAAATTAGCTTATGGGAAATTCTTGATAAACCAACACAGTTAAGTTGCTCAACATGATCTTCAGTACTTTTTCTACTTTAATATGATGGTTTAGCATGAGAATAACAATTTAAAGGACTCTTTACAACTTTGAATTAGTTGTTGAAGAAACTGGAGATGTCTATTTAATCTATAGGTACTATTCAAAAAAGGTGAAAAGTAATGTAACTAACCTTGGGATAGTGATGCACCTAGTATTGGGATCTTGGCTAGAAATTGAATTTTCCAGTTCGTCCAATCCACCGGTTTTTTTAAGTTTCTTAACTAAGCTTTTCACAGCTTTTTCACTCCACTTCTCCTCACCTTCTCCTCTTTTCCAACCAAGAAGGCGTTTCACAACTGGTAGCGTGAATGGAAGGATGGATGTCATACTTGACAGAAGCAAATCGAAAGTTAAGTTGGCCTTTCATCCAGTTCAAGCATAGCTGACTTCCTATTAGAACATTAGGTAGCTCCCTGACATACACTTTAAAGAAAATAAATAAAACGATAATTAAATTAATATCTGAAGTGATAAAGAACTGAGCTTTACATAAAGTCATCAAGTTTGATAGTATCAGTTGACTTCAAGTGTAAGCCAAAGAAATGACAGATATGTACAGGGATGCATAATTTAAAAATCACACGAACATTCCATATACTCACAGGATCAAGAAAAACGCAGTTCCGGGATTTTTTTTTCAACTGATGAAAAACAACCGGACCTTGAGAAAACGAAAAAGTTCGTTCATACAGGATCTGGATTTCGAACTATTAATTGCCAATGCACAAATTTTTCCTAAGAGCTATTAAACACACCAGCACAAATTGCATTGCGGGTGCTTCGTCGGGAAAACTCACGCGATCACTAAAGAATGAAACAAAAAATAACAATAAAATAACAGAGTTGAGTTGAAACTAAACGGTATTAAATTTTTTTTTTTTTTTTAGTGTCTAGAATTTTGCCACAAAAGCGTGTAAATTGTAATTATTTAGATTTATTAAAACCACCTTCGAGTTATACTTATTAGTCTTTCATAATAGCTCCAATATGACTTAAGTAAAAATATATGAATACTTTGGAATAAATATAAAAGGGAATATTTTTACCCGCACAATAATATTCTTCAACATAGCATTTCGGGCCCAATTAAAATGCCCAATTTGTCTTCGTAAATACGCCACAGGCTATTATTAGTTTGAATTTTAAATTAAGATTCTTAAATACATACCTCTAATTTTAACTTCTGGACCCCGTATAGTTATTTTGCTCTTAGAGTCCTTTGACTTTCTACGAACTTTTGATTAGAACAAATGTTTAACAGCTCCAAAATTAGCAAAGGGACTACAAAATAAAAATCCTCAAATTATCGGAAATAAGGGACATGACTTGAAAGCCCAAAACCATAGTCAGATTCAGATTTATTCAAGCTGAGATACATGATAGACTATCAGCGACGATTTAAAACCGACTATGAGAGAATGTTAGAGTCTTCCCTCCTTAAAACTGGAATGGTTGATTTGAATAAACATCCATAGGGGTAGATCTCATAATCTTGTTCTTCGATTTAATGCCGTAGCGTTCCTGATTTACATACCAAACCTCGGGAGAACTTAGACACCCAGTTGAATTCAATATACAGCAAGTCCAATTTTTTCATACATTAAAGGAAGGCCATGCTCACCAAAAACGACTTGGAGCTACAAGACTGACCTACCGAACAGCTCCCATTACTCCACATGACGAGATCTTGATGAAATCAATACTCGAAAATCACTGACTATGGTACTCTCCATTTAACCATTAGGCTAACAAGACTCCTTAGGGTGATATGGTAGATTTACGTTGCTTGCAAATAATGTTAGAACACATATTTTGAAAATGTTTACTGACAAGGTGGGCAAGTTTCTTTTAAAAGTTTTAGTTGATTCCCTTTTTAGTTTGCTCTTTACTTTCAAAGACTGAGGTATTGACTTTTTTTATTATTATTATTCAAGCATTTCGGTTTGATCACATTTTATTTTCCCTTTTTTCCTAACGAATAGACATTCGTAGTTTCATTCGTAGTTTATGGTTTAAAATATGGACAAACGTTTGCCGTCTCCAATGGAGGCGGGGATTAATAAGGAACTTGTAACAAGATCAAAACAAGGGGAAATTACTGAGATAAATATTTCTGGAGAGCATAATCAAAAGCATTTTCATATTCAAAAGGCTAATCTCCTATTATTGTATACTGAAATTAAAAGAAAAACTTCAAGACATGAGAATATCCTAAATATGTCCTTTACCAGAAATGGTAAAATAAAATTATCTACCACAGATCTTGTGCGTGCAGGACAGATTTTATCTTTTGAAAATTTATTGAATATCCCAATTATGGCTAATACCCTATGGGAAGGAATCACTTCTCGATTCCTGGTCTTCGGGATTCCTAATAATATATCATTAAATAATTTAGAAACTGAACGATAAGATACAAATAATATAGACATATTAGAGATCCGTCGTTTTGTCTGATCTGGGATAAGTCCGGAATTTTCTCCTAGGTTGATAAGCCTACTGGCATCAATTATACCTGAAAACTTTAAACTCCGGTTTATAAAACACAAAATTCAACTTTTCATAGATAAACCTAGACAATGTACTAAATGCATCAATTTTCTACATCAATCTCAATCTTGTCAACAACTTGCAACTTGTGAAAATTGTAGTACATCACATTCGGATGAATAAACAGCAAATAATATTTGCATCAACTGCAAAAGAACTCAGCCACCTAACTCTCC
The DNA here is from genome assembly GCA_019974015.1 of Nephila pilipes. NCBI lineage: Eukaryota > Metazoa > Arthropoda > Arachnida > Araneae > Nephilidae > Nephila > Nephila pilipes. The sequence goes on from BMAW01039077.1 coordinate 236,337, forward strand.
ATAATTTCCCATGTATCTATTAAAGAAAAGCAAATATTGGAATCAAGAAACAGACAACGCTTACCCCTCCCGGAAGCGAAACGATGATTTCAAGATACTAATACCATGAACAATTCAGCAGTATTAAGAATACATCCACAGGTTAATAATGTGTAGGAACTATTAGATGGAAATTTTTTTAAAAATGTTAAATTTCTTTCAAACTGTATTGCAAAAACAAAAGGCAGTCCTCAGGGAGGTTTTCCAAAAATCGATAGAAAAAACATTCAAACATTTATGCAATATCCTAGAATCTGGAGCTCGTACTATCAAACCATAAAATAAGCAGGCAATTAAAGTTATAAAAAGTGCTGGTAATCAAATTTCATCTATATCATTTGGTAAAGAAGCATCTAATAACACAGAAAGAAATAGGAGAATTGACTAAATAACGAAGTTTGTATATATATTCTATACATTTTTTCACATTTACATTATAAATAAAGAAAACGGCATTCATTTCTATTTTTGCTATATATCCTGGAGGGAAGAAATAACTTAAAAGATGTAAAATTTTCTTTTTTCTTTTTTTCTTTTTTTCATTTATGAGTTTTTTTACACTGGAACTGAAGAGGCCTAAAATGCAAATCTATTTGGTTAAATATCCCTCGCTTTTCACAAGCAGATTTTTAGTTGTTTCAGGAAATTTTACTAAAGGACGAGGACAAATTCAATTTCCCAAACAAAATTATTTTTAGATTAGGCAGAACAAACAGACCCGTAGGAGGACTGCTAACAGAATTACCAAAGAATATCTCTGACCGACAAGTTCCTACACAAATAGCGCAAACGCAATATCTAGAAATACTCTTGCTGTCATAAGAGAAATTAGAAATATTTTATTCTATATAATTAATTTTTTTCCTCCCGAGGGGACTAAACATCACGTTGTTAAAATCTTTCTTCAAAACGTTAACAGATTCCAACTTCCTTTTTGAGGACTTTAATCTTCCTCATCTGACGTAGGGATCCGATCATTCTTCTAAATAAAGCAATAAATAACTTTGCCTATTAGTTTATGAATTCAAATAGTGTTATGCTCCAGACCACTCTTCACACACATCGAAGTACAATTGACAAAGCTTCTCTAATAGATCTCATAATATGTTCATCAACATATTCAGGCCACATTGATAGCTACGTTTTAGTTTGCTTATTTGAGAATGGTTATTGCCCCATAGTTAGAGTTTTCATTACTCAAGCAGGATAAGCAATTTATGAAACGACTAGATTTTCAAGAAGTAATGAGACAAGAACAATCTACATTTAATAACGAAGAGGATGAAATTGTCCAAGCAAGTCTATCCCGATCCGATGGAATGGTACGATTGTAGGAGGTATAGGTGCTGGATGACCAGACGGCTGAAGTGAAACGACTTTTCTTCGTAGGCATACACGACAGTGAATAATACATCGACGTACAGTGAGATAGAGACCAAGCCAATAGAATCGTTTCTTTCCTCTGTCATATGTTCTGACGAATCCTAAGTAGCATGATGTAGATGAGTCAAAAAAATATTGGAGTATATCTTTGCGTAGGTGTCTAGGAATGACCGGTTACCACATCTTTCCATCTGGATCAAAGTTAGTTATGCAAAGTATTCCATCAATTAATTTATATGTTGTTTTTATTGGTTCTGATTTTTCTGCTGAAGAGATTTTTTTTTTTTGATTTCTGAATCCTTCCTCTGTTCCGCCGCTAAGTTTGAGAGTCAATGATGTTTACTTCTTCAGAAGAGTCAATGCTACCTCCAATGGATTTCGAGGTAGGCAGTCAGCGTCTTTATGCATCTTACCAATATTATATACAATGGGCATGTCATATTATTGAAAGCGCAAAGCCCATCCTAATCTTCTCGAAGGGTCTTTAAAGCTAATTAACCAGCACAGAGAATGATGGTCTGTCACAACAATAAATTGCTTCCCAAAAAGGTACTGTCGGAATTTGTGCACTGCCCATACGATAGCAAGATAATCCCTTTCAGTTGTGGTATAATTCCTTTCTGCTTTTGAGTGTCTGTGAGGTAGATGCAATCACTTTCTCTTGTCCACCTTGTAATTGTAAAAGAACTGCGCCGATTCCGTAACCACTAGTATCTGTATGTAATGGCGTGAAAGCCTTCTCGTTGAACAGTCTTAAACTAGTATTGGAAATTAGGGCTTTCTTCAACTTGTGAAAAGCAGTGGCTTGTTCGAGACCCCAACAAAACTTAGAATCCCCTTTCAACAGATTCTGAAGTGCTTGAGCCTGGTAGCAAAAATCTTTAATGAAACGATGGTAATAAGTACAGAGACCAAAAAAAAAAACTTCTGACATCATGTAAATTCTTTGGGATTGGAAAACAGCTAACAACTTTTACCTTGTCCAGGTTAGGACGAACACGAGCTTCTGAAACAAGATGACCTAAAATTTTGATTTCTCGGGCAGAAAAGTAGCATTTTTTGTATAATTGGGAACCAGATCAGCTTCTTAGATGCAACTTAGAACTAGACTTTACTTTTCAAGATGTTCCTCAAAGATTTTGGAAAACACCACGATGTCATGTGAGTAACAGAGACGCATCGTCTATCTTAAATGATGCAGTAGATTGTCCATCCTTCTTTCATATGTTGCGGGGGCATTGTATAGGCCAAAAAACATAACTTTAAACTTGTACAAACCTTCTGGGATCTTGTTACGCTGTCTTTTTATGGTCAGCATTATCTACTTCAATTTTTCGGTAACCAGTTGGAGGTCCATGGTCGAGAAAAACTTAGCACTCTTTAAACAATCTAGTGTATCGTCTATACGTGGTAGAGGGTACACATCTTTTTAGTGATCTGATTGAGGCGGCAATAATCCACGCAGAAGCGCAAACTTCCATTTTATCCAAGACAACTGGAGTCGACAAAGGGTTCTCAGATGGCTGAATTATGCCCTTATATAGCATATTTTCGACTTCTTTTTGTATTATGCAACGTTCAGTTGGTGACACGCTATGGGTTTCTTTGCCCTTAGAGTGTCACCAACTGAGCTGATTGCTAATAGTCTCATGGTTACCAGTATTTATACGGTATTGAACCTTTCCCTTACGAAATGCAACACCACATTATTCAAAATGCTCATGACAAATGACATTTTTTGGTTAAAAGAACACTTGAATGTTTAAAAAATAATTATTTAATTCCTCAAATGCAATCCAAAATTGAAAAATATATTTCTACATGTGTAATGTGCCTTTTCAAAAACAAAAAATACAGAAAACAAGAAGGTTTTCTCCATCCCCTTTCTAAAGATGACATATCTCTCATTACTTACCATTTGTTTGAATTTTATTAATTTTTCTTGTAAGTTACTAATTACTATTTTTTAGTTTTTCAGTTCATAATTTTTATGTAATATGCTGATTGATTTTTCACATGTGAGGACGCATGCCCGGTTATGATGGTCGGTGTAGAACTGAATTTGTATTCCCGCATCCCCATTTCATTACTTGGTTCCCTCCCCAATATATATATAATTTTACCTCAATACAAAATATTGCTTTAAATATGTTGGAAACTTTTTCTGATACCAAAGCAAAATCTTGAAGGAGAATTAAGTGAATTATAATTATTTGAATATACAGTGATTACAAATAACAAAATATAATTTACAACGCTATCAAGTAAACTGTATAATTTTCGTTATTTTGAAGTTTGTATAACTTACAAAGGAAGTTTAAAATAAACGTTCAGCCTGTATCAAATGTTCTATCTGTTAATGCATTATAAGTTTAATTTCTTTTTATCATTTAATGAAAAACGGTTACAATTATAAAACATCGCTGCATTTTTATATTAATATTAAAATTCTGCTTACCAAAAACTTTTTAAAGATATTTAAGTATGTATCTAAAATTCTACGAAGAACACATATCAGTGGTTCTTAACCAGTATTCCGCTGAATACTGCTATACTTTATGAACTTCGAGAAACTGTTCCTCTAAATTTTTCTAAGAGGAGATTGTTTTAATTTAGATACAATGTCACACTGAGAAGCAATACGAGGGCTATTGGCAAAGGGCCTCGTAATTTTGAACTTCGGTCAAGTGACGAGGACGACACCTGAACTGGAACCTCCTTCTTCAAACTTCCACTCCTTCCCAACGGATAGGAAGGAGACCTAGACCAAATTTAACTTGCATGAACCCTACTACACGGTGGGTCTTTAGTGGCATTAGCGCTCAAACCCTGACTCGACGAAACCGAGTTCGCGCCCATGACCACTAGACTATTACGGTCACGCAGAACACGTGACATAAACATAACTTAGGACGCATATGCTTGCATAGTTCTCTTCTATTATTTACTGTTAACATACTCTTCTACTATTTACCGTTTTGATAAGAGAAAAATATTTAATAATAACAACCTTATACTCGTATTTCTTAAAAAAATTAAAAATTATTTTGAAGTATTTTGTTTTCTAGATGTCAACCTCATGGAGAGAAAAATGAAAATATTTGGAGAAATATTTAAAATTTGATTTTTCAATTGTTATATATATACATAATGGTATAGCGAAGCCACAGTTTGTTTCTTATACAATTCTATTCTTACTGCTGAATCCATCAGATCCTCAAAACTCAAACGTCTCTTTTCACTTAAAAACAAAGCATTCCGATCATGTCACAGAAGATTTATACTTTATTGAACGACAGGAAACTTCCTTGAAAAAAAACAAAAGTTATTTTTTACTCGAACGTTTCAACAACAAAGCCAAATTGTATTTCAGGCATCTCTGGAATTACCAAAAAAAAAAAAAAAAAAAAAATCTATACAAATGCACAGAAACCCTCAACAAACCCATTATTAAAGTCGGCTAAAGTAATTTTTGGAGAAGCGAGTGAGATGAAAATGAATAACATATTCTTGTCCAGCAGCACTAGTCAGAGGTGCATTTAAGACATATCCATAGACGTGATGGAGCAAATTTTAAATGAAATAAAAGCATCCCCTGTTTTTTCCTTTCAACATAATGAGTGCATCGATGTTAGTTAATGTTCTCAGTTACTCGTTTATGTGAGATATATTCTTTTAGAAAACATTCAACAATCAAACAAGTTTCTGTTTTGCAAATCACTAAAAACTACTACGAAAGGTGAAAACGTCAAGAAGATGATAATTTCATTCTTTAAAAGTAACGATTTACGATAGAAAAACTTGTGTGCAGTGTGTGCTGATAGATCACCTGCCAAGCTTGGATCGATATCGGGGTTTCAATCAAAAGTTTAAGAACTTGCACTCCAAGTAACTGCACTGTATGATTCACCGACTTTCCTTTGCTACCAAGAACTTTCCAAAGCCTTTTCAAGAAGTTCTGGACTCTGGTGACAATTGTCAATTATATATATATAAAATCTAGTGACTTCAGTGCTTTTTTTAGAACTATGCAAAAACATGAACTCTAATCACTTAAGTTCTGTTTTTCTACGCTACTGTTCATTGGTTATCCTAGCTGTTCATTGGTTATCCTAATGTTGTGTTGGCCTAGTCTTTGAATTGAAAAATGAAATAAGAAAAATGTTAGAATTGAAAGGAAAACATGAATTTATGACATTCTTCAGTGATGAGACTTGGAACTAAAGAGTAGCTTATTTATCTGATATCTGAGATGAGTTAAACAAGCTAAATATGAAATTGTAAGGTTGAGTAACTCACATTATTCACTTCAGTGATAATGTCCAGGCGTTCATATCAAAGCTGAAAAACTATCGTCTTTAAGTAAATTTTGGATACTTTGCAATGTTTGAACACCTTTGCACCAAGACTGAAGAATCGGATATGGGAATTGTAGATAACATTAGAGAGGAAATTAATAACCACCTTCAAGCCCTTTGTATCTGAATTTCAACATTATTTTCCGGAACTCTTTGAAGAAGAAGCTGCATTAGTGCGAAACTCATTTTATGTATTTTTGGATGTTACCGGCAATCTGGATGTATTGCAAAATGAATTTTCGGAATTGCGAAATGACTCCTCAGCGCGTGATTAATAATAATATATTTAAAAAAAAATCATTATCTCAATTTTGGCGTGTTATGCGTCATTCGTATCCAAAAGTTTCCGTTCTTTTTTTTCGAATATTATTGTCCTTTGTATCAGTTTATCTCTGCGAAAGTGGATTTTCAAATCTCTTGCAAATCAAATCAAAAGACAGGATTAAGTTGGATGTTCAAGTTGACATGCAATTGGCCTTGACAAAAACTCAACCAAGAATTATAACACTTGTGCAGCAAATGCGAGCTCAATCATCACATTAATAATTAATACTTAATAAAAATGCGCTATCAAGTCCTAAAAAATATTTTTCTCACCATCTACTTTTTGCTTTATTGTTCTTACTAGCTGAAGCTAACCCGTTTCTAAGAATAGAGTGATGTTTCAAAAGTGCACCTGTTTTTTTTTCATTCCACATTGTCTTTTTTTACTTCATAATAATGCTGGGTTTTTTTTTTTTTTTAATTTTTTTATTTATAAACAAGGTTTGAAAATAAATCAAACTGCTTTTGTAAAATTTATAAAATTTTCAAAATAAGGCTAAACAATTCTTTAAAAACCATATGTGTGGAATTTTTTCTCTTTTCCCTTTCTTTATAATTATATTAATGTATCGTAATATATCAATACAAAATACCAATATCAATACAAAATACCAATATTAATACAAAATACCAATATTAATACAAAATAACAATTTAAACAAAAATACAAAAAGTAGTGCTTGTTTTAACTCTAACTTTCGACTTCAGTATTTTGATTGTTAAAAAAATAAGGGGTAAAAATAAATAAATGAAAAATTTCGAGCTTCTAATATATAGTGATATGAAGGATAGGGTAAAAGGGGGTGTTTGCAAAAATTTTTAAAATCTCTGGAAAAAGGTTTGGAACTACTGGTTTACAGTCTACAATAATCTCTATTTAATAGAATTCTAAGAATCCTTCGTTTTTTAAATTTTCCAAAATCGGAATTTTGTTCAAGAGAATTTAAGTGCAAAGAGTTGAACATATGTTAAAAGGAGAAAACGTCGGAGCTGTATTGATCGGAATTTTATTTTTGTGTTGGTATTTTGTTACATTGTCACATATCGAGGAATAATATTCCCTATGATCACATATTCTTTGTTATGGCTCAAAAATTTCATGGATTCATCAAATTTGTAACTTATTGAATTAAAAGTATTATATAACGTATTCATCCAGAGGTATATATATTTTTTTATTTTTTATTGCATTTTAGAAGAAAAATATTCTCTCTTCCAATGACACTTGTCAATATAGTTACAGAACTGATTGTGTTAAACTGAAATTCATCATAGCATTTTGGAAAAGAGGTGGAAATGAATGAAAAAATCGGACAAACTTAAAATTAAATTATATTTTTTATTCTACTTAAATTAGGATCATTCCTCAAAATTGACTAGTGTGCAAAATTAAAGCAACTTTTGGAATGTCAAGCATTTCTTCAAATTTCGAGCGAAGTATTTCACGGATTGTTTTGTAAGCTTCGTGCACAAGCGCAGAATATGTTAGAACATACGTTGATAGTATAATCACTCTCTTCGGTTAAGTTTCAGTGATTTGTGCGTTTAAGGGAACACCAACAAATTAAAAAGAAAAAAAAAAGGTATTTTTGATCATCCCCGTATCCTAAAAAGCAAGAAATGATTTGAACTTTCACAAAATATTTGATTATCAATTTACGGTGTTCATACATACTTTCATACAAAGAGATTCATCTATATTTATTAAGATATAAATATTTTTTTAAAAAAATTCTAAACTTTTTCAAATGTTTTTAGTTTATATCCAGAATTTGCTATCAAATTTCACAAAACTTAATAAAAATTAGACTATGTACAAAAAAAAAAAAAAAAAAAAGAAAAGAAAAGAAAAGAAAAAAAAACATTGCGCTAAAGATATCAATATTTTTCTTTTTCAATTTTGTAATCAATAATACGAAGCAATTTATGTATATAAAAAACCCTGTTGAATATTGCATAAATTGAGAAAAATATAGATTATGTAGCGAGGTGCATTTCTGCTACTCTCTGCAAGTAGTATTCCATAAATAAGCAATTTTAATTATTTAGCACAAGATGGTTAAATTAAATTGCATACAATTTTCTATTATACTAAATAAACACATTTTCTTGTAAATTAGGAAGTTACATCACATAAAAAAATAGCATTTAATAGTAAAATATGATTCTTGTAGAAAATTTTATGTGTCACAAATACGCTGGTGAGGAAAACATAAGCAGCAACTATGCAAGCAGTCACATAGGAGAAGGGAAATTCAGGATACGTTGATAGTATTTTATACTTAAAGGATAAAGAAAACGTACCAGAACAAAAATGAATCGAACTTATACAGTATAGAATGAAGCAAAAAAGAGGCTTTATTGAAATGGTAGCTGTAGTACAAATGATTGTCCGCCACAGAAGAATAACAGATGTCCTTTAATATGAAATCTGACCACCTTTAACTGTAATGATTACTTGACACCATGTCTCCCTACCCAACACCAGATTATCCAACAGTTGTTGAGTTACGAGGATTCATTCCTCAATGAATCAGTTAGTTGGTTGCTGGGTGTTCTTCAGAGGATACAATCGTGTCGCAAAGCATCTGCCTAGAGAGTTTCCATATATCCCTACTATTTCTCCATATGTTCTAAGGGTTTAAAGTCAAGAGAATACGCATGTCAATCCAATCTAGCGATATCATCACTTTCTAGTAACTTTTCAAGTGCGAGAACCCAACTTGACCATGCGTTATCATAAAAAAGAAGTCTGCACCAATGGCACTTCGGAATACATGCAGGTGGAGAAGAATCACTTGTTGACAATTGCATACTCCAATAATAATGCCATCATCAAAAATTTGGAGCTCCACCCGTTCATCACAATTCTTGCCATAGAGAGCACCCTCAGTACCACAGTAGCCGTCTCTTTCTCTGATTTAATGGGATATCCCTGTGTTCCTATCTATCCATAGGAAATGGTGTTGAGAATCGCTTGTGATACTGAAGCGATTCTCATCTGTAAAAAAGGTATGATTCCAGTCATGAGATGCCCAATTCTTTACACCAATATATTTGGCTAAGCTGACAGACAGCTGTCAATTTGATGCAACGTTCAGGACAACGGGTGGATTGATTGATTGGTTTTATTTACATCGCACTAAAAGCAACAGGAGGGCTGTTGGTGACGGACTTCGTAATTTCGGACTTCAGTCAAGCGACAAGGTCGATACCTGAGGTGGCATCAAACTTCCACACCACGCCAACAGGAGGACTTTGAGCCACGAGAGATTTAACGTGCATCAGCCCCGTCTACACGGTGAATCTTTCGTGGCATCAAGGCTCGAATCCACGACTTGACGAAATCCGCCGGTCGAGAGTCCGCTGCCAACATCGGGTCGATAGGTCACATTTAAATAAGATCTCGCTTCTGTAAATCTCGAAACTTACTGTCCCGTTCCCGTCAGTTTTACCCTTTGAATGGTATTAATCTCTTTTCGCCGGCAAAACGATGCATCGATCATCGATTGATATTTTTCTTCTTGGCGGACCAATTACTCCATAACCAATCTTTAATACAGTTGTACCATTAGTTTTCCAAATTCGTAATATTCCACTGTTGTTGATTTCTAACTCTTGAGCAGCTCTCGTCACACTAAGACCCTCCTCAAGCCTGCGAATCATTCTACCATCTATTTATTAGTCCTAATCGATTCTTCTAGTCATATTGCATGTGCGAACTCACTCGAACTACCAGCGAATGTCTTTATAGCGCTCCCCCCCTCCCATTTTTTTAAATTATAGTCTTGCACTGCTCTCGCTGACTGCAGGCGTCCTCACGTCACGCGTGAGGTCTTGTTGATATTTGCGTAAGATTCTAACCTTTCTGTTGAATTGGATGTTCATTCCTACTAATTATAACACACCCTTTTCTGCAATTTCATAGCCATGTGCTTGAAAATTATAATGTTGCTTACGTTTCACATGCCAGTGTAATATACAATTAATGCAACTATAATACAGAAATGACCAAAACTGTGAACCAGTTTGGAAGTTAAGATATGGAATTTTGCACACTTTAACAAAATATTACAAGTATATATTTCAATTCTATTGTATGGCATTCAGGATAACCTTTGGCATTATAGTAGCATCTATTGTGTGAATCTTAATATTATCTGTAAATATTGGATTTTATAATTTAATGCTATTTATGTTATGAAATTGACCTAATTTACAAATATCTATATTTATTTAGTATATTAGAAATTTTATTTGTTATTCAGTTTAACTGTCCTGTACTAAATGATTAAATATGCCAAATGGTGGGAAACCCCCAACCATCTAGCTACTTTCAGAGAGTAGCAAAAATATGGCTCGCTATATAATCGATATCTTTCTCAATTTAGACGATATTCAACAGGATTTTTTATGTACATAAGTTGCCCTATGTTTTTGGCTGCAAAACTGAGAAAGAAAAATATTGATAACTTTAGCGCATGCGCCGTTAAAAAATAATTTGGCTTAGTTGCTCTTTTATCTCGATGAATATCTAATATTTTCTCTTGAATTCAGTTTGTGGTTTTTTCTTACGCAGTCATATTTTCATTAAATTTTGTGAAATTTAATTACAAATTCTAAATATCATGAGCAATAAAACGTCTGGAATATATATAAATATATATATTAATATATATAAACAAACGTTTATATATCTTAATGAATATAGGTACTCCTGTTACCGCGAAAATGCATATGAACATCATAAATAGCTAATCAAATATTTACAACTTTTCATGATACGACTTGACCAAAAACACATTTTTTCTCTTTAACATGTCAGTGCTTCACTAAATGTGTAAGTCATTGAAACTTCACTGGGTAGAGTGAGTTTAAATATATTCTTTACCTATACAAAGATACAAAACATTTCGTCTAGTGTTTCTCTAAAAATTAGGAGAAAGGTAAGAAATCCTAAAAGTTACTTAAACTTTGTAGACCAGTGTATATGGAAGTATGTAATATATACTAGGAAAAGTATGAATTCAATGTCCGGAGGTAATGTATTCAAATACAAACCTTGTCCAAAACTCTTGAAATTAATGATAAAATAAATAAATAAAAATCTTTACAAAGATAAAATTTACTTCAACATTTTATGATAATATTTAAACAGATATAGATTGTGAACATAAAAAACACTTTTCACAAAATAGATTGGCAAAGAAGCTTGAACATTTGAAGTCAGTTTATGGAGCAGTGAAGGAAAGAGGTAATATTCGACTTTTGTAATAACACTGATGGATGACAAATGCTAAAGAAATCACAGAAAAAAGGAGCAACATTTCTTAAAGCAGCCATTTATCTTTCGCTATAAAATCACGGGAACGCATTTTTTACAAGCAAATGCATTTGTGGCAAACCTTCGTTTTCACTTACAATGTGGAGAGGAAGGGATGGGCCCCACCTCCCTCCATTCTTATAGTGTAACAAGAATGATGGTTTGCTGCTATGTAGGTATTTTATTCACATGCATAAAAGAGTATCGTGGGAAACTTTTTTAACTGCCACTTGAGAATCCGTTCGCATATCTCGAGTCATATATTAAAATGTGTGAATTTATAGAACGGAACGGAGAATAACTGTAATGATTTTTTATTTTTAATCTTTGCAATTCCTGCTATTGAAATTTAATAGCGAAAAATAGAATCCTCTATAGTTTAAAAACACTACAAAAAGGATATAATTTCATTATGATTATGTCATATATCCTTGAATAATGTGTAATTTCAATACACTTATGGTATTCTAAGAAAACTTTTGTTTCTTAAATTCTGTGGCTTATTTTTCTTTATTGTTGCTTTGTTTTATTTTGGTTAAAATGTGTTTTCAGTTTTCAGAATTTTTTGTCAATTTTTTTTATTTAGAAGAATGATGTTTCTAGTTTCGTTGAAAATTTCTTCAAATGTAAGACAATTTTTTGTGTTCTTGAGTTTAAAAATATGATAAATGTTAGCGTTTGTGTATGTATGTGTGATTAACATGCCTTAAATATCATATTGAATTTGTATTAATTTTTATTATTTAATTGTATTGTTATATTTTTTATTTGACAAGAAAAAGATCGCCTTATATAATTATATATACATATGTAAAAACAACAACAACAACAACTATTCACGCAATCTTTCTTCTATGAAACTTTAATTGAACTATTTAAAAAAATTGAATATGTGAAATAAAGATTATCAATTAAGTTAATGAAAAATATTGAAGATCTAAATGTTTATTACACGAGAAATGACATACATTGTTACAATAGTTTTTATACGAGTAAACATTGTAAAGTTTTAATAAATACTATGAAATAACCGAGATATATGAATTAATATATTCTGTATATTAATTGATCCTTATGTACATAATGTTGTAGAATACAGCTATTAATGTTGATTTGTTTGGTTTCAAGAAGCCCTAAATTGAAATAGAGAGAAGATTATATAACACATCGATCAATAACTCCCGAGTCTAACATTGAAAACAACATTTTTTTTGCAATTTTTTTTTTTATTCATCAACATAACACCTTTTGTTAATCACCTTTTAGGGTGATACAATCGTTCCAACGCTTTTCCAAATGTTTCCCCCCCCCCACTTTTTTTTTTCTTTTTTCGCAAGAAATCTTTTTTGTTGCGAGTAAATAGCGATAAACAGCTTTCTGAATCATCGACTCGTTGCTGTTTTTGTTCCATCGAAAGCAATCGCGGCACCCACTTGGAAAAAACCTTTTTCACTTCACTTCAAAAAACCTTTTTCCTGGTCCGATCGACTTAAAATTTTGACACGTTTCAAGCAAAGGTTAGTACTCTAGGAAGACCTGGTTACTGGTTTACTACGAGCGCCATCTCTGGGTTAGTCTCGGGAGTTATTGATCGATGTGTTAGTTCAATCTGCTAAGGTCTACAATAACAGTTTACGGTAGGTCAAGAAACGCTGGAGGAAATGTATGATGTCTCAAAAATAATAAATAAAAATTAATAATAATAATAAAAACTTTACTAACCCCTCTCGTAACATCTCTCTCTTCAGCGAAATATATGAAAATAAGAACACATATAGAGTCAAAATTTGAAAAAATAAAATTACCCTTTTATTGAAATTCCCTTGATGGTAAATATATAGAGTAATTATTTTGTGGAATAATTCTTAACATAGATTCATGTACCAAAAACAGACGAAAAACCGGAGTTTTATGGGGTATATTCATCAATAAATATCGAGAATATAATAATAAATATTCATCAATCACACAGTTAGAGGTTTTAAAGAGTTTGAAGGAATCACGAGGTAAAATTTAAAATTATTGCCATCTATTTTCTCAATAATTTAGAGAAACAAAAAAGTTCAGAAGTTGATAATTAAAACACAGGCTTTGATTGAATGACCGTTTATCAACGTCGCGCTAAACAACAACACGAGAGCTATTAGCGACGGATCTCGTAATTTTGAACCTCGATCAAGTGACGAGAACTCCCTCTGAACTGGCATCCTACTCTCCAGATTTCCACACAATTCCATCGGAAAGACATGGAGCACCGACAGATTTAACGCAACAGCCCAGTTGAACGACATATTCTTAAGTGCTTCCGGACTCGACTTCTGGTAAAGAACAGTAATCCAACAAGGAAGAGAGGGAGAGCGGTGCCTTTCTACAACATTTATTTACAATCTCTACTCGCCAATTATACAAAACAAATATTTACAAAATATACAAGGGCTTTCAAACAGCTCATACTTTCATTTAACCCGCTTTAGTGGTCAGGACAAATTACATCCAAACAAGGAAAAACCGCCTTACGTGGTCAAAAAATAATTGTTAAAGGAAATGGTTGACGATATGATACTGGGGCACCTGAGCCTTTTGGCTCTTAATCTCCATATCAGGTTCACCTTGTGAGCATAACTTCAGCTTTTTCCAGCCCAGAACTGCGTTTAGATTCTAATTTGTGTACATTGAAGAAATTTAAAAATTTACATGTTTATTAAAGAGAAAATATTAAGTTTTAAGATTGCAGGATTTAAATACTCTGAAATATTACCCATGAACCTGTGTGCTCTCTCTTAGACAAGACAAAGCGAGTCCTGGCGGTATCCAAAGAAATTATTTCCAACAACCTCTCTCCAAGCCGGAAACAATGCCGGCCATGAAATCGCGACCACGACCATTCAGCTACCGCGGTGGTATTGATACATTGGCAGGGGAAAATATTTTTTTAGTATTAAATATATTTAAAATTCCTCCCTGCAAGATTTAAGCATGATTTGTCAACTATTCATTCAATCTACAACTTTGTCTTATATATACTTGCTTTTTATTTGTCTATTGTATAAATACAGTTGCTCAAAAAATATGTAACAAACTTTCAAACATTTTTTGAATGAAAAGTCAGCTGTTTAATCTTAACAAAATGTTTTTCTTACATGTCATATATGAAGACTAAATAAAATTATAAAAACTCCAAACTAATTTAAAATGCTGTTAAATAATAATAAAATCATACATTTCTAATGTACTAACTAAAAGTAATGATCAAAAAAGTATTTGGGCATGTAAGCTTAACTTTTCATAAAAACTCTGTAAATATTCCTTAATAATGTGATGGGCCTCCTTTACGTTTTATGATTTTATGCATTTTTTAGGCATGGATTTCACCAGATTTTCTCAAAAATTTCCATCTATCCCCCCCCCCTCCCATTCAGATATGAGTCTTTCTCTAAGTACAATTTTGTGGGAAAATTTAAATTTATTGATTCTATTTTCCAAATATTTTATTCAAAATGTGCTCGATAGGATTAAGATCTGAACTCTGTGCAGGTGTACTGATTACATATGGTCAGCCAAAGTTCATAGTCTATAGTTATGAGCAGTATATTTTGGGTCATTATCCCGATAAAGTTTGAAATTAGATAACAGGCCCGCTTTCTGAGCCCTTTGTTTGAAATTTTGAGTTTCAAAATATTTAAATAAGCAAATCTGTCAATTGTTCAATCAATTAAATAAAGATTTTCAACATTAGCAGCACTCATACATTCCCCGACCATTTGATTACCTGCTCCGTATTTCACAGAGGATGAAAGATTTTTCTTTTTAAGTTTAGTGTTAAGTTTCCGCTGCATCATTTGCTTTCCATCACTACCAAAAATGTTATACTTGCTCTCATCTACAAATATAACCGCTTTCCAAAAATATGGAAGCTTTGAATGCTGATGTAGCGAATTGTGGTCGATCCTTTGGATTTGCTTCACCCAAATGTGTGTGAATGGGTTTTTCTACACACTCGTCCATAAAAACTATGCTTTCTTAAAATGTTTCTGTATTGGGAGATTTGATAAACATCTGATGCCCTTCCAATGTGAATTTTACTGTACTGATTTACGGATTACAAGTAATATTTCAAACAATCTACGGTTCCTCGTGTTCAGTCAAGAGCTGTGGACGTCCTGCATGTATGTTTGCTTTCAACTAAATTTGTCTTTTTGTATATTGGAATTATGTTATGAACTGTAGATTTGCTTACATTTAAGGTATCCGAACACATTCGGAGCACTTTTTAAAAAATACGATACAAAAACATTAAAAACACTTATTTGGGAATCAATGCCTATGATCATAAATACTGAGCCAAAAATATTTTAAATAAATTATCTTTTAACATCAAAAATGATACATAAGAGTTCAATTTTAACAATTTTTTTGTAAGAACTGCAAAACATCTAGAGACAAAAATAATTGACTTATATCAATAAAAGTAATATTAAAATAAACTATATGAATTTATCTAGAGTACGTACTAAAATTTTAAAGTTTTTTTTAATTTTACAGCTGATCGAGTAAATAATGTGAGATATTAGACATATTTACAAAGGCATTTTTTAAATAACAGGCCTTAACATAAAAATGTACATATTTTAATTTTCTCGTGTGAGTTGATATTTCAAACATGCGGTAGACATCAGCTGGTTCCATGGCACTGGATGATCCCACGTTTCACGTATTTATGAGAAATTCTGTCTTCAGGTTCTTTTTGACAAAATCTGCACATTTTTGGCATTATTTAAAAGTCCAGCACTTTGCTAGCATATACGGATATGGCACTAACACATCCATTCAAAGACAAATGTCCTCCTCGCTACCATGTTCCATCGACTGACACATTGCACAGAGCAATGGTTTGGTTTTATTAACGTCGCACTAGAAGCAACACGAGGGCTATTCACTGCACTGATATACTTCATCAAAATTATTTTACTCGTGAATCTTAGTCACAGCCTCATTCATAATTTTATGGGCCACATTACTGAAAATATTCTCCAACTTTTTTCAAAACATTTGTAAGCTGTCTTAGATGGAATGTTCAAATTCATAGCTGAACACAGCTTCTTTGCAGTAAAATGACCTTTTCCAATAATTTTCAAGCCAAAAACAAATCCACTGTAGATGCTGTGCATTTGTTCATTTTTGGAGGTATACAAAAGAAAATTGAGTGTTCACAGTTTGCACAATATAGAGTCAAATTAGAACATATGCCAAACACTGATTCTTAGAAAAACTTTAAGCCGTATTGAAAACATTGAGAATAAGTAAATGAAGAAATAAAATCATTAATTTTTTTTAAAATTAATTACTAAGTTATGATCTTAGTTTTCTGAATCATCTATTACTTTTGAAGTTTTGATTCACTCACAGTTATTGTAACACATCTATCAATGTTCTCACCCACATTCTTACTGTTTCGGTTTCTCTTAAACTTATATTTTTGTACAGAACTTCGATTTTTCCTGTTAGACATGAATTCAATAAAACACAAATGCTAAATAATAAAATCAAAAATATCTAACAGAAATTAAAAGTCTATCAAAATCAATCACAACATTGGAAATAAGTACTATCTTAGATCAAGTTTAAACTTTGTAAACACAATATCGATGCCAAAATTTTTGAAGAAATTGGGTGTTGCCATACAGTCTTAAAAGCAAAAATTACTTGTATTATTTTCTTGAAAGAATATAAACACTGTATTTCCAAAAAATGGTTGCTTAAACAATATTTAAACACATTTTTGTGACAGGTTTTCAATACTTTAAATACCCACTTCCAGCCATTTAAACACCTACTTCCGGTTTTCCTATTTTTATAAAACCTAACAAAACTTGGCATCTAGATAACATAGAAACAAAATGAAACCTGTTTTGTTAAGCCAAATGATTGTTCTACTCAAAATAATATTAATAAAAAAAATTGTGTTTTGACCGAAATTGGTCATTTCAGCGTGTTCGGATACCTTAATATTTCACTGATATTTATTTGATTTTTTTCGTTGTTCTAACGATGAATTATAAGTTTTTTAATTTCAGAAAAATTTCATAAGTTTTTCTACCCATGTTAGCAATGTAGGTCTTAAACACCAAACAGAGTTTCATATAAGACTTCAAATGAAGTTATAAATAATTTTATACAGTTAATCATCTATATTTGGCTGTTTAAAGCAAGTTACAACAATGACCCTATACTTTTAAGATTACTACTTTCAGTCAGTACACAAGAGGTCTGTAATTATTTACAATGTTTTAGGTTATTTTTGAGTTTTTTAAAAATTTATTTAGTCATGAGTTATAACATGTACGAAAAGCAGTTTATTACAATCAAATAAAGAATTTTTCTTTCAAAAAAAAAAAATGTTTGTTTTGCTCCAATACTTTTTTGAGCTACTGTATGTCATTTACGGACAGTTGAAAATTTTTCAGAGCTTTAAGTTCCCATTTATGCCTTTCTCTTAAACTATCCTTCCTCTCATCCTATATAAAGTTAGAATATTCCATTCCTAAATTTTATATAAACATTATTTAATCGGTTATGCAGAGGATAAGAAGTAAGGTGAATATCGGTTATGACTTTATTAGAAAATGGAGATAATGATACTAAATTTTTTATTGTCATCTTTGTAAATTAATAAAAAAAAACCTGCGTAAACAACTTGTGATGAAATTCCTATTTATTCTAAAATAACAATAATCTACCAGTTTATAAGTTATCCAAGACAATCATTGTTTCTTATTATTCACTGATAGTAATATTGTGAATTCACTCACTGATTTTGAACACAGTAACTATGTTTTAGTATAGTTGAACGTTAATATTTTATCAAAAGAATAATTGATATAATATAAATTAAACAATCTTTTATTTTTTCACAAGATGCATAGGACTTACTTAACTCCTTTTTAATTCATTGAGAATTCAATATCTGATCTTTTTGTTTTAGAGCTTTTAAAACTAAAATTATTAGTATAGTGTCAATTTTTGAACAAATCAAACAGTTTTCTACAAACAGTGCGTATTTAAGGGTCTTTGTTGAATTTTAGCTAATTATTTGGTTTTTAATCCAGGAAATTCTTGAGTTAATGTTCCCTTCCTGGTGTCAATTGAAATTTCAAGTCGTCTGTTATCAATCAGAAACTTCCGCCTTTGTAAATGCCCCTCTCTCCCCCTCTCAGGGATATATGGCCCCTCTCTCCTCTGGCTCAGAGTGAACAAAAATTACAAGTATGATGGATGATTGTATGATCAATAGGATGGCTTAGAAGGATTTGCAACAGAAATATTAAAGTGATAAAGATACATAGAATTTAACTGAGAGGGGGGGCAGAACTAAGAAAATGGTAATTCTTACATATATATTTTTCAAACTAAATAACATTTTCAGAATATTTTAAATCTCTCTTTTATATTTTAAAGAACGGACTCCCGCATACACACATACACTATATATATGTGTGTGTGAATATGTTTTTTTAAACTTTATTAACTTCATTGTTATTAAAACAGGAAAATTTTTAATGTTTTAAACTCTAAATTAAGTTTATAAACTTGTTCTGTTAAAAAAAAATGAAAAATTTTGCATGAATCTGGAATAAATAAACGTTGAATTGCAAAAAATCTTTATTTTAAGAATATTTAAAATTAATGAACGATAAATAAAGGAATATGTAATTCACAAACATTCAAGGCTTGTTGCGTTTTGAAAAAGAGTCAAAAATTTTGACGTTCTTCTAACGTAGATTTTTTTTTTTTTTTTTTTTTACAAAAAAATTGTTTCATTAAATAATTTCTTCACTCTTTTATGATGATGGGACCTTTTGGGGATCTTTGATTTCAATCTGATCAATCTTGTTGATGATACAACTTGTCAGAAAGGAAGGATTGGTAATTCGTCCTGACTGAATTTGATCTAGGAGCTCAAATCCATTTAGGAAGGAAGAGTATCTTATCAATAAATATCAAGAAAGACAAGGTTATGTTTGAGAGGCAAAAGAAGAAATATTTCTAAAATATCCAATGTTGCTAGCCGAAATTATGTTTAAAAAAGACTGAATTTTTTTTATATAATACTCTTTAAAAATTCACAGGACCGAATTGATATCGTCTGTACCAAACGTGAAAACTCACATACCACAATAAATGTTTCCTCCCTTCTAATTATATTATATATTTTAAAAAAATTCGAAACTTAACATTATGATATTTTTTTTATTATTTGTAATTATGAATAATAAACTATATTGCTAATCAATAACCATTAACTACAATCGGTGTACTGTACTTTTCAAATTCGTTACTTGTTTTCTTTCACAATTCGGGGCCAAAAACAGTTGAAAAATGTTTAGTTCGCCTTCGATATTTTCAGAGTTGCACATCTTTGATCTATGTCTCATTGACAGCTTCGAACTGTTCAAAATTGGAATTTAGGTTATCTGGATTGAGTGGATCTTCCCTGCAAATCAGCTATTACAAACTCAAATAACTGTGAAATTAATCTGGAATAGTGAGTTGAACATATTTACTAGCACATGTCCTTATTTTTTTTGTAAAATATTAGACATTTATGGGATTTCAACTAATATTTGAAATTTTCTTTGCATTTCTTTTTGATTAAATCCCAGAAAGAGCATTGCTTAAAACTATTTAGCGTTTTCGAAAGCTTTTTGATAATGTATCATAATAATTTTAAAAGGTTGGAATTATCAACTAGTTGAAACAATTTTTAAAAGGATGGAAGAATAAAAAAAAATCTACAATAAAAATTCTAAAATATTGAGCTGAATAGGATTATTTCCGAGTAATAACAAACTTTTATTGCGTTTATTGAATCTGACTTTGGATTGTTTGCCTATGGAATTGTTCTATAGCGTCAAAAATATTACACACGGAAAACAAATCTGATCTGACAATGCTCATAAAAAGAAACCAAAAATGAGAACAAACAAACAAAAACCGATGTTTTAACCTCTTCATTCGACCAATAAAGAGAACCAATATTTTAAATTTACTGAAGAAAAAAATTAAAAATTTAATTATAAAAATCTTCAGCAACACTTGATTGCAATAGATAAGATAATTATTAATGGCGCATTGCATTTTGATCTTTATAGACTCAATATTTCTTCATCACATCTCTCCCCCTCCCCCCGGATTTTTAATCTCCGATTCTGATTAACAGCAATTGTAATATCCATTGCTGAAAAGGTAAGCGATAGTAATTTTTCTGCTAAGTTCATTAAATAAAGTCATCTTTTCATTCTATAATGAAACCTTAGAATTAATTTATGAGAAAATAAAATATAAATATAACATCTGGGTTTAACAAGAAATGCAAATAGTGATGCCACTATGTCAAAAAAAAGTCAATTTATCATGTAAAAAATACTTATGTAAGCTTTGAAATGCAGCGTATACTGTACAAATATAATCTTTTGTTGTAAATATTATTTGAACTAGAACTTTTTAGGGGGATGATCAATCAGAGCTTGTACTCGATTTTTTTTATTTCCTTTACTTATGTGCAGTCACTCAACATAATTAATGTCAAATAAGCATAAGAAAGATGTTTCAAACTATTCCTCTTTAAAAAGATCATAGTTTTCTTAAAACATGAAGATAGTTTACTTCAATTTATAACATGAGCTATTCGTGAACATTCCCTGAATTAACACCAGGAATTACTTTCTGAATTTATATTTAAGTTTCCAGTTCCTTTCCAACTTAATGAAACATGATTACTGAAATTAGGTAAATTTTTTGAAGTGGAATGATTAGATGTATGGAATTTCATACAACAAGCGACGATGAAATTAATATAAGGCTAGAAAGGTTGAGTTAATAGAAAGATAGGATCTATAGGAACTAGGATTCGACATTTACTGGTCGAAGTATCTCCATTGTGGAATTAACTCACATCGGATACAAATAAGAGAAACCTTTGATATTTATAGAGTGTATTATCTCCAGCGAGATGAAATTGTTAATTATGCATACTAAGAATCTTGTATAACATCTGAGTTTTACGAAACGTGTCCTTGACTTAAATATTATAAACATTTAAATAACGTAAATGTTGAATTTGATAAATAAGGTGTGGCTGTTAAATAACTCGAGTGACGCTGCTACAGAAATACGCAAGTGCTAAATGCCAGCGACTGATACATGTTTCATGTGAAGCCTTTTCTTTCGAATGTAATGCCTCTCGCTACTGTAAACAAACCCGTACAGTCGCAGCCTTCGTTCGCATGAGTTATTTTTTCATATTTCGCCGGGGAAATGATAAGTATAACAATAGAGCAACCAGTTGTGAAATTTCACATGAAACTTGGAAAAACTATTACTGAAACTTATAATTTATTGAAAGAAGTGTATTGGAATGAATGTTTATCACGTGCACTTGTTTTTGAGTGGTTGAAGCGTTTTCAAGATGGCCGATAAGACGTTAAAGATGATTAACGCCCAGGTTGCCTTTCCACGTCAAAAACAGATTACAATATCGAAAAAAATCGGTAACCGGGTTCGATCTGACCGTCGCACAGTGGGACAAAAGAGGTGATTTACTGGACAGGTATTTTCAACCAGTTATTTCCCCGTAACAATTTTAATGAGGATGATAAACTGTGTTTCTTTTGTGTGTGTGTGTGTGTTGAATCAAATGGTGATATCTATTTGACGATGGGAGCAAATCGAAAAAAAGCTAGGGCTCTTAAAATAAACTTATTTGGTTTTATTTAGTTTCATAAGAAATAGTTCCCATGTACCTAACATAAACTGGTATCTGAAAACTCATACTCGTTATATCGACAAAATATAATTGCTCAGGAACATTAATATATTTTTCAGTCAATTTCTTTCTGTTTTTTTTTTTTTTTTGCTAATCCGAGTGAAATTTGCCTGTAATTGAATTTGATTAATTTTAATACATATGTATACTAATATACTTTCTGAAAAATAAATGTATGTAATAATTCAAACAAACAATTGTAATTCACGAACAAAGTCGCTGATACCAGATAGTAAAAGATAAAAATCTTTGAAATTTAAAAATTTTAAATTACAAAGTATAAAATTGATGGCAGGTTAATATAAACTAAAGTACCCAAAACACAGTATTAAAAATGACAACAAAAATAATTTGAATAATTAAATTACATTTAAAATACCAGAACAGTAACATATATTAAACAATGAAACTCTTAAAATAAGGTGCTTTTTTAAATGACTTTCATCATAGGATTTGTTTCTTCGAGGAACGTAATGTCTTCAACACAATCATTAAGAAATCTTGTTCTAATTCTTGATATTTTCCCGCAATATCTAAAAAATCTACTGTAGAGCCATCTTCGATGACACCTTCAGCAGCAAGAAGCAACTGTTGTTTCTAGGAACAACTTTATGGTCCTTTCATAAGAACACTATGGTCTAAGTGTAGAAATCCTGGGATCAGAGCTGACTAAGAAATTACTTATAATATCCTCATTTGCAGATTTTCGAAACATTTTTCTGGCTCTGAAGTCACTGCATTGGCGAAACACTTTGATAAGAGTTTCTCGAGCCTTTTCTGAGAATTTTCTAATTGGAAGAATAAAACTTTCAATTATTTTCTCATCGTGGATCAACAATATATGTACAGTTGGTGGCATGGAATGCCACCCATAGTACTTGACATAAATCTCAGTTAATTTTTAGGCAAATGAACCGAATTTTCTGGAGTTTACCAGCTTACAGGAAGAAACTGCTTTCAATACAACTAAGAATCTTCTGATGACCTCTTTATTCACTCCAATAATTTTTGCTGTAACTATAGGATCGTTGAAAAACACCCGTGCTATATTGCCATCGTTATATATTCCAGAATCTTGCTTCACCCGATCAATATGAAGTCCCAGATCATCTTTAAATTGTTTTTGTATTTTCATTTTTCTATTTTGTTGATGGTTCTTGTGGAAATTTATTTTTCCTGACCACTTTTAGAAGCCCAGCTTATAAGAAATGTGTAATAAGCAATCAAAAATCTGATTTGAGCATGGAGAGGATAAATTCCACACATGTAATGCTCAGCAATTAGAATTGCTTCGTCAATATGTTGCGGCTGCCTACGTCACCTTTTTGACTGCGGAGCTGCAAGATGACTTGTACAAAAGGAAGAAGTAACCTTTGCTCGCCACACTTGCTTCGCAGATTGCAGACCTGTGAAGGTCGAGTTTCATAGTTGAAATGTTAAAAGTTGTTCTCGTTAAGTTTTAAATAAATTGTTAGTTCTTCTTGTTTTTAGTCTTTCGTAGTTATTTATATAGCCTACACCTTCTGATCTGGAGACAGCCCCCATAAGCTGGGATTGGATGTTATGGGAGCAGGAAGGTTTTAGCAACACCACTGTCCCTATAAATATGCTTCAGGTCGTTCATCATTGTTGGTATAGCATCACACACATAAAAACGCTAGGAAGAACTTGTGTCAATCACAACATTAGTGGTGTTACCATCAACTATCGTCATGTAAAGTTCGTGTACTATCTTTATTTGATTAATCTGTGTTGGAATTAGCGACGCAATATCTGATTCCATTCGTTCTTTTTCCTGCTTTAAGATTTCAGGAGTTTCTTTGTAGTACAGAAATTTTACAGGTTTACAAAAATGTATAATGAGGATCTTAGATTTTCCCAAATAAACGATGTGTCGTCTGTATCAAATGATCTGATTAGAACTATCATAGTCAAGTACAGTGCTGGGTCGTCCATATTTATGCTTAGTGAGATGAAACAGATTGTTTGCACACACTCTGTCTAGATGACCCATTACATCCCATTTTGAAATGAGCTTCAAGTTTCTCTCTCTCTCTCTCTCGTTTTTTTTTTTAAAAATCCATCATTCATGGGAACTATGGACAAAATTCTTGACGCGGTATGGTTCAGGAGAGCCTGAAAAGGACTCATTACTCCCAACTCAATTACCTCACATTCTTCAGGATAACATTCCTTTTTGGCATTGCCGAGCTCATAAGATGGAATGCTTTTCAATTCTGCTTTCAAAGTGGTATTTTCTAGAATAAAGTATAGTGATTTAGACAGATTGAGAGATGTATTTAAGGCAAGTATATCCTCACTTGAGAAGGAAATAACTTCAAATTTCTTATTGACATCGCACATTTTTTAATACCTTCGAATCTTCTAAATTGTCTAGTACTTTGTTAACGATTTTGGCTTTGATATTTTGAACATCTTGCCACAAATTCGTTTTCGCAGCAAAAAGTAGTTCTGCCGAATACCTTGCCCTCAACTCTCTAATTCTACACATTTTGTGCTTTTCAGAAAGTTCACTGAAAAGTTTGGGCGTTACATCAATTTCTTCAGGAACCTGAAGAAATCCCATGGAATAATCAAAACCTTTATTGAGCCAATCCTCATATTTATGAAGAAGAATTCTTAGTTGAAATAAGCATTTATCCACTTTTTTTTCAAATGAGTACAAAACGATTTAAGTTTGTTTTCAAGAAGTAAAATGTTACTCTGAGATAAATTCAAAGCAGACGTGTGGAACAAAAGTTCCTCATTTAGAATGTGATAATTTTGAGGACTACTAGGCTCTATTAATAAGTTACATAATTCATGGTTTGTCCCAAACATTGTTATTTTTATTGCAAAATAAATAAATAAAACAAAATCCAAGCGCAATGATCGAAGTTTTATAGAATGCACAACCTACAAAAAATACCCAGAAATCGTTCTAAAGTTCAAAAATGATACCAATTTGTTAAGAAAAGGAATAAAGGCAAACGATAAAAATTGCAGTAATCAATAAATTATTAGCACTTTTGATAATGTTCTTTTCACAAATTTAAATAAAGGCAGACGATAAAATATTAAATTAGACAGAATTATTGAAACTTTTGACAGTGCTCTTTTCTCATATTAAAATATCTCATATTTCATAATTTACTGTCTATTTTAAAATATTAAAATAGACAGTAAATTATGAAAGTTATTGAGGATATTCTTTTTAAATATTAAAATATGAAAGCAGACAATAACAAACTAAAGCAGGCGATAAATTATTAAAGTTATTGACGATATTATTTTCAGACATTGTAATCAAAGCAAACGATAAATAATTAAATTAAATATATATTTAGAAAAATGTAACTATTATTTCAACAAAAAATAAAATAAATTTGTACAATAGGAATTTAAGTAACAAAGATTTTTCATCCCATATTATCATCCTTAAACGCGATTTTCTCACTGAATCAGACGAAATTGGTTGTTACATATTTATCTCATAAAATTTGTAGGGTTATGAAGTCCGTTTTTCGGAACAACTTGGAACTTTTTTGTAATGCTTCCAAGAGTACGATAAATACCCAGAAGTTACTATCCTCAAGGGTTATGATGCACTTCAATCCCATTTACTTTTTAGTAATAATTTTTTAAGTTTTAATACACCTCATTAGTTCCAAAAAACGATACAAGAACTTTAGGAAAAGAACGAATCTTCATTTAACAATTAAACGAGGAAGATACGATTTTTTGAAAATTCAGTCTTTTTGCCCTTAATTTCAGGTATATTTGCCGAAATAACGGTGAGTAGAGTTCATACACAATGTTTATCACTACGTTTTCTAATACCCAAGAGCCTATAAGACGATGATACTAACTCATTGAGCAAGGGGAAAAAAAGTTTGATTTTTTTCGTCCATGTCCAACAAAACGCTCGTTTTGTCCCACTGTATGTCGGTTAATATTCGTGCGATTGCTAAGGCTGCGGAATCGACAAGAGATACTTACGGCAAACTTTATATAACAAATTTAACATGTGTGCCAAAATGCGCCTAAAATTCTCACATTTGAACAACAAGAAGCTCGCAAAAATGTTTGTACTGACACTTTTAATGGCATCTAAAATGACCCAAACTTATTGGATAGGATAATAACGCGTGACGAATCGGGGATATTTACTTATGATTCTGAAACGAAGCACCAATCTATGCACTAGGATAGTTTGGTTTTATTAACGTCGCACTAGAAGCAACACGAAAGCTATTGAAGATGGACCTCGTAATTCTGAGTGGCCGTGGTAGCCTAGTGGTCATGGTTTCAGATTCGAGGCTGGCGGTTTTCGTTGAGTCGCGGGTTCGCGCCTTAAGACCCGCCGTGTAGTCGGAACTGATGCACGTTGAATCTGTCGGGGCCCAATGTCCTCCTGTTGGCGTGATGTGGAGGTTAGGAGAGGGGTGCCAGCTCAGGTGTCGTCCTCGTCACTTGACCAAGGTTCAAAATTACGAGGTCCATGCCAGTATTCCTCGAGTTGCTTCTAGTGCGACGTTAATAACACCAAATCAGCCAATAACCAAATCGTAATTCTGATCCTTGGTCAAGTGACGAGGACAGCATCTGAACTGCACCCCCTCTCCCAACTTCCACAGTATGCCAACGTTTTCTGAGGACTTTGAGCCTCGACAGATTTAACGCGCATCAACCTCGTCTACACGGTGGGTCTTTTGTGGCATCAAGGCTGGAACCCACGACACAATGAAAACCACCGGCTGCAAGTACGCGACCATGACCACTTGGCTACCGCGGCCACATCCATGCACTGGAAGAGCCCCTTTTCACCGATACTCAAAACAGCTCGAATGAGCAAATCAAAATTCAAAGAAATGATTATTTTTTCCAATATTCATAGGATTGTATACCTACAATGGGTTCCTGAAGGTTAAACTGTTAATCAGCATAACTATTTGCATGTTCTTGCTGAACTTCGTGAAAGAATAAGGTAAAAACGATCCAAATTGTGGAAGGACTAGTCATGAGATCTCCACTAAGACAATACACCGGTTCATTCCACACTGTCAGTCAAAAGTTTTCTAGCTTGGTACGACAACTGAGTGTTAGACCATCCACCTTATTCGCCGGATCTTGCGTCATGCGACTTCTATCTGTTTCCTAAGGTGAGATCTGCACTAAAAGGATCAAGATTTGAGTCCGTTGAAGCTGTGAAAGATAAAGCGGTACGCGTCCTGAAGGAGCTGGTAGATAAAGACTTCCAGAATTGCTTCGAACAATGGAAGATTCGCATAGCTTGTATATTGAAGGTGAAAATAAATAAATAAATATATATGCATTCAAAATAAAATGTCTTACAGCGTCAGTTTCATTATTTAATAGCCACATCTTGTATAAATCCCTTTTTAATATGAGTTATTTTCTCAAATGTAACGAAAGAAAGAAAGCCCATCCTGCAAAATAACTGAAATAAAAATTTGAATACAATCCATTTTTCTCTGGAAATTTACATTTGGTAGTCTTGGTCTAATGTTAAAGAATACAATCCAGAACAGTGGCAAATCCAGGATTTTGGTTAGGTGGCGGTCACAAAAATTTTGTATTTTATCCAAATTTTACAAGAAAGAATGAATGTGTTTCTTAATATATTATCATAAATTCTCCATTATCCCGAATTCATATATCAGTTTCTTCAGCAACTGAATAACATTGAAGAGATATTTTAAAGACCTGTCGATATATATGATGATAAAGTATAGAAAACAGTACCAAATTATAAAGAGTATCAAAAGAACAAAATACATTGATTGAATAAAATAGAAATTATAACAAATGATAATAATTCGATATAAAAACCAACGTTTTTAAAAACAACGTTTTTATATGGTGGCAAAGTTTATTAAAGAAAATTATTGAAATATTAGTTAAAACTGTTGGTTATTTTTAACTTTAAAATTTACTAAAAAAGAGATATTTGTGAGCGTATTAAAAAATTCATAATACTCATAAAATCAAAACATGCATTTGAAAATTTGTAAGTCATTCTATTAAAAAAAAAATGGGAACCAGAATTCAGAAAAAATTATTGTGATAAGACATGGTGCCAAATATTGGAAACTTTCTTTCTTGCGAATGATTACTGTCTAAAAGTCAGCAACCCTTACTATCTCGGAGATAGTAAAGGGAAGATAGTATCTCCCCTTTGTGAGTACAATATTTTTACGAGGCTTCATGTGGTGTGGGGAGTGCCCGGTGTTCCCAGAGGGGGAAAGAAGTTTTTTCCTCAACCCTAAAAGCGCCTAGAGGAAAGAATATTTCGACTTATTAAAATTATTGAAATATTAGTTAAAACTTGTCGCAAACGTCTAAATATTGCATTGTTAGGCCAGTACGAACGATTCCCAAAATTTCAAAGCTCTAGCTTGATGGGAAGTTGGTTAAATTAACGATCGAAAATTTGATGACACACACACACACTCACACACACACACCAAGTGAAATTCCGAAAAACGTTGTAAAATAGTATTCATACGACAACTCTTTTGGCTAATTATAGAAAATTTCATTAACACTTATGTCTTCATTATAATGCATATTCATTAGAGACATATATAGTTATAAGTATATTCTTCCCTGTTTTTTTTTTTTTTTTTTTTTTTTAATTCCTCAAATACGTCTTCAATCTTCTAATGGTACTGTAACTCCTCTTTGGAGTTTCTGTTGTCACTAGTATAACTGCATCTACTCTAAAAAGCTTGTGAATGTTGGAAAACATGTTTTTCCCCCATCCATTTAACATTTCAATAACAAACGACTTAGTGTCTGGATATCATTCATTTGTCGTTTCCATAGTAAATATCTAGCATGTACTTGTTCAGTGGTGGTGAAGGTATCATTTTCAAGATCATCCTTATAAAATTTGACTAGTATATCACAATCGTTAATATTTCCTGAGCCAGATACCTAACAGGAAAAGCAAGATAGAATTTCTTCATGAACTAAAAAACTTTTCTAAATTTCTGTAATTACGGTGCTAAGAAGGAAAAAAAAGATAGAAATACTATAGTACGATTTAGGATCAGTAATGTTCACGTTGGACCGATCGACTTGTCCTTCAATTGTCCTTGAAATAATGACTGGCATCTCATGTTTCTTACACATTGCTCTTGCTTTAGAAAGAAAAAAAAAGTCTCAAAATGATCATTAGCATTTTTTCCGATGTCCAACAATTGACTACGAAGCATTTGAGAATGTTTTTCTGCGACAACCAAACCCAAATCTTTTGGTTTTTTTGTAGGCATTTACTTAAAGAAATATGTTGGTGTATACGAATTCGCTTAAAAAAAGGAATCCATACATTTCACAGTACAGATGGAGTAGATTAATCAAATGGCACACTAGTCGAAGCGACACGGTTATTCCAGTGATAATTTCCAGTGACTATCTTTCTTTATTTCTTTCAAATTCATACAGGAAGAATAAGTTACAAGTTTATTTGGCTACTATCAATACAAATAGATGGGAATTTGTGTTTGTAGAAATTTAACGAAACCGGTATTACGCTGTAAAGTTATTGAAAATGAAGAAATATCATCAACTCTTGCAGTTTGTTCAGAAAGAAAAAAAAAATACATATATAAAGCAAATAATATACATATAATAAATTATATGTAATAAAAATATATATAAAGTTTCAGCATTATGCATATTTTTAGAGAGAATATACGGAATATAACACCAGAGGAACTTCAGAAATAGCTGATTTTTGTTAAAACTTTTTCCGCAATAATACTGAGAATTAAAAACACAGAGAAATACATAACGATACGACTGGAAACACTTTACCAAACTATACAGTTATTCAAATGTTAGGTGTACAATTAATATATTAAATTTTTTTTAAAAAAAGGAGTTTATGATCCGTCACATTTTCTCTATAAAATAAAGAAATACATTTTAAAGTTATGTGTGTGATCTAACATTATTACATCCAATTATTATATCTCCAAAGGGTCCTAGGAAGTCAGACTAACACAATATATAGTACGAACAGTACCAACTCTTCATTTAATTAAGGATTTTGTGAGTTCTCAGCTTGAAAGGTAAAACAAAAGAGAGCCTCAATATTAGGAAAATAGAATAATTGAACTGAAAAAGAAAAGACAATCAAATAGTAACTAAAATTTGTGAAACTAGGTGTTATCCTATGACAATGCTGCATACTTTTAAGTAATATCCAAATAAGCTACAGTAGTGTTTGGCGGTATTTTTTTTTAGGAAGTAGTGCAATTCAGAGCTATAATTTCTCTTATCGACTACATTTAAAAGTACCGTATTCTATAGAACTAAAAAATTCTGTTCACTTTCATATTTCCCAAAGCAGTTCCTGGCAGGTAATGAAAGCCCGCTGGAAGAATTTGACTATAATGCATCCCTCCATATATATATATATATATATATATATATATATATATATAAAAGTTATAATAAATTCTGAAAATAAAATAAAATATATAAATCTAAAAAATTAAATGATTATTTAATCTTACGTATAAAACTTACTTAAAAAGAGACAAGACTATTAGCTGGTCCATTCTGCGCTATTGTTTCATTTATTTAAATTTTTTATCCATATAAAAAATAAAATTTTAATTTAAAACAAGATAAACAAAAAATTTTAATTTCTCATAACACATAGATCTATTATTTTTTAAAAAATTTTTTTAAAGTGAACGACAAAATCATTAATTAAATCCTCAATATCTGTTGAATTAAACAAATCTTCAAAATCATCATAACTATAAATTGTGTTAACTTCTGTATAGTTATGATGATTTTGAAGATTTATATATATATATATATACATGCATACCGTGTCAGTAAAAGGAGATTCATAATTTTCAAGATATAGTTAAAATAAACCTTTATCTTTTCACAGATAATATGTTATACTCAATTCAACGCTTAAAATATTTTATAAAGTCAATTAAATTAAATTTATTGATAATAAATATTAGCTTTTAATCTGAAATCTTTCTTCAAAAAATGATCACAGAAGAATTGTGATCTATGAACTTTTACTCTCGTGTACGAAATATGACGGCATTTCGTCAAGGAAACGATTAATTATCTACGCAGCTAATACATATTGTATTCCTAAGATTCCATTGGTATAAAATTGGCACAGGTGCTCGTTTCGGTTGACAAAAAGGTTCTAGTAATTCTAAATTTGGAATCCTTTACCTCCTCTCCCTCGTACCTGTATACTATTCCGTAACTGTCTGGGCAACAACAATTCAATATTTTTTCAAGTGCCAGGTGGACATCAGCTTCCTTAGAGTTAAGTTTCATGAGGATTGAAAGAGCGATCTAGCAAAATGTATTGTGCATTATATAGCACATTAAGAATCCAACCGAATTTCATTTTTATAATTTAGCTAATTAATTTTAATTAATTAAATACTTATTTTTATCTATTTATTTTTTTATAAACAAAAATAATTTAAATTTGAGGTATTTTGATCATAAATACACAGAAAGATTGTACAAAATTTGAGTTTTAAATAAAAAGGCGTGGTTAGTAATCAGAAAGTGTAATCTAAAAATTGTTCAGATGGCTAAACTAGCTGACAGAATGGTCAGGAAGAAAAGGCGGGATAAAATTACTCTCAGATTGCTTCAAATTTGGCTAATTTATGGGAAAATTTGATATGCATTTTCAAGCTTCTGAAGAATATCTTGTTTGGGAACAGATAATTTTTGTCTGATTCAATTCACAGTTTGGTTTAAATTATTTTTTGTAGATTAAATGGTTTATGAATGATTAATGAAATTCAGTGAAGGAGGAATTACTGTTGTGTGATTCAGTTGTTTTTGGATGAAGAATTTTTTAGTGTTGGAAGGACGCCTCCTGAGGTCCCCCTTTTCTTTTCTTTTCTTCTCTTTTCTCTTTTTTTTTCCGGGGGGGGGGGGCGGAGGAGGCTACCTGTATATTCTTTCGCTTTTTCAACACTTTTGAGCTTGCAAAGATATTGGTTTTTTAAAAGAATTTTTCAGAGTTGGTTCTAGAAAATATACACAGATAATCCTTTCTTTATAATATTGCTCTCGTGACAAGACATGCATTTCTATAAGATACAAGTATATTTTTTCCTTTGGAAAAAAGTGCTTAATTTCTGTACTAATATTATTAGATAACTTTTAGTTCTTTGTCTAAATAAGAGAGGGCGCCACGTTTCTCAAACACATGCAGAGATTACGTACGTATGAATTTTAAAACGAAACTGTGACAAATGAAATCGAAAAGAGTCTGAGGGGAAAAAAGGTCAGAATGCATTTCAATCCCACCACCCTTGGTGCCGGGTTTTTATTGACGATAAATAGCAAAATGTGGCAAATGTTTTCTTTTTCATCACTGCCGTTATGCATGACAACCCTACAAAATTTTACTTCTCAGTTTCTAATTTTAGTTCGTTGATTTTGAGGGACAGTTTTGAAGCTAAAATGGCGTTCACCGTTACGAAACGTTTTTTTTTTTTGTAGTCAATTACGGCTGCGGTAACCTAGCATTTAAGACATCGGACTCGCGGCCGACGGTTTTCGTTGAGTCGTGGATTAAAGCCTTGATGCCACTAAAGACTCGCCGCGTAGTCGGGGCTGATGCACGTTAAATCTGTCGGAGCCCAAAATCCTCCTGTTGACGTGGTTTGGAGGTTAGGAGAGGAGGTGCAAACTCAGGTGTCGTCCTCGTCACTTGATCGTGATTCAAAATTACGAGGTCCGTCGCCAATTCCCCACGTGTTGCTACTAGTGCGACGTTAATAAAACCAAACCAAATCCAATCAATTATAGGAAGGGATTTTATTGCGCCTCCTTTTGGAAACTGAAATTTTTGCTCGATTAAAGAATTTTCTGGATTAACCGTTCCTTCTCTATTTTCGACCCTCCTTCTTGTCAACCATTTGTCTTTTTTTTCAATTTCTTCACGTCTAGACCACAGAGTTAAACCTTGTTTGGACAGCATAACCACATTTGGCACTTGCGCCAATAAACTTTACATTCACTCACACACCTACCTACCCTAGATTCGGATCTAGAGTTGGTATGACAATTCTGCCAATTTAGTTTTTCGACAGTCTTTGCAAAATTAAGTAACATGAAATGAAGGCTCATGTAACTACAAAATAGTAAGTATATAAGCTCTATTCTTTGGAGAACCAAATATGTATTTTATTGAAAATATTTCCCCCTGATTCATTATATTCTTACATAATTATTGATCCTCGTAGCCGAAAGATTATGGCGTTTTTTCTATCGAGGTATGGGTTTGAGTCCCGATTCATTTAAAAACCACCATTTAGTGGTGTTAATGTACGTCACATCTGTAGAGGCTTTAAGTCATCACGTTGGTGTGGTGTGGAAGTATGGAGAGTAGCATTTCAGCTCACAAGTGTTCTCCTGGTCAGAAGACTGGGGTTAAAAATGTGGTCCGTCGCCACTAATCATCGTGTTGCTTTTGAGTACGAAGTTAATAATACAATCAATCTTTTATAACAGGAGTGCCAGCTGCTCTATCTTTGGGAGCCACAATTTAAAAATAAATATTTGAAAGAGCAGTTTATTCGATGTTGTCATATAGATATTGTAAAACTTCCTTACATTACGCTTCACTCTCCTCCAAAATGACACTATTTTGTGAATTCCCCCCCCCCCCCCAAGACAAGCGAATGAGTGAAAGTAGAGGGATTTATGGCGCAAGAGCCACATACGGTTATGCTACGCAAAGCAATTTGTATTTATGATTAAGATGTCTGAAAAAATTAGAAAAAAGATAATTGGTTTGCAAGAAAGAGTCGAAATTCTTGCCAAAAAAATTCTTAAAGCCTGTCAGTAGATTCTTTACTTGTATAACATTGTATCTTACTCATTTTAAACTACTATTTTTTAAAAACTTTTATATGCATTTGGTAACACATAATTTCATTTTATGCAGTAATTCAGAAAATAATAGTATAATTGTACAAAAAAGTAACACGTACAGCTCTTATGAAATCCTGTTTGAGAATCTGTAAATTTATTAAAATATAATGTCAGTCACTTTTTGCTTTTCGTTTTTAATTGCTTCTACTTCAGATGGCTCTCTCAAAGACTTCTTTCGTGACACCATTCCTTCAGTAATTTGGGGCCGCGGTAGCCTAGTGGTCAAGGTCGTGGACTCGCGGCCTGCGGTTTTCGTTTAGTCGCGGGTTCAATCCTTGGCCACTAAAGACCCGCCGTGTAGCCGGACTGATGCACGTTAAATCTGTCGGGGCCTAAAAGTCCTCCCGTTGGCATGGGGTGAAAGTTAGGAGAGGGGAGTTGCCAGCTCAGGTGTCGTCCTCGTCACTTGACCGAGGTTCAGAATTACGAGACCCTCGCGTTGCTTCTAGTGCGATTCTAATAAAAACTAAACTAAACTATCCTTCAGTAATTTTCGGTAAAATACATTTGAAATAAAATTCCAAATTTTTCCAAAATTCCTCGTTTCGTCATATGCGCAATGTGAAAGTGTCTTTTTTATACTATATATAAAGATTACACCCTTTTTGCTGAGTAACGTATACAAGAAACGCATCTATTCAACATTCAAAAAGTAACGAAGACAAGCAATATCCAACTAATTTGGTCTGAATCGCTATGTTTGCCATAGGCTATCGAATCGTTTTGATATCAGTGAAAAAATCATCGAGGATGGGGGGAAAATCCCTCCTTTTACTGGTTTTACAGGATGAAAGTATCCTATATTAACCCATTTCCTCCAAAAGTTTCAAACTACTCGTAACAAGTGTTCTGTAAACTTCTGTAAGGTGAGAGAGTTGTCCAAGAGCCATTCACGATAAGTCAATTCTAAACTTCTATGGCGTTCTGATTGCACCATGTTCAAAGAATAAGCGATTTTTGAATACCGGGGATTCAATCAAGAGCCGTGTTTAACCAACATTTGATTAAACAAATGCTAGGCAGCTCTGAATAATAAAATGACAATTTAAAAATATAATAAAAATTTGTGCAAAAAGATCTTTTTGAGATAATGATTGTATTTGCAAATCACTAAAAATAATTTGTGGCAAAATAGAATCGTGAGTATAGAAAGCACGAAGTTGGAGCTCTTTGGTTATTCCCCTGTCCTCCGCCTGCGAAGAGCGCAGGGGTTTTCACTTTTTCTTGGCAATCGAATCCCTTTCCTTTGTTGATTCGAAGATGGATAGTGATCAGTTCTAGAAAGTTTCGTTGTATTTCTGATGTACGCCCATCAAGTGTTTTGTGAAATCGAACCTTTCTTTTGATCTGAATTTGAGTAGTTAGAACCAACGTTAGATTCCTTTAGGTTGAAGAATAAGATCTAGAGACCGATTTTGGACATCACGAATTTTTCTTGCGTTTGTAACTAATTTTTTTTGTAACTTTTGCAACACTAAGAGTCAATAAGTCGTTTAAGAAGACGTTGCACAGGTTTTACACACCATATTTATTGACAAATTGCTAGTATAACGTCAAATGTAACCGAAACTCCCCAAATATCGCCTAAATATATTAACTTGTTCCACCAATATCAATCTTGCCAATGGCTTAGAGTTGAGGCTGTCTCGACTTCTAAACTTCACTATACAGCCGATAACTTGTAACAATTCTCGACCCCATCTTCAACTCTGGAACAATTACCAAACGCTAGAAACACTCGACCTCTATCGTGTGTCTCAAGCTTAGCTTATATATTTCTCATCTCCCTCGCTTCACTTCATTTCTACCTGCTTGTAATTTAAATATTCACGTTTCATTTTTGGTTGGGCAAAGGTTGTTTAGAAAAAGCAATCAATCTTAATTAAAAATCCCCAAGGTTAGTGAAGAGAAAACCGCGAATAGCTCAACGCCACAAACTTTATATAAATTTGAGATGCGTAAAATTGCAATTTTTTCCAAACTAAAATGAAATTTTATCAGGCAAAATAAGTGATTTAGAGATAATGATAAGTGAATGAAAAAGAGTGAAGGGAGATAGAGAATGATGACTGGATGATAGTCATTGGTATAATTTTCTATTAGTTTTTGTGGATTGAAATTCTTCTATTAGTTTTGTGGATTGAAATTCTTCTATTAGTTTTGTGGATTGAAA
>BMAW01039077.1:272744-283762 GCA_019974015.1 Nephila pilipes
TTTTGTGGATTGAAATTCTTCTATTAGTTTTGTGGATTGAAATTCTTCTATTAGTTTTGTGGATTGAAACTCGTCTTTTTGTTTTGTGGATTGAAACGGATTTTATTGTCGAAGTATTAAGATAAGAACCAGCTGTTTGTGGAAAGATTGAATCATATAAGTGTGAATCGGTAAGCTAAGAATTTATTAGTTGATTCTAAGTTAGAATTGATAAATAAATTTGGAATTCGAAAGAGAGTGACTAGTTATCCATCAAGGAATATTAATAAATTATTTTGATTTTTTCGTGCGTATCTTCAACTGGAATCATTATGTATTGCTTGATATATTTAAATAAGATATGGCACAAGAGCAGAGTAATAAAGAGCAGTCATTGCAGATTTAATTGTTTTATTCTCACAAATGTAATCTTTTAATACAGTTAAATTAAGGTGAAGTTTATTCTGGGTCTAATGTTAATTGATTAGTTTGTAGATTAGTACTTAGCTAGAGTTAAGATATTAGTTCGCAGTTTCTAGTTAGTGACTGAATTTAGATTAGTATAACACGTATTGTCTTTAATCAATACAACGATTTTAAAAAATTGTCATTTAAATACAAACCTACTAATAAATTAACTTTAAACTCTTAATTGAACCTACCTCATTAAAAACTTTAATGATATAAATTTACCTTTTTTGTGAACTTATTATGAATCTATAAGGGACTTCACTGTGAACGCACTTTATTTTGCAATTGTGCGTGTTTATTGTGAATATCTTACTGTAAATTGATATGAACTATTGACTGTAACTGTATGAGTAAGATATGAACATTCATTTCTCTTTAGTCATTTTTAGAAGGGAAAAAATTCAGAAATAAATATGGATACACTTAAGTAGAAGTAGAATCAATTGAAGAAAATAAAATTATATTTACAAAATGAAATAACAAAAAATAAAATATAGTTTCTCTCACATCCTTATAAACTTTTTTTTACAAACCATTTTTCTCTCTTTTCTTCAACAATACATTATAAATATTTTATGGATTTATAATAATATACTGTAATGGTAATATATTCGTGGTTTCCGCCAAAAGTAGTTTGAAAGGAATCGAAATGGATTTCTTTTTGAATATTTTTTGGTGGGTGTCTAGAGCCATTTGAAATCTTCTCCTTGGTTACATCTCTAGATACAATGTGTGAAATATGTATTATAAATTTTAGTTTTTTTTCTGAGATATACTCTTATATTGCCTCACTCTACTCAAAAAGGGATAGTATAGCACTTTGGGAAAAGACAATTATGTTTTTATTTATTTCCACTAAGTTTATACCCTGAGTTTTTCTCTATATCAACTTTTTCGAAAAATTTAAGTATTACTATACGTCTAAAATAACATTTCTAATCATCAAAAAGAAGATTTTTTTTAAAACACTTATGCGCATTTCGCATCAATAGATTTTACTCCCTATACATCGTTTCTCTACTTCATAATTATATTTTATATCTATGACCTTTTACCTGAAAACACGTGCTTCGAAGATAATTTTGTAATCCAACATCTTAACATTATTACAAATGCAAACTCTATATTTATAGGAGGGATAGGTTGTTTAATATTTTTACCCCCCCCCCTTTCAAGTATTTCCCATTACAATCAATCATATTTTTACCTCCTTCTCTGAATATGCTCGAAAAACCATTTATTTCAAGAACTTCACTTTATACTCTATTGCTTGACCCTGAAAAATATCATCTACTTTTATATTTTCAATTCATAAAGAAATCATTACAAAAAAAAGCTACTTCTTCAATATTTTCCATGTAATACAAAGAATAAATCCATATTTCTAGCATTCGCATGCTTATAATATCTAAAGCATGCTCTACTTAAGACATCCATTTAGATTTGCCATTCAATACGGGAAAAGACTTTTCATTATCCTAATCTTACGCGTCATTTCTACCTTGCAGATTTCACCTAGTGTATTGTATTATATTCTCAGTGAATAGCTGAGTCAAACATGTCAAACAAATCGTTTTTTCTACCAGTCTTATTCTTATCAGTTTCCTGAATGAACGTTTCTTGGAACTGCTCCTCACTTCAATTCTTGTGCACGTGTAAATCATTTTCTGTCACAAAACTATCAATCGTTCAGTTTCTTACACGATACGAGTAAGTCCCTTCTAAAACTACCGCCAAGGAAACGGATCCTTGACTGGGACACTGGGATTACTTTTGATCTACCTGTCATACTCGCGGTTCAAAATTTTTGTACTCCGAGCGTAAGCAACGTAACAAACAATTAAACCAAAAAAATTTCACAAAATTAATTTAAAAAATTTAAAATTCTACAAAATTATTATTAATAATAAACTTCGACTTCCGACAATGAACGATTAACATAGACTATCTTGTTGTTCTTCCGATTAATGTCATGAAAATTTAAAAGTAAAAAAAAAACTATATTAAATATATTTCTTTATTGGCACATTACATAAATATAAAATTATGTTCAATTGCATTACTTTAACCTCTGAGTTTGACACGCTGGGCTTAAACGTTCTTGTGATTCGCTTTTATTCAAAAAATTACAGTAGGGAGGACAAACGGCATCTCTCCTTTGGTTTTCAAACATACCCTATCATTAATATCTCTTGTTTCATTTAAGGATACATTTTTGTTCTCTCTCTCTCTCAGTACAATTTAATTTTATTAAAAACATATTTAAGTCAGAAAATACGACAATTTTCTTATCATAAGAAAATATATGATGAATTTGCGGTCACTTTTAAAACTCTATGGATTAAAAAGACATAATTTTATATAAACTTCAAAGATCATTTTCCTGATTTCTAGATATAAAAAAAAACCATTGTCGGATTTATTTCGAAAGTAATTTTTTTTTCTTTTTTTTCCTTTTGTCTGAAAGTGCATTTTAAAATAGTCTGAACTAAGCTATGCGCAAAACGTTTAGAGCAAGCAAAATATTTTTCAATGCAAAATGTATCGTTGTGCATTAATATAAAAGTAGTTATAAATAGTTTCTCAATAAAGCAATGAAAATTTCTTTGGGTTAGCATAAATTAGCGAATAAAATTTCATACATATCATGCATATTAATAAATTAGATAAATTAAAATGTATTAATTTATGTAAATTTAGAATTAGTTACTATCGTAGGCTGTAACAAAAATTAAGCTATTGAAGTAATGCAAATTTTACATGCATCAAATCAAATTCTTACTATATTTTTATTTTCTTATTTTATAACAATATTTGACAAATATGAATTAATAACAGTGATAAATAATTTTCGTGTTTTCTTAGTGGTCTTCTTGCTAAAACGTTGGGAAATATACTTGACTCTCTCTTAAGTCACAGGGAACGTCTGTGGATCTTCTTAAATTATCAAAGGAGGTCCTTGGTCTTCATAAATCAAAGCATTTCCATTTTAGTTCATTTCATTTTTCGTGGTAATAACGCTGCCCTCTAGTTTCCCCTCATTTCGTCAATGAAAATATTTTACTCACTTTAAGTTGCGGTAACTGAATAGTAATTATATTGTAATTTCTCGCGCAACACAATTTTATTGCTTATACAGTAGGACCATCATTGCTTAACTGAAGAAAAGATAATTTAACAATAACAAAGAAAAACATAATTATTTGAATTTATAAAAAAGTAAAGTAATATAACGAGGGGGAAAAAACTCTTTGAGGAGCAGCAAGAATTTGAATTGTGTAACTCTTAAAAAAATGACTTTTCGTGAGCTTTAGCTTAATTGACTAGATCTGTTTATTTTCAACTGTGGTACAGAACCTCGTTAAGATGGACCCTTTTAACTCAGATCTCCAAATAACCCGAATCAATCGAAAATATTTTTTTTTTTTTTTTTTTTTTTTTTTTTGTAATTTGAGGGGGGGAAAGCGATCTACAAACTTCCGTAATAACATTTATTCGTTTCATCCATGTATTTCGAAAAACCGTTTTCTTTACTGAAATTTTCTAACAGCTATGGATGTACGAAAGAAAAGTGAGAGTGGGTGAACTTCACAAATATTCCGTGCAAAACCAGCAAAACCTTAATTACACCTATTATCACCAATGATAAATGGCCTACGATTCTACAATATTTCAATGAAAAATGCAATAAAATAACTTTAAGCGCTCTTTTATTGCTTACAAAATAGATCTTTATGATCTTCTGTAAATAAGATTCATACTCGATTTGTTCAGTATAAAGATGATTTTCTGTATGTTTTATTTTATATATATATATATATATATATTAATTTTTTCCCATTCTCCAGATTTTCGATATCCCGGACTGGCTCTGGTCCCAATTAAAATGTGACTGTACTATGTTTTACTGTACCTCTTTACAGTACAATATGCGACTGTATTTGTTATTAGTTAGCAAATAATAGGAACTGCAATTGGGTAACACAGATGTAAATTTCTTTCAGTCACAGACTTACAGGTGTTGTCATTTACGCCGGGTGTTGCTCCGCTGAAGAGAGAAAAAGGCCACATAATAGACAACTTAAAAAGTATTATGGCCCCACGGCACGCAAAACGTTAAATGTTTCAATTCAGAACAAGTAGAATTAGGTTGGAAAAGGTAATATCTAAAAAACTTATGAAAGATGTAATATTGGTTTTTCGCATCTGAACACACAGCAAGGTGTGAATTTAGGACACAATGCTATTCATAAAATAGACTATCGTTTGTAACCTCACTAGCAATATGAGAAATTTATTTAGCTATTCAAAAGACACCAATGCTGAAGCTGCGTTACGGCCTTTCTCCACGCATTTAAAAAGACTAAAAAAAAAAAAAAAAAAAAAAACTTTTCCCCCCCAATTCCACGTCAACAATATTTTTTTCTTTAAAATATTATTTTCATGAGATGGAATCAAATACGAGTTTGGAATAAGATTATTTTGAACTTGATTTTTTGAAATATTCTCTAATGTATTGCTATTTCTTACGAGCTACACACACACACATGAGCGCGCAAACACTCAATGCAAGTATTTTAACTTTTGAGTGCGAGAACGGGTGCATCAGCTCCTTATGCCAGGTAGTGCATCGAATAATAGAATGCAGAAGTAGTTTGTACATCAATCAATTAATCTTGAATGTAAGTCAAAATGTTGCTAAGAATATTTTGTAAATTCGATATAATACAACCTTTTAAGACCAATCTAGATTCTTTCATGAATGCAATACGATTTTCTCTTTGTAATTCGCGAAGTTTCCCCTATTGTTAATAATATATATCCTCCCATCGTGTTTTGAGAATTTGAATATAGGATTTTAATGTATATTCAAAGGGAAGAACGCTTATTTAGCCTATTTTTCTATTTTCTACTTTGTATATAGGTATTACAACTTCGCGAGTGACCAGCTGGGAGGTGATCCATCTACTTATCTTTTCTATCAATCCGTTTCACGCAGAGACTGGAATAGACCAGGGATTCCTAAACTTTTTTGACTCGCGGCCCCCTTTTTGAACTAAGGATTTCCCACGGTACACTAACCTAAGTCGGACCATGACTAATCCTTTGAGTATGAGATAAAAATAAATGAAACTCGTATACCACTAGAAGAGAATTGCAAAAGACATATCCTTTTGAGACCGAAGACCATATTCTTCGAGCAATTTCCACTTAATTTTAGATAAATCTCCTAAAAAGTAATACAAAACAGTATAAATAGCCGGGTTTTTTTACCTAAAAAAGATACACAATTTTAACCAGTCCATTATAATGGACATTGGGTCTTAATCTAGTAAAAACGTGTGTTACTAATTAAATACAACATAATTTCATTAGTCATACATCTAAAATTGTATATTAGCTATTTTTAATTTTAAAAAATGTAAAAGTATAATGAAACTAAGTTCAAACTGCTGACATACCTTCAATAGTTGTTTTCTTCTTGTCCGCCATTTTTAAATGCTTGTGAACAAAGATCCTTCCAAATAATTTCAAGTTTTGCTAAATAGAAGTCAGTACTGTACTGTCCAATATAATGGAGTGCTTGATCTCAGGATATAAAACTAAATTTTTTCTCTACATGTAAGATAAAAATGTCCAATGGAAAGTACATTGGGTCTCAAGAGGATATAATGAATGTTTCAAATAGGTGTATTATTGAACAAATTAGATGTTGAAAAGTAATTATGAAAGCTTTTGCAATATTCTGCGGCGAATACTTTGGGAACCGCTGGAATAGACAATTAATTCTTCGAAAGTTAAATATGATTAATTTAGTAAAAGAGTTACTTTATCATCCCACTCGCAAGATTCAAAATGTTCAGAATCGAATCACTTGAGCACACGTTCTGTGTAGATTCATCCAAAGTTGGTAATCCGATTCCATCCGCATAACTCGGGCAAGTTCCCTGTATTGTTAGAAACATGTATTTTTATCGAGTTTTCTTGAGGTTGAAGAAATGAATTTAAAATATCTTCATTGTGTAGAAGCATCTTTTCTGCTCCCAATAATAGATGTAGCTTTTCGAAACATCTTCTGTAAGCCTTCCATTTACTTATCTTCTCTGTTAAGCATTTGAATACAGATAAGGGAGTAGACCTTTTTTTTTTTTTTTTATCTAAGATTAAACGGAATTAATCATATAAAAGGGATATTTTATTAAATGGTAAGATTTCATACCTAGAGCTTCTCCTCGTAAGATACCCCCCCCCCTCGTCCTCTTAAAAGGGTAACTATACAACAAATGATCTTAAATAATGATGAAATTTGCTCCAATAATTTCTCATAAACAATAAATTTTAAGAGCAAATTCTTATAAACAACAAATTTTATCTCATATTTAAGTTTTCTCACATTGGGGTGGATACATTTGCTTTTACGCGTATAATTCTTTCATATATCTAATGGTCTTTCTTTTTCACTCCATTTAAAAGCAAAATTAATTTTAAAATTCTATATTTATTTTTGTATTTCTAGAGTCACATAAAAAAAACCTCAGGATCTGAGCAAAATTATTTTAATTTGGAAAACAAAAATATATTTCCAATTACATAACTTAAAATTATCCTTTGATTTCTAATCAAAATAATTTAGGTGAACTTAAGTAACTTATAATAATTTTTATATATCATTATGAAAAAAAAGTTTTTTCTCAATAAAAGACATGTTTTTTAATGCTTCCATTTCAATTAATAATGAAGGAAGGAGGGGATATTCCTTTTACAGAATAAAAATTGTTATGATAGGCTTAAAAAATACATTAGAAGGAGTTTAAATCAATTTTTTTCCGGCACATCGTAATCATATTTAATTTAAAAACAGATTTTAAGAATGAGCAATCATAAGCTAAGTTACAAACTAATTTTCAAATCTTATTATTTATAATTGGTTATTCTATGTTAAAAGAATTTAAATTGAGATCCTATTTTAAGAATGCTTGAGATTATTATGTAATCATTTAATATAGATATATATATATATTAACTGAATACTATTCTGTATCATTTTACTCTAATTTATTTTTTTTATTATTATTTTCCTCCTTTTTCATTTTCACATGCTGAAAATTGAAAGGAGTGAGTGAGGTAAGGTGGAGTTTCATGGCGCAAGAGAGAACCAGATTAGGTGTAACATGGTGAAACTATGGTTCAAACATTAGGGAAAAAAAAAAAAAAAAAAAAAAACAGAAAGTAAAAGGTAAATATTGGTTGAAAAGATGTGTCAAAAACAGAGCGGATCTCTAAGGTATTCCGGGGATGCGTCACCCGTGTTTACCAAAGATAGTAATCCCCAGATAAATAGAAAAGGATTACTAAGGTAACTCTTCGTCTGGGTACAAAATCAAAGGCAAAGAGGTCTCTATGACCAAAGGAATACTATTTTTGATATTGATAACAATAATTATTATAATTGGTCTCCCTTGAATTACTCTAAATATTCTGCTTAGTTTATCCTTTAAAATTAAGGTTGTGACGTTGGGATATTCGCGGTTTTTCTTCACTAACCTTGGGGACTTTTAATTAAGATTGATTGCTTTTGCTAAACAACCTTTGTCCAACCAAAAATGAAAAGCGATTATGTAAAGCAGG
Source organism: Nephila pilipes (assembly GCA_019974015.1). Classification (NCBI taxonomy): domain Eukaryota; kingdom Metazoa; phylum Arthropoda; class Arachnida; order Araneae; family Nephilidae; genus Nephila; species Nephila pilipes. Next base: position 280,824 of record BMAW01039077.1, read on the forward strand.
TAGAAATGAAGTGAAGCAGGAGAGTTAGGAAATATACAAACTCAGACTGAGAGTCGCGATAGAGAGGTACAGGTTGAGTGATTCTAGTGTTCAACAATTGTTCCAGAGTCGAAGTTGAAGTCGGAGCCAGGAATTGTTACAAGTTATCGGCTGATTAATGTATGCAAGAAGTCAAGATAGCCTTAGTGGTAAGAGTCAGTTAGATTATTACTGGTGGATCGAGTTAGAATAGTTAAGGCCTTGTCCGGGACAGCATTTATAATTGTCATTATATTAGCAAGCAACTAATAAATTGTGTGTTTATTGTTCTAACGTCTCTTTGGTCGATTTATTGACTTTTAGTGTTAAAAGATTGAGTTTAGCTATGGCACAGGAGGCAAACAGGAATGGTCTCTCGTCACAAGGTAAGCAAAATTGAGGTAAGCGATTGTATTTAGAATCAACTCATATTAGAAGCTTTTCATTTTTACTTAAAATTTTGAACTGCATTTGGGTATTTTTAAGAAATTCAAAATTTTCAGGAAATGTTAATAAAATAAATATATCCATTCTTTTTCCTGAAATTTTTTTAGAGGAACACCTTTATTATGAAGGGAGGCATGATGAATTCCTTATGAAACCTTGAATTTATTTCTTATGATGAAAATTCTAAGATGCACGCGAGATAAAGTATGTCGAAAAATGAAAATTTTTATGTTGATATTTTTTATAAGTTGGAGATTAACATCTGCTTTTAAAATGCTTCAAATATAACAAAATTATTAATTGAAATCGTAACTTGATCTACAGTTTCGTTCAAACAGTTAATATGATATAATAAGAAATCACTAAAAATTGTTTTGGTTACATTAGCCGATTTTGAGATTCGATTAAAAGAGCTTTTAATTACAAAACTGTAGATTAGGTTACGATTTCAATTAATAATTTTGTTATTTTTGAAGCATTTTTAGAGAAGATGTTAATCTCATATTATAAAAAGTATTATCCCAAAAAATTGATTTTTAGACATACTTTATTTGGCGTATATATAAAGTTCTATTTTAGACATACTATACTATAGAACACCTTAGTCTTACATCATAAGCAAAAAAATTCAAGGTTTCATATCTAATTCCTCAGGCCTCATCTCATAATAAAGGTGTTCGCCTAAGAAAACTTCAGGAAGAAGAAAGGATTTATACATTTGAAAATTTCCTGAAAATTTTGAATTTCTTAAAAATACCTAAAATGCAGTACTTCTTATTTTTTAATTTAGCCATTAAGAAATAAGAAGAAATTTAATTTATTTCAGAAATTGAAAAGTATATATTTAGCACATAAATATCAAAACATTAAAAATTACATCCGTGCTTTTCTATAAAAGATAACTGACAATTCTAACAACTGCTCCCCTCAAAAATTTTTGATTTTCAAATTGTTCTCTTCGATATGTTAAGTGTAACTTATCTTGAAAAAGTAAGAAGTAAAAAAAATACTAGTTTCCTGATAAGAAAGATAGCCTACTTATTAGGAAATTATATTGTTACTTAACAGAATAAGGCTCTCGAATGCCAAATTGTAGCTATTTTACGACTTAAAATATAGTTGATTTCTTATTCACGGAGTCTATATAAAGTAGTTTTTGAATTTACCTCCTCTGCAAATGTTTCCGGAAAGATATTATAATGAAGTTACGCTTTCCAATTCTTTTCATAATTGCTCGAGTATCCTTTGACGTATATCATTTTAGGATGAGCTAATTTTAAAAGAGAAATAATATCATTTGAAAGCGAATGGAAGCAATGACAAAACATTATTCATTTTGTAGGGCGTCTTAAGTTAACACAGTTTTCGTCAAAGGCTTCCTCTACTTTAAATAGCACTCCAAAATACTCAAGAATTAAACTATTACTAAACTTTCCAAAAAGCAATAACATAAATACACCAATAAAAAAATGTTGACCGGTTACCTTGTATTCCTCCCCTCCCCGGGGGGTGAGGCTTAAGTTTTTAGGTAAGAAAAAAAAAGTAGCACTTATCTGTTACTATCTTTTATTTATTTATTTTTTTTTTTTTTTACTGAGGAGTAATTTTTATTTTTTCCCATAAAAAGGTGTGACCCCACACACATACCTCACACACATACCACTACGGTGTGAAAGGTCGAAAGCCGTGTTTGTGGTTTCCCTTTTAGTAGCTTTTGTGTCCCCTAAATAGTGTTTCCTTTTGATAGTCTCCCTCACTGGTGTCACTATTCACATGCCAATTCGTAACTATTATGGTTATGAATTGGTTGCGGAACAACAATATAATAGCCGAAAAGGATATTTAAGGTTTCCGCGAACTTGAATATGTTGTAAAAGGGGCAGTAAAATTTTTCTTTATATTTTATAGCCTTCTTTTCCCTTTGGGTTTCAAAATTTAAGATAAATTTTGCAGGGAGAGATAAACAAGATTTACGAGAGGGAAACTTGGCTGTTGCATAGCCATTTTTCTTAAATGTATTATTTGTGAAAATGTAATTGATAATTCAAGCCACATTATATAGTTTATTTTAAAGTTAAAAAATAGAATGGCATAAATAATTCATAACACTTCAATTATTAAGTCCACCGTATTCATATGTACAATAAAACCCCGTTAAGTAGGAAGTAATTTTCACCACAGCCGGTTCGGGATAGAGAAGATCCAGATTAAGCAGGTATCCAGGAAATAAATAAAATTGAATAAAATAAAACATACAGAAAATCCTCTTTATATTGAACAAATCGAGAATAAATTTTAATTATAGAAGATTATGAAGTCTATTTTGTAAACAATAGAAGTGCACTTAAAGTTCTTTTATTGTATTTTCCATTCAAACAATATGGTGCCATATGTCATTTGTCATTGGTAATAAGAGAGGTAAATAAGATTTTGGGGACTTTGCATATATATATATATATATATATATATATATA
>BMAW01039077.1:290776-367904 GCA_019974015.1 Nephila pilipes
TGATCGTTAATTTAACCAATTTCCCATCAAGCTAGAGCTTTGAAATTTTGGAATCATTTCGTACCTAACAATGCAATATTTAGACGTTTGCGACAAGTTTAATAATATTCAATAATTTTAACAGATCAAATGTTCTTTCTACTCTAGGCACTTTTTAGGATTGAGGAAAATTTTTCCCCACCTCTGGGAACACCAGGCCTCCCACACCACACTGACGCCTCAATAAAACTATTGTACTCACAAGGGAGATCTGTCCTTTACTATCTCGAATGATAAGAGGTTGCTGACTTTAGTCAATAATCATTCACAAGAAAGAAAGTTTCCAATATTTGGCACCATGTCTTATCACAATAATTTTTTTCTGAATTCTGGTTCCCATTTTTTTTTTTTTTTTAATAGAATGAAACACAAACTTTCAAATGCATGTTTTGATTTTATGAGTATGAATTTTTAATAGCTCAAATGTCTTTTTTGATAAATTTTAAAGTTAAAATAATAACGGCGTTTAACTAATATTTCAATAATTTTCTTTAATAAACTTTTGCCACCACATATAAAACGTTGTTTTTTTTTAAAAACGTTAGTTTTTTATATCGAATTATTATGTATTTCACTTGGTGTGTGTGTGTGTGTCATCAAATTTTCGATCGTTTATTTAACCAACTTCCCATCAAGCTAGAGCTCTGAAACTTTGGGAATCATTCTTACTCGCCTAACAATTCAATATTTAGACATTTGCGATTAGTTTTAACTAATATTTCAATAATTTTCTTTAATAAACTTTGACACCATATAAAAACGTTAGTTTTTTTTTTATCTCGAATTATTTCTTTTGTATTTATGTATTCCTTATCATTCTGTTATTTATGAAAATGTAGCATTTTGAAATCGGAAGATTCATTTTGAATAATCCTGTATTTTACCTGTTTTAATCCTGTAAAGCATGAGGCGGCGATTTCGGGCAAGTGTACATCGTTATTTCCGTAAAATAGAAAAAGCATGTATGTTGCATATGTTGCAATGCACAGTGAAAAGGCTTAATTTTTCAAAAAGGATTAAGGATTTCTCAATTTTTAAATCGCATTTTTTTCTTTGAAGAATCTGCATTCTATGTTTGTAGAATAGTGCATAGGCATGTTGCACGAGTCTGGGATTCGGAAAATCCCGGTCATGTGATGGAGTTTATTCGAGATAGCCCCAAAGTGAATGATCGATGCGTAATGTTACACGACCAGATTAACGATCCTTTCTTTTTTGTTGAAAATACAGTAGTATGATAAGTTTACATCGATATGTTAGAACAACTTTCCTTTATAGATAGTGTTTGGCTTGAAATTGACTATCACCAGGATATTCTCCGTTCCACCAAAGGATCACTCAGAGAAGTATGTTGATTTTTTTATTAAGTTTGATGAGTTACTCTTTCACATTATGTTTCTATTTTTTATTTACATACTTACAATTTCCTGCAGTGACACATTTAAATAAGGTACTTTTGAATGGGACACCTTGTATATTTTATAATTCTTATCAAGAAAAATTATTCATGTAGAAGAATTACTTATAAATTCTTGAATTTTAATTCACATGATGTAAGAATCAAATATGTTTTTTTTATTATGAATTTTTATTTTATATTCAAGTTCTTAAGAATTCCCGGTAATTTCCCGGTATACCATTTTGTTTGAAAATTTTATCTATTTCCCGATGATGGTAAAAGTATATAATTTTGAAATCACTAATTTCGGCGTCACGAAGCTGTGCTCGAGGAGAAAGAGACAGTCCCATCAAACACCTGACGCATAGTCACATTAATCATGTACCTTGTTTGACCTCCCATGGAGTTTGTTTACCAGGTGCAGATAATTCTCTTGCCAATTAAATTAAATTAAATTTTAGGTTAATTTTTTTTACAAAAATATTGACGCCTTAAGAATTTAAATTTTTAGTTCAAATTTCAGATATTGTGAAATGCGTCAATGATACTTTTCGTAATTAAAATTTTGCACTCTAATTAAATCGTTTTCTATAGCATTTTATGAAGAAATACTTTTTTCCATTTCCTATTTTAACATTTTTCGACTTCAAAAATATACACTAGGGCTGGATACGAATAAGTTCAATGAGAGACGCATTTCAATTTTTCATATATATTAAACATTCAAATTTAATTTTCTTTAGTTGACATGGTTACATATTCTACGTAAGTAATTAAGCACTTTGTAAAGTATACATACGTAAGGAAATACAATTAAGGAAAAGAAAATACAAAATAAATTTTCAATACTTTAATATCAAGAATAAAATGCTATTACAAAAAGTGTAATATTTATAATGAAGACCTTTGTTCAAATATTTGAGATGTGGCATACAATATGCTAAAACTAATCTATTCCTAGCAATTCTGTAAGGAGATGATTGGTCAATTATGAACAAATATTTTGAATTCAATAAGGACTACAAAGATTCTTAGCGATATGTTCTTCCAAAATTGATATTAGACTGTATGCAGCGTTTTTAAATTGTGGATACTTTGATTCTAGCACGAGTATCCAAAATGGGATTATTCTGATTTTGTAATGCCTGATTTTTTTACATTTCGTATAACTACGATCCTCCACAACTACTTTTCTAGCAAGTATTATATTAGAAATTGGAAATTCATCTTTAATAATTTCAAATAAAGGGATTCATAAAATGTGAAGATGTAAATTTCAGACTTTCAAATCTAGGTTTGAAATCCTTCTGCAATTTTTTCACTTTTTATTTGTATCCTTTTAACAGATTTTCTTTGATATATATTACATTTGCTTTTATTTCTGGTAAATAGTTAAATGCTTCAAATTAAAAAGTTTAAGTTTAGCATCCAAACTAAATACAGTTTGTGGCAAATCAATAATATATATTTTTTCTTTTCCGTATAAAGCCAACGTAAGTGTTTCAAAATGCACTAGGATATCTGTAGGAATAACAAAAAATAAGAAAGTCAAGTTTTTCATTTTCTATAAAATTCTTTATATTGCCCCCCCCCCTTTTTTTTGTAAATATTTGTCTAGGATTCAGAAGTTCCTCAAAACGGCTCAAGTTGCTAGTTGACAGCTATCTAGCAACATACCACGGGATAAATCATTGGACGATTAATCTGCTTTTTGTCAATCCCAAGCTTCTCTTGCTTCTCTCAAATTGCGCTTTGGCATTAGTTCTAATTAAATTCATCTTGTGAAAAAGCGAGCTTCTACATATTTTCGTATCTGAAGTACTTAGTTCTGATATGCTAGAGGGGATTTACGAGCCGGTATCATTGTTCAATCAATACTACAAAATAAACGAAATATTTAGATGAAATTTATTCTACATTCCTCGTGAATAAAATGTTTTAAATTATAGCAATTAATGTTGTTTGTGTGGTTTCAAGAAAACGTACGTTGAGGTAACCTGCAGTATGGAGAAGAAACAGTTCCAACTGTTGAGTTCTATAATGATGGCCTTCTAAAGGAAAAAGCAACAACAACAACGCTGGGAGAGGTGTATAACTCTGGATGGTGATTGTACATAAGTCCTAAGAATAATAAATAAAAAGTTATTAAAGTTGAGATGCTATCTCTATTTTTTCAGTAATAATTAAAACTTTTTGATTTATCCTGATGATAATTAATACTTTACAATACTGTAGGTTTCTTCACTCTACGGCTTCCTGAAACCAAATAAATCAGCATTAATAGCTATAATTTACAACATTATGTACAAAAGGGTAATTTAATATCCAGAATAAATTTTATCCAGATACCTCGGTTCTTTCTTAGTAATAACTGAAACTTTATAATACCCTCTCGTATACAGAGAAGAGGTGAAAAAAAAAAACGTGGAATTTTAGAATTGTTGTTTAAAAGATTAATGAAACCTTAGTTTTTTTCTTATCATTACAGGCACACTATATCAGTATCAACACTTAAAAAATTATCACGAGGCAATTCAAACCTTTCTATACTTCATCAAACGAGTTTCTAACATCGAAAAAAAAAAAAAAACGGATTTAATGAGACATCCTAGGTTAAACATTTTTCTTTCACAATTACATCTGCAGATACATAGCGGACAAAAACTGTCATTTCTGGACTTCCTAAATGTTTGTAGATTCATCAAGAGTTAAACTAAATGCTATACAATTTTTCAAATCACACATCAAACTATTTTAACATTTTTACTAACTACACCAATACGATAATCAGTCGTGACATAGAAACGTGTGCAATGCATGCAGTTTTGTAGGATTCAAAACTTTAACCACTTTTTTAAGTTTCCATTTATAAAATCTTCTTCTCCTCATAAACATTTGACACAAGCAATATTCCATATTATCAAAAAAAATACTAGCCCAGATTGTTTCATCTCTTCGCGACCAAAATAAGGCAAAAGTCCTTATTATTTCTGAAAAACAAATTGTTAGAACTTAAGTTTCTCTGTTCATATTTTTCCAATTGAATGGATATTAAGTAGACAAATTGGAATGACTAACTTCGTAATATTGACGTAAATTGCTGTAGTTTTCAATTCTAATTTACATGTATGACACAATGTCTCTCCATTGCTATTAATAAACGGAAACTTTTGTAACTATTCTTCTTGAAAGATTTTCCCCCCTCCTTTTTTTGATAATTTTCAGAAGTCATGCGATCAAAATTTTTTAATAAACTCTTAATAAGAGAATTGAAACAAAACAATTAAATCAATTTACGGAGTGGAGAAGTTACATTTCATAAATTTGTTCAAACTGTAGTCGTGTGTAAAAAGATTAGATACTTTTTACCAAACTATAAATTTATTAACGACTGCCAGCAGCTATGCATGTGCGGCGAGCTCGTTCACTAACACTAATAAACTTAATGGCGTCTCCCGCCAAACCCAGTTCTCCGTTCCAAACACAAGGATGTTGCCAACACACAACAGATAAATACTGGGTTGATGGCGTGGGAATAGCACCACATACATATAAGCCAATTACATACAAAAGTACTAATAAAATAGACATTGAATACACACAAAAATACAAATAGATAGAAAACACAAAATAGGTCCAAACAAACTGTTTAATAAAGAAAGTATACTTTACCAGATTTTTTTTAAAAAGCATGAAATAGGATATTTAACTGATAAAACAATCACTGAAATATAGAACCACCTACAAACCTGTTCAAATATTCTGCGCATGGAGGCGTGGTAATGTTGTACAAGTTCGCTTGTTGATTAATTGTTTATTGAAGAGGCGATTAAAAGCAACAAGATTTTTTTTGTGTGTAAATTATTACCCATTTTTTTTTAAAAAAAAAAAAAAAAAAAAAAAAAAGCAAATACCTACACATAAGAATATATACACGCAACATTAAATCTTTATATAATAAAATATTAGTTACTTCGTCAATTTAACAAGACCAAGTACAAAAGTTTTGAAATAATAATAATAAAAAGGGATTTAAAATTTTTAATTGGAGACGCATTTAAATCAATGAAGAGCTGTTTCTGTTCAATTTTGAAATACACAGTCATTTAGATTGAAATAAATATATTAAAAATATTATTAACATTGCGTTAATTTTAGATGTACTATGCCATTTAATAAATAAATAAAACTTTAATAAACAAAAAGTTTAACTCGATAAAATTTACCAAAAACTACTTGTCTTTCTACTTGTAACTGAAAAAGTTATTTATTAAAGTAATGTTTAGTTGGAGAAAAAGGTGTCATATTTTATAGACAAACAATGCCGATGTTCTATGACAAAATAATCATTTTTGACAAGATATATACGGATTATAAAGTGTATGTAAAATAATGAAAATTGAAGTTTTCTTTAACAAAGCAGGAATTTGAAATCTGAGATAATAAACACCACATTTGTTTAACAGATGTAAATGCATAATTAGACTCTTTTCATTTTTTCTTATAGAATAAACAAATTATAGTTTTCTTCAGACTCATAAAACTTTCAAAAAGGTGTTCACAAATGGAAAAAAATGTATATATGAGGTGTGAATATTAAATAACGAGACTGACGCTGCTACAGAAGTTCGTATGCACCAAACTCTCATGTTTAGCATGATGCCTTCTCTTTTGAATGCAGTGTCACTCGCTACTGTAAACAAATCCGCATAGCCGTAGCCTTAGCTTGCATTAGAGTTTTTTTTTGTTTTGTTTTGTTTTTGTTTGTTTGTTTCACCGGATAAATGAGGAGTGTAACAACAGAGCAAAAAAAAATTATTGTGAAATTTCATATGAAACTTGGAAAAACGACCACTGAAACTTATAATTTATTGAAAGAAGAGTATTGGAATGAATGTTTATCACGTGCACTTGTTTTTGAGTGGTTGAAGCGTTTTCAAGATGGCCGATAAGAGTTGAAGATGATTCACGCTCTGGTCGCCCTTTCATGTTAGAAACGGATGAAAATATCGAAGAAATCGGTAATCTGGTTGGATCTGACTATCAGTGAAGTATTCGTACGATGGCTGAGACTGTAGGAATCGAGAAAGAATTCGTACAGCAAATTTTACATAACAATTTTAACATGCGAAAATGCTGCCTAAAATACTCATGTTTGAACAATAATAAACTCGCAAAAATGTTTGTACTGACTCTTTGAGTGCCATTGAAAAGGACTCAGACTTATTGGGAAGGATAATAACGCATGACAAATCGGGGTTATTTACTTATGATTCTGAAACGAAGCGCCAATCTATGGACTGGAATAGTTTCGTTTTAATAACGTCTCACTAGAAGCAACACGAAAGCTATTGGAGATGGATCTCGTAATTCTGAGTGGCTGCGGTATCCTAGTGGTCATTCTTTCAGATTCGAGGCTGGTGGTTTTCGTTGAGTCGCGGGTTCGAGCCATTGCCACTAAAGACCCGCCGTGTAGCCGGGACTGTTGCACGTTGAATCTGTCGGGGCCCAATGTCCTCCCGTTGGCGTATTGTGGAGGTTAGGAGAGGGATGCCAGCTCAAGTGTCGTCCTCGTCACTTGACCAAGGTTCAAAATTACGAGGTCCGTGCCAGTATTCCTCGTGTTGCTTCTAGTGCGACGTTAATAACACCAAATCAGCCAATAACCAAATCGTAATTCTGATCCTTGGTCAAGTGACGAGGACAGCATCTGAACTGCACCCCCTCTCCCAACTTCCACAGTATGCCAACGTTTTTTGAGGACTTTGAGCCTCGACAGATTTAACGCGCATCAACCTCGTCTACACGGTGGGTCTTTTGTGGCATCAAGGCTGGAACCCACGACACAATGAAAACCACCGGCTGCAAGTACGCGACCATGACCACTAGGCTACCGCGGCCACATCCATGCACTGGAAGAGCCCCTTTTCACCGATACTCAAAACAGCTCGAATGAGCAAATCAAAATTTAAAGAAATTACATTTGTTTTTTCATACTCATGGGATAGTGTACCTTCACTGGGTTCCTGAAGGTCAAACTACTAGCAACATTCTTACCTTCACGTTCTTGCTGAACTCTGTAAAAGTATAAGGAAAAAACTACCCGAATTGTGGAAGGACAAGTCCTTTCGCATTGTCTGTCAAGAGGTTTCTAGCCAAGTACAGCATCCCAGTGTTCGATTCTTAATCCCAGGTGCCTTATTCGCCGGATCTTGCGTCATGCGACTTCTATCTGTTTCCTAAGGTGAAACTGCATTAAAAGGAACTAGATTTGAGTTCGATGAAGCTGTGAAAGTGAAAGCGGCACGCGCCCTGAAGACAGACGGAGACTTCCAGCACTGTTTCTAACATTGAAAAATTCGCATGGAGCGTTTTAGGAATAGAGGAGGGATGTATATTGAAGGTGATAATAATTAAATATGTATGACATCAAAATAAAATGTATTGCAGCATCAATCTCGTTATTTAATAGCCCCATGTCGTAGAGCATATGTTTTGACGCATCGTTTTGAAAGAATACTTTCAGAAATGTAGGGCACTTTTCCAAACTTAAAAACTATGAAAGAAGCAGATCATATAATTGTAAAATACATATTTTAATCGTAGAAAGAAATGATCACCTTAAATTTTATTGAGTTATTTATCAAATTGCCATATATACTCGTATTAGTAGTAATATATATTGACATTTCATGATTTTGTTTATAAAAAAAATTCGAAATTTAAAAAAAAAAATTAATATTTTTGTAAGCGCATTTTTTTAAAAGTTTCAATTATTTTCTTTCCGGAATGTAAAAAATAATATATTGAAGTAGATACAGTCTTTGCGTATGTCGTAAAAATCAGTTTCTCTTTCAAGGAAGCCTATAGTTTTTTTTCAATGTTATGAATATTTTTTAAATGTATGGTTCATTAAGAAATAATTAAAACTATTGACTGCGCATTTTAATTGAGCATTGTATATAAATCATTAGGGCTGATGTACAAATAATATAGATTCATTCAAATGATTTCTTTTACAGTTGATTTTGAATAAATTTTAAATTTGAGAATCACAGATTACTTTTAAAGTAAAATCGGCTTCTTTTAATATACAGAATCTGAATATTTTTAATATGTATATAGAGAACCAGAACACTTTGACAAATAGAGAAGTATCTCAAAATTATATGAATGCTTTTATTATACTGCATCATTAAAATTTCTATACATTCAATAAATACGATGTTTCTTTACGTGAGTTCACAATAAGTTAAAAATCTATTTGAGATTAAAGTAAAATACAAAATACAGAAATTTATTTTTAGCTAAAAACACATTGTTAGAAAAAAAGAAATCTATAATAAGATTGTTTCTCCATGTAGGATTTTGAAGCCCGAACATAATTTTAGTCCTGGAAAATTTTGTATTTGAAGAATTGTCTCTGAAAAGGTACTGTTTCCTATAATGAAATTTTAGAATTTATTGAGAAATTAGTATAGCAGATTCATTTGTCGAGTTCTTTGCTTACGATAATATTTTTAATGGTAATATTTGTAATTTTAAAAGTTGAATTTATTAATTTAAAAAAAGGGAATAGAGATGGCAGTGGTGTAGAGAGGTGGGGTTAAAGTTTTGATGTCCACGCTTCTTGGGCCAATCACGACAAACTTGTTCCTAACCCGGTGACGATTTGTCTTCGGAGGCGTTCCCCAGTTGCTAAAAATGTAGAAATGTTAAAGTAACATGTATATCTCTCTAAACCTCCTTCATTCGAATCAGTGGCATAGTTAATTTATTTTACCGGCGTTTTTAAGTTTTTTTAGTACGCTGAAACAAGTATTCTTTACAGGATTGAAAGTGACTTACGGCAGTACCTATTATTAAAAAGAGAGCAATTTTGCCTTTTTATTACATCAATATATGTAAATTTTAGGATGAGATATTAAGTGATTATTTTATTTGTTAACTTTATTTTACATTGGTTGAATTTTAAAAAGCGCTGTCTTGATACTGACGAAAAAACGGCAATATTATTAAGAAACGTTTCTCTTATTTTTTGGATTTTGACGTAATTTTTGGAGCTGAAATGTAATTTTACCTCTAGATATCTTGGGATTTTCAGAATACTTTAAGTAAAGGACTATTAGAATAAAAAAAGGTTGTAATTTTGTGATAAAATTGCAATTTATGCTGAAATGCTCATTTAGCACGACAAAAATTCACTTAATAACTACAAAATTAAATTCGATACAAGTTTTTATTAGGAAGAAAAAAAAATTTTCGATTTCAATGTTCCGCTTACATCTTGTATTTAAGTTTTTTTTAATTGCAACAATCGTATTACAAACCATCATATTGACTTCAGCATGTGGGCCAGCGGTAGTAGGCAAACGAAAACGACCCAGAACAGGGAACCCATTGGTATTCAAAGAACATGTACCTAGTTCATCAGAATGTTCTAATTCAGCTTCTGGACCCGCACAAAGGAAGATAAAGAAAAATGATCCAGCATTTAGAAATCTCGTTGTAAATTATTCTGAAGATATCATATTCAAGAATGATAAAGTTAACGCCAGTGACCGGGTGATGAATTCAGTAAGTTGTGTTTTCTCAATAGCATTTTGAAATAAGAGCTTTTACAATATAAAATATGCTTTCTGTTTTATTTGATTTTATATTGTTTCTCGCTAGTTTTGAAAATTTTAATTGTGAATCGGTAAATATATCTCTGTCCAAACAATATATGAATATTATTTATGATATTTCCATTTTATCATCCCATTGCAATCAAGTTTAATTTTTTTGTTACAAAAATAAGTTATTTAACAGCCATATTTAGCCATACTTGTTTTTATTTTAATTTAATTGAGCAAAAGTGACTAATACTTGTTCATTGTAAAGCATCTCATTTTGTTCAATTTAAAGTGTTAAATCATATTTAATTAAGAAAGATGATCTTTTTCCTCTGAAAGCATTTCTAATATTATTTTACCAATAAAAATGCATTCTCAGTTCACTGATCTCAGTGAGGAGAATTAAAGCAGTAGTGACCGACATGTATAATTAATTATTTTTTTAATACTAGAGGAATAAATCACAAGCTACATACTTAATTTATATTAATGATTTCACACATGAACTAAATTCTATGTTATTGATGACGTAAAATTATCAGAAATCATAGTTAAAAGTCAAAGAGGGGAAACTGTAATACTTTTTAAATTTGTATTATATTTTAAAAAAACTTGTTTTTTTATTGAATATGTAAATTATGATGTTATTCATGAATCTAGTTTGAAAGATATAAGCAATGATAAAGTTGCTTTTTACAGGTAGGTTCTTATATAATAATTCTTGTCTTTTCTATGGTACAAAAGCATGCCTTTATTTCTATGGTATGTTAGTGGTACTAACATAAATAGGTGTTTTGTTTTAACATTTAGTTTAATTTGGCAATAAGGGTCTAACTTTCAAGATTATTTTAATCAAAAGGATAGAAGAGATGAGGAATTTTATTAGAATAAAATGCATTGTTCGTGCTCGATTTCTACTTGTTTAAAACGCGAAAAAGAAAGATAAATTTATTGATTTCGTTTTGTCATTTAGTAAAATGAAATTAGTCAGCATTTTCAAAATGCATGATTATTTGTTTCATAAACCGGATGTGTAAAACAGAAAAAAAATATTGTAAAATACGCAATGTATGTAATGTATTTATTGTAAAAGATACAATGTAAGTTATATTGTGAAATTGTATCTTATAAATATGTACAGTGTGATAGAAAAAGTATCCATATGAGGCATATTTTTCTTATAATTAGTTATAAAGTTGAATAAACTTTCACAACATAAGCGTATTTCACGCTCAAATCAATAGTTAAAAAAATGATGCCTAAAATTCCAAGTATATAAATTTTTAAAGGAATAAAAATATTTGAATGGTTCCTAACTTAATGATTACTCTTTGTCGGATCTGTGCAAAAAAAAAATTTGAGACTCTAACTTGGATACTATTATTGGCTTGTTTGTTGACATAAACTTGGATTTCGTGAAATTTGATGTAAAATTTTTATCATGAATGGAAAGAAAATAAATTAATGTTACGATTTTGCTATTTGATACGTTACAATTTATTGTTATAATATGGTGTTATGATTTTGTTTGAAAAAGTTATCGATCTAAGAAAGGGAAAAAAAAAAAAAAAAAAAAAAAAAAAAAAAAAAATTTCGTTCAGTTTGTAAATTCGTTAAAACTTAATGTTTCTGTAGCTTTCCATAAAGTTGAAGAGGACCACTGTTGCCGAGTGGCCATGGTTGGAATTCTAATTTCACTAAAGACCCGTTGTGTATAAATGCTGATGGACGTTAATCTGTAGCGGTTCAAAGTCTTTATATTAGAGTGGTGTGCAAGTTAGGAGAGTAAGAGGGCAACTGAAGCATCATCCTCGTTACTTGAGTATGGTTCAAAATTTCGAGGTCTATCGCCATAGCTCTCATATGTGTGTTGTGTGTGTGTGCGTGCTTCTAAAAACAATATTAATAAACAACCAATCTATAAAGCTAAGAAATTTCTAGCCGCTGAAAAGATCTAAAGGCACATGAGAAATAGGGAAACCTATGTCCATTTCAAGAAAGGACAATAGAAAAGTAGGTAAGCTAAAAAGAATAATTTTATAAGAAAATACAGTTAGCTAAGATGCTGCATCATGTTCTGGTACTCAAATCAAGTCACGAAATTTCAGTAATCTATTTGTATAAAATGGTCTATTAGAATAGAAATATCAGGGATAAAATCATTCATCAGCAAAGTAACTTGTCCAGAAAAATACATTCTTTTTTCAAAAGAATTTACAGATAAATATTTTACTACCAAATAATTCATTGGAGAAAGTAGCTAAAAATTTTGTTTATTCACGGTTCCGATGGACTTTTCAGATGCATTTCCAACTAAGAAGCAAAGTGGTAGTAGCATTTTTTTGGACATATGGGGCTTGATTGATTGTTTTTATAAACTTCGCACAAAAAGCAACACGAGAGTTATTGGTGACGGACCTCGCAATTTTGAGCTTCGGTCAAGTGACGAGGAAGGCACCTGAGCTGGCACTTCCTTCTCCAGCTTCCACACCATACTATGGGAGGACTTTGAGCCTCGATAGATTTAACATGCATCAGCCCAGACTACACGGCGGGTCTTAAGTGGCATCAAGGCTTGAACCCACGACTCGACGAAAACCTCTGGCTGCGAGTCGGCGACAATGATCACTAGTCTAAGCGACCATTTGTGGCTTGAAGTGGAACTCATAAATTGTCAAAATGGATGGAATTCTTAATGCTGAAAGTATATGGGTTTATTACGCAGTCATTTGGTTGAAGGTGCTTCGAAAGTTAATTTTCAAGATAACTTCCGTCTCAATAAGACAACGACTGCAAGTAAATGTCAAGAATAACTCCAAAGAGTATTTATTATTAGGTTCTCCATATTTTAGATTTCTGGAGCTTTCCCAAATATCAGACCTTAGCCTAATTGATAACTTATAATCGTTTATAGTGAATTGATTATTTATTAGCGTTGTAATTTAGAAGCAATTCTAGAGTTATTGACAATGTAATTTTGATCCGCGGTCAAGTGTCATCCTCGTCACTTGAGCTGACACTCCCTCTCCAAGCTTGCACACCTCAACCACAAGAAAACTTGGAGTCTCAACAGATTTAACGGATCCGCAAAACGGTGGGTCTTTAGTGGAATCAGATAGTCATTTTGGGATCAAGATGATAAAGAAAAAAAATTTCAAATAAATATGAATTTTAAGACTTTGCTTTGATAAAATGGCAGGAAAAAATTTGACTTAACAAAAAAATTCTTAGAATCAATGGCAAGGAGATTATTAGCAGTTGTAAATAACAACATATATTCCTTTAAAATTTTAAAAATTAATTTATTTTTCTGAAAAATTGCAGCAATTTGCATTGCGTGTTCTAATGTTTTTATTTCTCTAACGAAAATGTCCCATGTTATTGTTTAGTAAATTACCATTGATTATTTGGTCATCAATTCTTATTTATATTATTCGGTATTCTATAGTCTTACATAATTTTTGAGTAAATGTAAGCTAATTATACTTTAAGTCCTATAAAACAAACGTACGAGTTAATGTAATAAATTCTTTCACTATATAATGAGTACCTTATAAGATTAAATTTTTATTTATTAGCAAAACTATTATGCACTGAAATTGTGAAGACATTTCGCTCGAGCAAATATTCTATCGTTATTCGAATTTTTACAACTATTTCTGTCATCATCATAAAATATTGTTGCGAAAGTAGATATACTGATTATACTTTATTATTTTATAGAATTTTATAAAACTACTTTAAAAGACACGATTACATCAATATTTGTAGAAAATTTGAACAAGACGTATTTTTCTCTCGCTAATATTTTTTTTAAATTACAGCAGTTATGAAACATGTTTTTTTACCTTACAATATTTAGCAGTTTGTAGATAAACAGTAACTAATCCACCAAATATTGAAAATCTTACGAACTATCATAATAGCATATCTTAAATGGTTGGCAATACAAAAGAATTTTCGGGATAATCGTGTTTTCTTTTTTTCGAAAGCGAAAGTTAAAAAAAAATAATTTAAGATAAGTTTTCTTTCTTTTTCAAAATAAAAGTTAAATATTATATTTTAAAAAAATAGTGTCTTCGTAAGTGCTTTGAACGTATTGCTACTCGTGGTCACTATATCCCTTTTCGATTTGAATCATAGTAGGATTATTCTTGTGTTCGTCTGCGTAAGAAAAGTTTTTCTAAAGAAACGGCGCCGTATTTCTTTACGCCGCGTTCTTTTGGACAGACAGTTCCCATTGAAGGAAATTATTGTAAAGAGATCTGTGATCGTCTTACGCGAATTTCTAAAGGTTAGATGTACGTGGGAAAAAGTGATCCACAAGAAAGAGACGACGTATATTTATTGGCAACAAATTATTCACAAAAGAAGTAATTATTGTAACTGCAGGGGTTATAATTCTTTTACACGTGCCCTGCAGTGTTAAAAGGGGACGTTTGCCGATGTTGTGTACAAAGCTGGGCATGGGAAAGTGGGTTTATGACGTTTGTGGGCTCATAGGTCTTTTGTTAAAGAATCTTACACTGTGTCTGAGAAAGAGTACTGCGTCTGAAATTGCTTACCCGAAATCCAGGATTATTTCTCTATCCCTAAACTACGAAAGTATCGCATACCAGTCGTTCTTCATCCCACGATCGAGAAACGGGATATGAATTGCGGTTAAATGATCAGAATTTTTATCAAAATATTTGTTTACGAACAAAATTATTTATGGAGAATAAGTAAATATACGGTGGGAATCTAATGAAATTGCCTCGTAGCTATTTTGTTGGGAAAACTTTATCGGAAAAAAGAGAAGAGACAGGAAAAATAAACTATAGGGGATTTATATCTTATATTTGGCACGTGTTTATAAATGTCAATTACATGAAATGTAACTAATTTGCTTACTTTATATATATAAGAAATTCATCCCTTCTATTTTTTCTGCTAGCTCTAATTC
Source organism: Nephila pilipes (assembly GCA_019974015.1). Classification (NCBI taxonomy): domain Eukaryota; kingdom Metazoa; phylum Arthropoda; class Arachnida; order Araneae; family Nephilidae; genus Nephila; species Nephila pilipes. Next base: position 305,775 of record BMAW01039077.1, read on the forward strand.
CTCCCTTTTGAATTGATCTCATAGAGTTATAACATTTTATCTTTTAAGGTATAGAAGATTTTTAATCGCTTAAGACAATGCTTTAGATTATTAAATTCTATTAGAAATCGAATTTAAATCAGATATTTTTATATGGGTTCTTCTGATTTTTCATGGCCGTGAGAGCCTAGTGGTTATGATTGCGAACTCGTGGCTGGCATTGTTTCCATCCTGGTGACACTAAAGACCCATCCCATGGACGGGCTGGTACACGTTAAATCTATTGAGGCTCAAAGTCCTTTCATTGATTTGGTGTGGAAATTTGGAGAGGGAAGTATAAGCTCAGGTGTCACCCTCGTCTCTTCAACTGGGCTCAAAATTACGAGGTCCGCCACCAGTAGCCCTTATGCTACTTCTCAGGGCGACATTAATAAGCAATCTCACATGCACATGCAAGCTGAGTAGCTCGGAGATGTAGAGGAGTCAAAATAACTGATTGCATCGATTCGTCTCCTATCGGTTTTTCGATGAACACAAAGAAGAATTTCGCAGTTTTGAATGGGACGGCATCGTTTTCAACGAGCAGCTCTTGAATTACTTGGCTTGCAAACGTATACACACCTATAGATGGCTGAATAGTTTACCGAGTATTTTTTGTATTAATAAGTTATTGAGATGGGAAAATTCATGATTCAAGTTTCAGTAGAATAATCTGATGTTAAATATTTTCTATTGTATTAAAAATATGGCTTTTAACGATAAAAAAAATGAGCTAAACGATTATTTCTGAAGAAGAATTACTAAAGATATCATATGACTTACAAGCTCTCAACTTGAGAAGCATAACAGCAATAAGTATTTAGCTGATTATTTTGTTTCTCTCAAGTAAACGGAAGTAGGAATAAATGCAAGTTTTAACTAAAGTTAACTAATACTTACTTCTCATTCCAAACTCGACATTTCCCAAATTAAATCTCCTGCTGCGAGTATATAGGTGCGTATGCATTTGTGAACCGAGTCGCTCGCGAACGATCGTTGAAAATTTATTTTCCCAACGAACCGTCATCGACGCATGAAAAAGGAAGAACCAACAATAAACTAGGAAGGTTACGAGTTAAAGGCTCTCGTCGACACGCCACCACGAATTTCCCTACCTAATGTTAATCCTACGGAGTTCCTTACTTTCTTATTTCTAGAATATTTTTTTTAACTACATGGGACAAAGTGCATTTTTTAAAGAGCATTACAGAAGGAAGGCTGAAAACTTGCATCCGGCGCACTAAATTGATCATAAAAATACTTTGAATAATCGGACAAAAAAAGTAATTCCCCAGAAGCCTTCCTTTTTTTATGCTCTTTCAAATGCATATTTTTTTAAAAAAATTAATTTATTTCGCTGCTTGTAATTTGTTGAGACATCAAAGTAATCAAGGAAAGAGTGGAAAGCAAAATTAAAAGTCCCGCCTCAGTGCGCATGGATACATGGTAAAGACACGTGGACAAAAGGAGATTTACGAACCTTAGGTGGGAATTCGGCCGATTTCTAGGAATTTTGTAGTTGGTGATCTAAGAATTCCTTCTTTGAACCTTTATTTACAGTTGCGTAATATCCGTTGAAAGTTTGTCTAAATTACTATACAGATATCTATGTGGTATTTCACAGTGTTTCAAAAGTAAGCTTCATACACGATTTCTTAAAAAAAAAGAAGTAATTCTTCGTTTTTTATACTATTTTTACTGGGTATTTAAAAAAATACACTATCCAAATTACTTTATTAATTATTAAAATGAACAATAGATATTTTAGATACGTTTTGAATATACCAGTGGAGATATTGTAAATCTGTTGTGCAACATTCTTTGTTTGTACCTCCAGAATTGAAATTCACGTGGAAAACCCGAAAGTAACTATTTTAATTCAATTGACACAACTGTATATACTTATTCAAGAGATTACCCACAAAATATTTAATGTATATTTAAGTAGAAAGATTGCGGGACCATTTATTACTATTTTTTCAAAACTCCGTTTGTAGGAATCAGATTGAAATAAATCGAATTTTTATGATTAAATGAAGAATATAGAGAAAAAAAATTATTCTGGTTCTCAGATATGTGAACAATTTTACATGAATAATATATTTTTCAAGAACGGAAACATTATTTTACTGCTTTGAAACAGCGTATGGAGTAGCCGAATGGTTATGCTCGCTATTTTGTGCTAGTAATGTTTTAGTCGCACCGAGTGTTCGAGGTCTGTTTTTCTAGAACCGAAACCGTGTTTCAAATATAAAAACAATAAATAGCTCTCATGTTTCTTCCAATTTCGACGCTAGTAAATATTCAGTTCTTTAAAATTTTGTTTCAGATTTTGACCTCAAATTAGCCTTTTCCCTCTCTTTAGTCTAATAACTAATGAAGAATGAAAATTATTAAGTGGATATTATATGAATAAAGCTCTGCCAATAAATATTAGCCACCCAAGAGGCTATTGTTTTCTATACCCTATAAGTGTCTTACCTAACCACTTTTCAAAAATTAACTTGTTTTTGCGTACATATTTTATGTCTGCTTTCGCCAGTAACGAACTTAATTTTCAAAAATACGTCATAATAAATTTCTCCTGAATTTTTTATTGGATTGAAATAAAATATATGCAATATATGTTTTATACCTGCTTTCACCACTAATGAACTCAATTTTCAAAAGTAAAAATTAAGTATTTTATTTACTTATCTATTTATGTATTACCTTAAATCATATGTAAACTGGAATTAAGCTCGTAAAATTAGTTACCATATTTTATGTCTCCCCCCCCCTATTAAATAGCACTATATTTTTAGAAAACCTTATTAAATCCTAGATTTTGTTATTTATTTGCTTGCATTAATGACTTTCTAGAGTAACATGATGAACTTTTTAGCGACTGACTTCAGAAAAATTAACCAAGGCTTGATAAAGATAACGACACCTGAAACTGTGCGTTCATTGTCCCATTTCTATAGTTTCTTTGCCTTTGATTTGGAAATAAAATATAAATTTTGTATCTTTTAATACAAATATTTGACATGCATACTATTTTTTTTTTTTTTTTGTACATTCTGTGTTTTATAAGCTTCTATCGGGAGTGTTTGATGCATACATGTGATGTTAATAATACTGTAACGTGATTACCTGTAACAAACTAAAATTATCATTATCTTAATTTTTGTAAGCCTTTATTACATATCAGAGGTCTTCAACTTGGTTTTCGTGGAACCTAGGCTTCCTTGGAACTTTGACGGGGGTTCCGTAAGTGATCATTAATTTCTTAATCAAAGAGCCAAAATCTTAGTAAAATTTTAATTTTTATACAAGTTCGAATTCTTGAATGCAGTTTGCTTATAAAAAATAAGTAATAAATATATATTTTTTTGATAAAACAAACTCTTAAATTTCATAAAAGTCACGTGCTTCAAATACATTAACCGACACACATTAGGTCACATATTAGTCTCCATTATTTGGCTCAGTTGGTGTTTCTCAAATTCATATATTGACTGGCACTCAATTTAAACTAAAATTTAGTCAAGTTCATATTACACATTTTTGGATTGATATTAGAAAAGAATATCTTGAAATTGCCAAAAGAGCTGTGAAACATTTAATGTCAATTGTTTCAACCTATGTATGCGAAAACGTTTTCTCTTTGTAAGCTGCGGCTACCAGGAGGCTCAACGAAAAATCAACGAATTACTCTCGACTCCGTTCTGAGTATGAACTGCTAACTCTTTTCGCGTTCGTCGAAAAACCGACTGGAGTTGGTTCGTGAGTAATTCGCTTGGCACTAAGATATAAATATACAATTGTATGCCGAACCGTTAGCGATCGGTTCGGCTCTAAAATGTATACTTACCTTAAAAGAAAGAGCAATTATGTCTTCTGTTCGCAACACTAACTCCATTTATCTATCTTTGACTCTCCTATTCTCCTATCTTGAGTGAATCTGAGAAAAGCATCATATTCAAACCTAGGATAGATGCAGTTTATGCTTGCTTCTAATATATTTGTATAAACTTCGGGTGAACGTGGGCTCATTGGAAGAAAAAGAATTAAAGTTGTGTCTTCGCGTAATGTTAAAGTGTAGAACCCGAAATTGGAACTATTTTTCCGATAAAAAAAAAAAAAAAAAAAAAAAAAAAAAAAAAAAAAAAACCACTCAAACCTTACTTTTATATTCTGACTTCACTATCCTTTAGATCTGAGGTATTCAACCTTTTAAACTTTGGGGAACCTTTGAGCTCATCGTTTTCTTGAAGGAACCTCTTGACCAAAGAGAAGAAAAAATTGGATATCAAAGCTTTATTCTACTCAAATTTACAAAATTATTATTTTATCTCTATTTTATCACAATAGACACGTTTTGATAGATAATGAATGATAAGACAGATGATGTTTTTTTTTAATTTTTTTTTTTATTTTCTAATATATATCCTTTGAATAATAAGCAAAAGTAACAATACCGTATATTATAACAAATTAATAAAAAGAACATTTTTCTTAATGACCTGACTGTGATTGTTTTTTTTTATTGTAAAGTATTTTTACGTTTGGAATAATTGTTACAATCTGTAACTTTATGCTATTTTCAGCATCCAATCTGTTTCTGTATATTGTTTATGTCTCAGAGTTCAGAGAGAAATATTTTTTCGCATACATAGGTTGAAGTTCAAATACGCATCTGTAAAATATTATTTAAATTATCTGTTTGGTAATATCCATGAAAGCAACGCCAGCCATTAAATGTATAAAAGAAACAGTTTTCGTTCTCAATTTTAGACGATATACGAATTACCTTGTTACATTATATTATATGACGACATCAGCACAGCAAGAATTTTATTTCACTCTTCATTGACGTGTGCACTTAGCATATATAAGCATATAAATTAGATTCCTATTGAGCTGAATTTAAATGAAGAATTTTTGCAATCGTTTTGATTAATTACAGTATCCTATTTGCGTTTCAACGAAAACTGTAAAGAAAAGCGAAAAATTAAAACATTTAGTGACCTAAGATATTACAACTCCAATAAATGAAATTAAGCAGGATGCTGAAGATAGGCAAGTGTCTACTTATTCTTTTAAAAAGAATAAACATAAAGTAGTAAGCACGTAGTAAAATTTCAGTGGAAATTTATCTAGGGATCTCGATATTCACTAAAATTATTATAAAAATGCCTTGGGTTGATAATTCTGAAATCTCTTCTTTGAAATATCTTTATCTGATGTCTATTCTTGTAAATGATTAATTGATTGCATAGATTTCGTTTTATTTCAGTTCTTATAAGAAAAATTATTTCTCATTCAATTGACAAACCTATTATAAAATAACGGCTTTCCCTTTTATGTATAGACAAAATTGTTACATGTGCGCAGTATTTTATTGGCATATGTAGAATTTTTCTAAGGACGGGAGAGGCAAAAAAGGTTTTTATTCAAGGAATCGTAGACGGAAAGATATGAGGGTGTTCCAATGTCTTAAAACCTTTTTAATAATTGTTATATGGGGAGGGGGAGATTTATGAAAGCCAAGTTCTTATGTTGTAAGTTACTGCTGTATAGCCACTATTTTTGGTATAAAAAACACATCTAGAGTTATAAATAAATTTTCAGGTATTATATAAAAAATATAAGAATTATTTCTTTAGAGTAAAGATGTGTCATCAGTTGAATTGGTTTCTTTTTAATATAAACTGCGCTAAAACTTTCTCTAGAAAGAAAAAGAAGTCCTATATATATTATAATATATATATAAACTGTTTGTATTTCTGGCAAAGTATAAAAGCTCATTAACTTAAAAGACAGAGGATTGTTAACATTTCAGCATTAAATTTAAACATCATTTACATATATATGTATGTATGTATGTGTGTGTATATATATATATGAATATATGTGTGTATATATATGTGTATATATATGTGTGTGTGTATATGTCCCCATGTAACATATAACATAAGTGTGTGTATATGTGTGTGTGTATATGTCCCCATATAACATATAACATAAGTGTGTGTATATATGTGTGTATGTATATATATATTAATATATATATATTAATATATATATGTATATGTAACACATGGATCAATAAGTCCCGAGACTAACATTGAAAACAACATTTTTTTTTTGCAAAATTTTTTTTTGCAAAATTTTTTTTTATTCATCAACATAATCACCTATTAGGGTGATACAATCGTTCCAACGCTTTTCCAATTTTTCAATACCATGTTTATAAAAAAAATTATCTTTCGCTTCAAAATAAGCTTCAGTTTCAGCGATGACCTCCTCATTTGAGCCAAATCTTTTTCCCTGGAGCATTTTTTTAAGATCAGCAAAGAGCCAGTAGTCACTGGGGGCTAAATCTGGCGAGTATGGGGGATGGGGAAGCCGATCAAAGCCCAATTTGTTCAATTTTGCCATTGTTTTCATCGACTTGTGGCAGGGTGCATTGTCTTGGTGAAAAAGGATTTTTTTTCTCTGCATGTGCGGTCGTTTTTTTGCGATTTCCTCCTTCAAACGCACCAGCAAGTCAATATAATAATCACTGTTGATCGATTTACCTTTTTCGAGGTAGTCAATGAAAATCACGCCATGCGTATCCCAAAAAACTGACGCCCTGACTTTGCCAGCTGACTGCTGCGTTTTCGGACGCTTCGGACGGCTTTCGCCAGCTGTGCGCCACTGCCGCTTCGACTCTGGAGTGTAGTGATGTATCCATGTTTCGTCCATGGTCACGTAACGACGCAAGAAATCTTTTTTGTTGCGAGTAAATAGCGATAAACAGCTTTCTGAATCATCGACTCGTTGCTGTTTTTGTTCCATCGAATGCAATCGCGGCACCCACTTGGAAAAAACCTTTTTCACTTCACTTCAAAAAACGTTTTTCAGTAAATACACTTCCATATGATATCTGTGTCATCTCAGCAATCTCACGGAGCTGCACTTTACGATCTTTCATTATAATTTTTGTCACTTCACTCACATTTTCCGGTGTAACGGCTTCCACAGGTCTACCCGAGCGTTCCGCGTCATTTGTGTCGGTACGACCACGTTTAAACTCGGCAAACCACCGACAAATCGTTGCTTTTGATGGACAAGAGTCCGGGTAACATTTTTCAATCCATTGTTTCGCTTGCACGGTGTTTTTACCCATTAAAAAACAATGTTTTATCAGAACACGAGAAACTCGGTTTTTTCCATTTTTTAAACAAACTACAAAACGACTTTACTCCAACCTCGATAACTCAGCTGTTTCTGGTCCGATCGACTTAAAATTTTGACACGTTTCAAGCAAAGGTTAGTACTCTAGAAAGACTTGGTTACTGGTTTACTACGAGTGCCATCTCTGGGTTAGTCTCGGAACTTATTGATCCCTGTGTTATATATTAATATATATATATATATATATATGTATTTATTAATATATACATATGTATATGTATGTATATGTGTATATATATGTATATGTATATATATATATATACACAAATATATATATACACACACACATATATAATATACATATATATTGAGATGCTCTAAATAACGAAAAACTTCATTTTATAAAAGATTTATTTGTTCACTAGAAACGAAAGCATGTATTAAGAAAATCACGTTACATTTATCGACAGGTATTTGATATACACAAGAGAAAAAACAATACTGATGTTTAAGTCTTATGCTAAGTCATTATAATTAAAGTTGCACTTTCAAAAAGCTTTAAAAAGGATCCGCTTGTCAGAATGACCTGATATTTCCTCTGAGTACACGTAAAGCAATGGGAATTTGTTTTGCAAAAAGAAAAAAAAGTTCTAAAGTGGATCGATAAAGTGTTTTGTACTAGTCATTAAAAGATGGAACAAGTTGTTGTTGTCACTCTTTGTTCAAAGCCATCCACCACGACAAGGTTGTGGCACAGCCGATAAAAAAAAAAAAAAAAAAAAAAAAAAAACCCGCGTTTTAATTGTCCCTAGGCCAAATGCCGTAGAAGTTGAAAGCGCAAAACAGCATATTCTTCGATAGATCGTAAAGTATCATTTATAATGTTGTGAATTTGTTGCTTAATGCATTCCAATTCTACTAAGTATGCAATTGGAGCCTCACACACAATACGTTTTAGGTAACCCAAGTCGCAAGGGTTCAAGTCAAGTGATCGTGGCTACCAGGCTGTTGGAAAAAGGTGACTCTTGCATAACAATTGTGCTATCCACATACCCGTTCTGGCGCGATGCTGGAATGAGGTGGTTGTGCTAAAGAGATTCATAACGTGTCCCGTTGACTTTTTATGTGACAGGACCGGAAGGACCAATCTTTTCGAAAAGAAAGCGCCGATGACAAATGTTGCTGTAAGCCCGCACACCTCAGTGAGTTTTTGAGAATGAAAAGGCAATGGATGCATTTGTAACGGATTCTCTCTTGCCCATATTCTACAATTTCGAGTATTGACAGTACTTTGGAGATGGAAATGGGATTCGTCTGTCCACAACAAAGCAAGCTTTGTCCACTTCCATTCGAGTAAGAAATTTCAGGGTGAAAGCTTCTCGTTTTGTCAGTCAGCAGGAACCAACGCCCGAACATGCATAATTCTGAATTGATAGCATTACAGGATGTTGCGTAAAATTTGACGAACCTTGCCGAAAAGCATGTATAAAGGTTGGGCAATTCCCCGTGCACTGCACCACGTTCCAAAAGCACTGCTTGACGCTTCCTCTAATGCTGAAGTCAAATTTTCCATTGACGTCGAAGCAATTGATTTCCTCCTTCTGCCACATTTCACGTCAAATGTACCCATCTCTTCGAATTTATTAATCATTTTATCAAGACTGAATGCAGTCATTGCACCAAGTCGCCTTTTAAACCCTTTATGTTCTGAATTTCTTCAATGCAATTGCCACATAGTCACCGTTCTTGTAAAAAAGCTTCACATGCAGAATCCGATCCTTCAATGATAGAATCATGACTACTTTCTCAGACGCAGAGTAACAGGAACTGCATATTCTTCACCTTTTTATCACACGTATAATGTGCCGTGAGCATGTTACGTCTTTTAATTAGCCTTTTAAAGTTCGCATATCTCTTACAACAATCGTTTTTTAGCCTCTTATGACTAGTGCAACGCCCTCTATCGATCTACTTTTAAACTTTTTTTTTTTTTCTTCACGTATATTTAAATTAAATATCAGGTCATGAAGATCAGAAGTTATTTTTTACAGCCTTTTTGTAACTTTAATTATTATCACCCTTTTTTAAATTTTTTTTAAGAAACAGCAGAGACTTTTAAATCTTGTAACATGTGTTATATTACATTCGTTTACTATTTATTGCTCATTTGTGTGAAATGATGGCTTAGCATTATTATTTGGAAACCTTCTGCTAATACTTGTTAATTGAAAGAAAGCCTTTTAAAATCTTCATAAAATTTTTTTGCTTTCAGCGGCTGAAAAAACTACTTGACAACTTATCAATAATGGTCATGAACACGTTTAAAGGAGTTAAGCTGAGAGTCGTAAAAGCATGGGATGAAGACAATTTAAATGCATCTACAGAAAACCTTCACAGTGAAGGCAGAGCTGTCGACATCACAACGAGTGACATTGATCGATCTAAATATGGTACGTAGAAGCAATTAATGCTCTTTGATTAAATCTGATCTCCATTCATTTAACATTAAAAAAAATAAATTTGAAACCTTTATATTTCGTAATTTTATGGAGCTAATGGTTTCTAAAAAAATACAAAAATTGCCATACAAATTTAGCTTTCAATGTAATTTTTCAAAAAATTTAATTTTTAATTTAAATTCACCATAATATCTATCGAATTAGAAGATGTGTGTATGTGTGTGTAAAGTAGAAATGAAAATATTCTTTTCATAACCGGGACTAGAAATAAACATATACGATAATGACTGGTATTATTTACATGTTTTTTCAACTGATAAGCTTAATCCTGCTTTTAGAAAATTCGAACAATAAATCTTGGTTTCCATGATAGTAAAAATCAGTGGTTGACAACTGATACATATACGTGGGCTTAATTTTATAATAAATTAAAATACAAGTTAAGCATGTATTAACCTTAAGTATTTACAATTAAAGTTTATTTAAACGAATTTACATTAAAATATTATGATTAAAATATTTCATGTACAATCAAAAAATTATAAGGCATGTTGATCCAATGGTGAGAAAATGTTATTTTTTTTTTTTATTATTTCGTTGACCTGAAATGTTTTGCCGCAAGACTGACCCTAAAAATGTGGGTCTGTGTGCGAAGTTATACCATTATGAGACAGTTGTTTCCAAACCTTTTCAACTCTCAGCACTCTTTATGAGTGAAGATTTTCCATGGCATCTCTACCCTTTGTAAAAGCAGATAAAAATATAAGACTCCGCTGCACCTCTGAGAGGACGCTGGGACACCCCAGTGTCCTCTCAGGGCGACGCGGAGCACATACTGGGTACCACTAGTGTAAGGCTTTTTAATAACTATTACAGTTTCGAATAGTGGTTTAGTGTAATGTTGTAAAACATTCTTCTATATTTAATTACATCACACAAATTGATACTGTACTTGCAATTCATAAATAGTACTTAGTCAAATAATAGAACTTAATCAAAATAATAATTCAGTTCGTTATTTAAATGTTTATTTTTAAAATTAATTTGATTTATAGGTTTTATTTATATTATTATATTTTATAATCAATCCGTTCGTAATATCCCCAATTGCTAATCAATACATCAAATTGTTAAAATGGCAAACCATTTTTCACCAATACAAGACTAATTTGTTTGCTTTTTTTTAAATTTGATGTAGGATTGGTGTTATAAAATTTAACAACCTATTATATATTTAGATGAGTACACATTGAGAAGCGAGAAATAATAATTAAATACAAATTATCTTTATTTAAGAATAAAAACTAAAATTTTGTAAAACGCAGAAATTTCGGCAAGAAGAACGAAATGCTATAAAATAAGTGATGGAGAATGTTTTCAAAAAATATTGTAACATTCGGAGTGTACAAAATAATGAGGCGGTTGATGAGTGTGGTTTTTTGTGTGGTCGTACACTTATCGCACCGCATTCCATCCAGTTTTGGAATATATATATATATATATATATATATATATGAAGAAAAACCGTAAGGAAAGTGAAGTATAACATCTTTAAAATCTGAATCTGACTTTTAGCAGATTTGTAGGTTAAACAATATTTTACAGGTAGAAAATAATCCCCACAGAAAAATGTTATTAACCAAAACGGAAATTCTCTCTATATATAAAAAAAAAAAACAATTCCCACAAAATGCAAAAGAAGATATTAAGTAAAATATGTATGTGTAGACAAAGAACTATTCAATCTGTGTGTATGTGAGTGTGTATATACCTTTTGAAAACAGAATAACAATAATATAAGCACAATAGTTTTTTTTAAAAAAAACTGAAAAACTTAAGTGAGACGCATTTGTGCGTGTATATCAACTACATTCACACAAATCTCCCACGTTAAGAAACTTAAGTGGATATTTGCATCTTAGCCGAAACTTAAAAGTGAATGGATCACAATACCCTCTATAAGAGAGAAAGAATACTAATGGAATAAAAAGATAGTGAAAACTTTAAAACGAAAAAATTAAATTTTGAAGGGAAATAAGGAGAGTAAACTCTCCCATAGAAGTAATTTTACTTATTACAAATTGAAAAAATATCCCTCTTAACATATATATTACTAGAAATTTTTATCTTCTATTCTTAAAAAAATGTCTAAATATTCCGCTTCCTAAATATTAACATTAGTTTGCAGTAAGTATAAATCCCCTGGATAAAAAGATAAGAAAGGTTTCACATCTTTATTGTTATCAGTATGAAAGAAAATAACATCATTACTATACCGAACATCTTAAATCTATTGTTATCAAAAAATTATCTTCATAAAAATATAAATAAATATTGGCTAAGCAATTACTTGCAGGTCCGACTTATGGAATAATTTTGATCTGATTTTATATGTATCTTATAAAAAATATATAATTTTCTTTTAAGATTAACATAACTAAATAATGAAATGTTTCAGATGCAATATCCTTATTCATGTGAAATTTCATATAAATTTCTTTTAGAAATTTAATCAGATCCTTTATATCAATGGAATTAAAAAAGATCTTCAAAAACATAGTTATATAAATAGTATAAATCTGTTTATTATTAATGCATGAGAGCAAACCAGCCCTATTTTTAAATAATAGCAATACTCTTCAACTTTTCTACGAGTATAATATTGTAATTTTCTAACAACAAGAGTAACACACACACACATAAGTATTCAATCGATTAGTTACTGTTCTAAATTTAATAGTATTTTTTTAATGAAATTTAGGTGTTAAGGAAATCGGTTAAATTACTTCACATTTTTACAAAATGTAATAATTCTATAAAAATTTCTTTTTGACTATTGCTCATTGCTTTAAAGGAGTTATTATTCTCAAGATTCTTATTCGTTAAATTAATGTAAATTTTTTTTTCATATAAACGCATGACTATCAGGTGTGCTATGTCTACATTAATAATATATATATATATATGAAGCTAAAATAAAAACAAAATTATATGAAGCTAAAATAAAAACAAAATTATATGAAGCTAAAATGGAAACAAAATTATATGAAGCTAAAATGGAAACAAAATAATGGAAACAAAATTATATGAAGCTAAAATGGAAACAAAATTATATGAAGCTAAAATGGAAACAAAATTATATGAATCTAGAATTTCATTTGTTGTGGAAAAGGGAAAATGGCTTCATTATATCGCTTCGATTAATTAGACAAGTAAAAGGGCCTTTTTTTCTGATGTGTTTGTTTATAAAAATGCATTACTGCAGTTATTCTCAAACTTTTCCCTTTGTGTAACCTTTGGCCATAACAATTTTTCTTTAAGTATCCCCTGATTATAACCAGAAGTGGATATAAATGGGAGCAAAGGAGAAAGAAATTAAATTTTTATTCCATTTTAGCCTCCTAAAACTATAATTTATAAACAAAACATTTGTATACACCCCCGTTGTCTTATCTCTCACCTAATTATCTTTTCTTTCTTTTCTTAAATTACTTAAAAAATAACTTAGCGGAAATACGCACAAAGTGCAATACCATGCATCACGGTGTGGTTGTTAGATTCATGCATCGCGGCTAACCGTATCGTAAAGCACCTCAGCACTCACTGGTTGGATTTCGACAAATTATCCTTTTTTTGTATTTATTTTAAAACAAGCCATATTTTTATGATGAAATTATCACTGATAATTTTTTATGTCTCGAAATGCTACTATTTAATTGAAATACAAGTGTAATACTGTTTCTTTGATGGAAATTGCAATCTATAGTATGAATCAAAATTTCAAAGAAATGATTACACACTAATATTAAAACTAAACCACAGCAAAGCTAGAATTAATTGTCAACTTTTACTTCACTGCTTAAATTCACTCAGCCAGCGTCAAAAGTTTGCCGTTTTGTAGTTAAATTTTTAAATTGTGTGTGTGTCTCCTTCCTCCTTATACCCCGTAACCTCCGGAGCATTTTTGTTCTCTATGAATTCTTTGCCCCTACCTACATATAATTCCCAATCGACTCCTCTGATCATGACAGTAGTTCTAATAAACTCCCAGAGTACAACTACCAAGTAATTTTTGAAGTTCCCTCAATTATGTTGTTACCTCTGGGATTAAGACATTTGGAATCCGACTTAGAGTTTTAATTGAAGCGGAGACTTCATTGATTAACCAACCATTTAAAACTGAAAAGCTGAGGTATACTTGAATCTACGGCAATTTTAATTAGACTTTCTTGATTTCTTTTTTCTTCTTTGTCAATGGCAAGGCACACTCATTTGTATCTTACAAGTAATTCTGTTCCTATTCATTTACTATGGAAGGAAATCTGTTTCTAAGAAATTACTGTTAGCGTTTCATTCGCAATCAATACGAGCAGAATCTTTATTATTACGGAAAATCGCTTTATATATATATATATATATATATAACGCACAGTAATTTTCTTTTGGTTGCGGAGGTGTAGTGGTTAGCATGTCTGACTGCGAGCTCTGCCGATCCAGATTCGATTCCAGGTTTATTCGACTTAGTAGTAGGTTATAGGTCAACTCATCCATTCGGGATGATAAATGAATACCAATTTTGCTTGGGAAGTTAACTAGGGGAGGGGGCCCAGTGTCGGACTAGCCTTTTCGTACTATACTCTAGCTAGTAATCAACGCCTCTGGCTCAAAGACTAGACACAGAGATGAGCAGAGCCCGAGAAACCTTTAACTCAATTTCCATTTTAAAGTTTCAAAATTTTTTGAAAAAATCATTTACTACCTTGCTAAGACACCACTTTTAAAAATGATTCTCGTATGCTCATTTAATATATTTGGGAGCTTGATTTCATTTATTTCAAGATAAATTTTTTCTTAGTGAACATTGTGGTAATTGCTTAAAGGAATATTCAATAAATCATTGGAAGTTTAAACCTATATCCAAAGTTAACCTGAACAAAGATGCTTTTCTAACGTGATGAAATGTAATGATTTTTTAGAAACCAAAATGTCATCGTAGCGCTATCTGCTGCTGTTAACTCATATGATAAACTTCTCTTAGGATGTATTCGTGCTTTTAAATATTTCAAAAAGAGAAAACTTTTATTATCGTTCAACATTTTTCTTTATTTTTTTCGTTTAATTGATCTTTTAGTTGTATGAGTTATAAAGCTACAAAAAAAATATTATACCTCCTTTATTTCGCTCTGCCTTATTTTTGGTTGCCAATCCAGAAAAACTAAATGTCACAAAACTACAGATAATAGCGAAATAATATAGATAAGCACTTTCCAAGTTTCATGCCACTAAAGCCTCCCTGATTTTTTTTTTTTATTTTCGCGCCTTCCCGCCGTACGTTTTTTTAATAGATACAATAATAGACATATTTTAAATAATAAAAACTTTATTACAAAAAAAGTTTGAAAGCTACAATTAAAAACAACAAGATTTAGTGTAACATATTACTTTTTATATTACGTTATTTTTAATTATTTAAACCAACTACAGCTATCACATAAAAGTTTAATGAGAAGGTTTTTGTTGTTTATTGGCTCAAAATGTTTGTCAAATCTTGGTGGCAATGCGGAAAGTGTCAATCATTTTTCTTTTCGACTATTAATTTGGATCGATATTTGATTTTCATTGCATCTGGTGCCGAGAAGTCCATTACACATGAATAAGTAGTTACAAACGGTAGTAGTACTTCCATTGTTTTATGCTCTCCACTAAGATTGTTTCGAAATTGAATTAAGGATTCATTTTGAAACTTTTGCTTTAATATGAGCTATTGCATGATAATTCTATCAGTTTTTCCTTTGCAATGGTTGTCAGCTGAAATTTGTCATCTTCTATTTCCACAAAAACTTTGAGAATCAAGACCTTTGAAGTTATTTGAAAAATAGGCGCATGCACACACTAAGCCATCCAAACGTTCAACGAAAAGACTTTTGCTTGCTTGCTTCAGTATTGGCTATTACCCAAAAGTCTTTTGAAAGTGAAAACATTAAAAACATGTCCACCTTATTCTTCTGTAAATTTGATTCCCTTAACTTCAGCTTTTTAATGAAAGTTGTGACTTTTTGAGCAAATTGGATGCATTTGTGATCCATGCAGTGATTTATTCAAATCGCTGAATTTTTCCAAATTTTCAAACAAATAGGCAAGTTGCACAATGAAATTATCATTCGCCTACAAATGTGATTCTTTTTGGTGATTTTCTTCGAGAAGGACCGTTTCTTCTTAGAGTTCAAACTCCCTTTGAATCATTTTTGCACGAGATAGCCAGCGAGCTTCATAGTAATATAAAAGTGAAGTATATTTAGTTTCCATATCTACAAACAGCTGACTTTTAAACACGCTTAGCGGCCCCTAAGAGTCAGTTCCATTTCTCAGCATTTGTTTTAAAAACGAGAGGAAAAAAAAACATTGAATATCATTTCGGAAATTGCTGATTTTATGTGTCCAATGAAATATTTATAAGAATTTTCTTTTCAGGAAAATTAGGAAGACTTGCTTATGAAGCTGGCTTTGATTTTGTCTATTACGAATCGCGTTCATACGTTCATTGCAGCGTTAAATCCGGTAAGAAAAAAATTATTTATCAATATTATAATAGTATACTTGCATAAGACATTAGTTTTGGGTTTTTTCATAAACTTACAAATGAAAATTAGCAAATGCTAGACAAATTACTGAGGTCCGTTGCCAATACTGTTCTCGTTGCTTCTAAATACGATGTTAAACTATCAACCGTCAATAAATCCAATTACCAAACAGCTTAAATTTGTACGAGTGAGAATGTTTTAATGATTCATTGTCATTATAGTGATGCACAACACTTATGTCAAATTTAATTTGTATCTGGTTTTTAGTACTTAAAAAAAATCATCATTTTTTAAAAAAGACACAGTTACAAATATATTTTGAATTAATTACAAAGGACAGTTATTTTAATGCACAAACGATATTTATATATAAAAAAATTGGGTTATTCATCTTACAAATACGTTCGAGACATCAAGAAACCCATGCGCAAGTAATTTTCAATACAACACGTGAGAAATTGAGTTTAGGAGGCTAATGAATCAACAACTTGAGCTCGAGAGCATTCAGGGTTGCGGAGAGGTCAAGATGGCCGGTGTTGTTTCAGTCGAGTCGTGGATTCGAGACCTGATGCAACTAAAAATTCGTCTCGTGCAGCGGTGCCGAGTTCGTAAAATCTATCGAGGCTCAATGACCTCTCGTTGGAAGTGAGTAGAAATTAGGACAGTGGAGTGCAGCTCAGATGTCGTCCTCGTCACTTGATTGTGGTTCAAAATTACGAGATCGGTCGCAAACATCTTTTGTGTTGCTTCAAAGAGCAACATTAACAAATTTATCAATCTATTAAGGTGCATTATTGTTTGAGTATTATTTTAGTGTGTAATTGGTGGCCGCGGACTCGCAGCCGGAGTTTTTCGTCGAGTTGAGGGTTCGAGCCTTCATGCCACAAAAGACCCGCCGTGAAGTCGGGGCTGATGTACTTAAAATCTGTAGACTCTCAAAATCTTCCATTTGGTGTGGTATGGAAGTTAGGAGAGGGAGGTGCCAGATCAAGCGTTGTCCTCGTCACTTGATTGAGGTTCAAAATTACGAGGTCCACAGCCAATAGTCTTTGTGTTCCTTCTCAGTGCAACGTTACTAAACAATCACAAGATCCTTCATCCTCTGGGGCGATTGATGACTTGAATGGCGTCTGTTTTAGAGCTTAGCTGTATTTCTTTCGGTTATGATTTTTAAAGAAAGATATCTATAGTTATATTCGTAAATTTACTTGATGCTGTCAAGAAAAAAAAAAAGTTAAGTGTTTTATAAGGAGCGTACATTTACTTTTTTTTTTTTTATATGTATTCATGAAACAGAATGAAACTTAATATTCTTACCGGAATGACCAGAATGAAACTTAATATTCTTATAAATCTTTCAAATGTTGCAAGCTAAATGTGTTTATTACTTGTATACTTTTATTTGAATTAATTTGCAAAAGAGTTAAGACTTTGGATCACCTGATATATAATAAATCAAGAAAAGAGAAGTAAGAGAGAATTAAATTTGAAGGAAATGGCGTACTGTCTCATAATATGGCACGATTTTGTTCAAATGGGAATAAATTTTGAATAAAAGTCAAATAGAAGACTTTTAGCTTGTAAAATATGAACAACTATTTAAGTTATTTCATATTGAAGTCTCTGAATAACTTGCCTAAAAATACTGAAACATTACCAGCTTTTTTTAATTATTTTTATGTGAGTTAATATCCTTTATTATTTTACTTTTAATGAATGATTTCATTTCTGTATGATTGAATACTTTATGCAATTTACAAATTTTATTTCTAAACATATTTTCAGAATCTGTTGATTTAAGAAGAGCAGGAGGCTGCTTTAATGGAAATTCTATTGTATACACTCCCGAAGGAGAAAAGCTGATGTCAGAGCTAAGTGTCGGTGATGAAGTGTTAGTCGTTACACCAAATGGCAGTTTAGGTTTCAGTAAAGTTGTTTTATTTCTTGACCATGATAGTAAAAAAAGTTCATGGTACTACACAATTGCTACCGAAAACAATTCTCGAATTACTTTAACTTCTTGGCACCTGATTTTTACAGCATCAGATGAAAAGACAAGCTATATTGATAGGTATGCCGAATTTGCAAAAAATATAAGAATTGGAGATTACATTTATGTTCTAAAAAATCTGCAGCAAAATGAAATTTCTCTAGAAAAAGTCACAAATATTACAGTGACTAAAGAAATAGGAAACTATGCACCTCTGACCTTAGAAGGAACTATTGTCGTGAATAATATTGTCGCCTCTTGTTATGCAGTTATATCTGATCATGAATTATCTCATTTTTCATTTTTACCTATGAGAGTTTTGCATAATCTCAAGGAAGCTTCATGGCACTTTTTCCAATCTTTAAATATTAAATTTCCGACGAAAAGAAGACAACAAGAAAGTAAAGGCATACATTGGTATGCTGACTTCTTGTATAAAAGAACTAATCAATATTTTTCTAAATATGTGTTTGATTCTTAAAAGATCGTTTGAGTGAGTCAGTTATTGAAAAATACATACTTTTGCTCTAATCATTTGACAGTAAAATTGTTTTACATGGTATTTATTATGAAATTCAATGTCTGAAATATCCCTTGCTGAGAGATATGCCAGACTGTTATTTTTAAGCATTAGGTCTTAGCATATTTGTTTCAGGTTGGTAATAGGTTCAAATATCCCATTAATCTATTCCAGCCCTCAGGAGCTTACCTTCTTCAGGTAAGTGCGGGCATCACGAACCCGAGGCATCCTAGTGATCTTTTCCCTTTCCTATGGGGTTTACTGTCTTTGGTAAACACGGGTGACGCTCACCCGGGATACCCTAGCGATCCTTCTATTTTCGATCCTCCTTCTTGCTAACCAATTTTTGTCTTTTTTTTTTTTTTTTTTTTTTTTTCATTTTTCAAACGTTCAGATCGCAATTATACTTAGTTTGACGCAGCATAGCCATTAAACTTAACAATATCACTCACTCATCACTTTACCATATTAGCCTATTACTGCTGGAAACTTTTCCACACCCAACAACTGTTGGGAAAAAATGCCATTACTCTTTTACTTTTGGAATCTATTTTACTATACTATTACTTTTAAATATCTTCTGGAATATTCTATTGTTTCAGAAAAATAATATATCTTTGTATTATGTTTTGCAACTGGTTCTAAACTGAAACACTTAAAATAACTTTGTGATACCTATTTTCCAACTATTTGATATTGCTTTGTTAGTAAAAATACGATCTACCTTTTATTAATACATATTTTAATACGATTATTGTATGAATTTTCCATCATAATTTAGAAATAATTATTTCTGAAAAAATTAAAAAATAACCAACTGGATTTAACCTACTATTTTTATAGACAACTTAAATATAACATGTTCTATATGAATTTTGTAATAGTTTGGAATAGTTTAAAATCTTTAAATTTTCTTAAGGATTTTCAAAAAGGCAGATCAAAATCCTATATTGAAATGCTTTTTAAATTCTAGATATTTTTATCACATTAATTAACATAAATTGTAAATTAGTTTTATACACATACATCAATATTTAATTATAAGTTTGAAATGTCAATATATATATATAATTTTTGTAGTATATCAAATGTCAAAGAGATCAATAAATTCTCTATTTTAATTTGAATAAATTTCAAAAAATTAGTTTAAAAAATTACGTATGTACGTAAATATAGATTGAAAAACCTTTTATGTTATTACAGATAAAAAATATATATATTATGCTATCTCTCTTAGGAAGTACAAAAGGAAGTGAAATAACTATATATATAAAAATAGCCACTTAAATTAGTAGTTTGTAGGTTGGAATGAATAATAATAACTTTTTACATTTTTGCTACTTTTCGTCTTTTTCAATTGAAGTTTTGAATTTCTTCGTTTGCGATGTATGAGTTTTAAACTTGATTCCAATTCTTATTTCGAACTCTTATCTTTCGGGTCTTGGTCTCTATAGTCTTTTTCATTACAAGCAGCCCTCCTCCCATCTCCCCACCCGGAGAACGCTATGGATGTCTGAACCTTTTCGATCCTATTGTTTCTTTTTTACATTAAAAGGTTACAACCGACACATAAGACCAATGAAACTTATCTAGACCCAGAACATTTCAAACTTTTAGGCCTTTTTTTTTTTTTAATTATTTATTATTTTTTTAAGGTAAGGGATCTTTGATCTCCTTATATAGAAAGGTTGATTAAAGGTTTTGGATCTATTCAGGAATAAGATTTGTATTTTCTAAAATGTATATTTTCTCTTGGGAAAAATCTCATGATTAAAGAATCGTTTTTTCTGAAACTATTCATTTTGATTGCTGACACTCTTAAATCCTCCACAATCCTTTCTTTTTCATCAATTAGATCTTCTATAAATATTTCTTTATTTGCTTTTATAATTAACCCTTATTACAGCCACAAACTTAAGTACTTTGGGTGTGACTTTGTTATAAATCTATTATTAGTTATTTATTTTCTCTAGAGGGCCGCGGTAGCCTAGTGGTCAAGGTCGTGGACTCACGGCCGGCGGTTTTCGTTCAGTTACGGATTCGATCCTTGGCCGCCAAAGACCCGCCGTGTAGCCGGGACTGATGCACGTTAAATCTGTTTGGAGCCCAAAGTCCTCCCAGAGGCGTGGTGTGGCTGTTACCAGCGGGGGGGGGGGGTGGCCAGCTCAGGTGTTGTCCTCGTCACTTGACCGTGGTTCAAAATTACGAGGTCCGTCGCCAATAGCCCTCGTGTTGCTTCTAGTGCGACGTTAATAAAAAACTAAACTAAAACTAAACTATTTTCTTTAGAAAATAATTTAATAGAGCCCTTTCTAAAATTGTATTAGTCCTGTTGGAACTATATGTACATTACTTGCCTTGTTTTACCTTGGCCTCGGTTTGAGAAATTGAATAAGTCCAGCATAAGAGGAGATATTTAATTTCTTTTTTGTAAATCAATATCTAACTCTTTATTTTGAGCTTCACCCTGCTTCTTGTGGTCTTTTGTGTTTCCGTGTACTAATTCTTAAATGTATTTGTGCTGATTCTTGAGTCCCTCGAAGTTGTGAAATGTTTGTATATTATAATATTGTCTTGTGTCATGTAAATGTTCTATTTTAAAATTGTATTATTTAAAACTACTTTAAAGACAATAAAAACTTTATTGAAATATTGTGCATATGATCTTTCAATGGAATGGGTGTAGCATAGCCTAATTTGACTTTCTTGCATTATAAAACCCTACATTCACTCACTTTCAATGGACTGATTTCAGAGTTCCTCACGAATCATGTTGCTTTGGTGACGTCTGACTGATCTCATGTTTTAAGCGCGTGCTTATAAGGTTTATTAGAATTAAGAGTGACGACAGAGAAAAAAGAAAAGAAATATTGTGAGTGAAAGAAAGACACACAAGGGGGGGGGGGCGTCCAATATTTATAGAGGGAACACTTTTTCTTGCTTTGAAGTTTCATTAAGGTACTCTGGCAATTAATAATTTTTTTTTTAAAAAAAATCGGTAATTACTATTTTTCTTACATTTATCGTGTCTTTCTCTTTAACCTATTAACCTCGAGCAATCCTCTCTCTCTATTTATAGATCACAACACAAAATACTCGTTTCAAACGATGGCCTAGAGCACACTAGTTTTTCCCACCAATACTATTAGTGTAGTGTAAAATATTAATGGTTTATTGAGGTCATTAACGGCTCTATTTTGTGGCCCTGAATGGTATGTGTGTTTAGAAATCGTTAGAGACTTTCACCCAAGTGCATCAAATAAGTTATTCTCGAGTGTTTGTTACAAACGATTAGAGGTAAGTGTTTCTAGCAATATTTTAAACTTACATTAAGAGATATTTGCAGAAAGTAATTATGTATAAGTAATGAGTATAGTATTTAGTAATGTTATTTATTCCATGTTTGCTTGGATAGTGATCTGTAATAGATCCGGTCTACGTAATCATCAATTCAGTAAGCAATGTTTATCGCGAAATAAAATTTTGTATTTATTCATTTTGTAGATAATGAACAGCCATATACAACACAAGGGACAAATATTTCCAGTTGTGACCCTTAGTTGAAAAAGCGAACTAGAACTTTCACAAATTGGAATTTTATTTGGAAAACTTGTCAATTGATGAAATTATTGTAAAGTATTATTGTCAGAATTCTTTGACGCAATTTACCAAATCAAAGCCCTGTTGGCTTTGAGTATAAGTTTGGGTCAGTGTGAAGTGAAGTTGGATACAGTTTATCTTCTTTGATTTAGGCTGGATAAGAAAGTAAGCAGAAAACGGAACCTTTAAGTACCATCGTAATTTTGGAAATGTTAGCAGTCGAGGAAAATATGAAATATTGGGTATATTTTGACAAATTATTCAATAGTTGTACCATGTTTTTCAAGTGGATTGATTGACTTTTAAAGGATATTGAGCCACTTTAACAAGTTGAACGGCACAGTGTACGATTCAATCCACAAAAGATTTGGAAAAAATGTCTCGTGAATCATAGTTTGATACCAAAAGTGAGATTTTACTTGTTAATGCAACGGCAATGGGCGTGTTTTAATAGTCACTCATTTTGATCAGATAGAGCCACCGAGGCTGTTGTCTGATGGAATGGAAAAGAAAAGAACGCGTACGAGCATGTCAGTTCCCGAACCTCTTCTGATTCAATAAATACAATCAGTGTTCGGGAAGTGGATAACAATGACGGGCTTTAGGAGAAACATTGCATTGTGATTCGAGGCAAAAAGTAGCACTGAAGTTTATTTGTCATGATTACTGATATGGCCATTATAAATTCTTTTCTATTATATAGAAGAATCAAAGGAAAGAAATCCTCCCGTTGAAAGATTTTAGATATGCAATTGCTGGGACATATCTCTAGCTTGGACATGGACTGAACACTTAAAAAAGTTTAATTAGTTACTTGTTCTCTGGAAGTGAATTCAAGACTAAGTAATTACCCGAGTAGTCATGGACGCGAACATGCGGCCAGCGTTCTTTCCATCGAGTCGGGAGAGAGCCAGAGCTATGCAAGTGAAATCTGTTAAAGCTTCAAATCCCCTCCCTCCCCCGTTTATGTTGTGTTGAAGTTTGTAGAGGGGGTGCTAGCTTAAATGGTGTCCCCGCCACTTGACCGAGGCTCAAAATTCCAAGATCCTTCACTAATAGCCCACATATTGCTTCATCGACGCAGCGCGTTACTAGTACAAATTATACCTACCTTCAATAAAGACACCTCTCAGAATATCTTTCATCTAAGAGATTCAGTATGCAAAAAATGACCCCCCCCCATATTATCTGCAAAGCACATACACATTTTGTACAGCCATCTTCACTAAAGGGGAAATTTTTTAAGAAAACCTATCCCTTGTTTTGTTTATTTTTGTAAAACTTGCAAGTTTATTACAAATCAAAGATAAGCTACATTCATGAATGAACTTACATAAGCTGCACTGCCATCACTTTCTACGGTCCCTCTATCGCTACAAGTTTATAAGACACATTTTGAAAGAGGGCTTTTATAATGAAAAACTTTTTTCTGTGTATTCATATCAAATCAGTTTTTTAAAATATTTCAAAAAATAAATTATCAGCATTTCCTTTCATTAACTTTATATATATATATTGTTTATTTGAAGGCTAGTCAGAAAGATCTTCCATGTCATTAATGCATATAATTATTAAATAAAATGTAGCTAATTTGCGATTTTTAAAGCTGATTTGTAACAATTAAATGGAATAATATAGAACAATTTTTTTAAACTTTTTACTCCAAGTTTCATGCAGCTCAATTATGGAAGCAAAATAAATTTAAATTATGTATATAATTTAAATATAAAATTATCTATTTCTTGAGCTGTTTAAAGAATGTATCAGAATAAAAAGGAAGATAAAGATTACATGTAGTATAAACATCTACGCACTATGAAAGAGTTATCCAATCAGGACAAAAATGGCAGGGAGTGAACATGCATAGAAAATGTAATAATTATAATTTTAAAGCAATTGAATGATTTATTCTTGAGTTCGATCATTATTAATTGAGGAAGTAAGATAATGATTCATCTCTGGTCTAGATGGGAGACCATGCAACTGATAACCAGCTCCTCTCAAGTGAACTATCTACGATGCAACATAAGGCATCATTAAGTATACTATAAGATGTCAAATGAAACTTCTATTTTTCCAGTGAAAGTTGTTCAGTTTTCATTTAATGCAAATTATGCTTGTAACTCTGTGCCCAATGAATATCACAAAAAAAAAAAAAAAAAAAAAAAAAAAAATTGATGCGAGAAATCATAATTTTTAAAAAATCTTTTTTACAGACACAAAAGCTCATTAATTTACAAAAGCACAACAAAACTTTTATTAACTTAAAATTTACAGGGAAGTAGCTTGCTAAAAATTCATAAAATGTAATAATCAATATTTCTAAAACATACAAAGTGTATAAAAATTATTTCATAAATTACCACAACATAATTCATTAAAAAAACAAATTTTTCATTAATTCTATATTTAATCAAATATTTATCAGAAAAATCCATCACAAATTCAAAAGTTTCTTCTTTTTACGTTGGTGATGCTCAACTTTCAATGTAGTTTCAACCTGAAATTTCAGTACAATCAATCTCAGTGAATAATGTTATATATATATATATTACAATAATCAGATATTAAAATGTTATTTCCATTACTGGATTTCATAATTATATGACTTGCAGATATAAATATAAAGAGTCTGATGATGAATAAACATATAAAAATATTTTTAAAGTTACAAAAACTAAATGAATCCTAGTAAAAATACATAGTTTTATTACTGAAGCAAAATACATATTTTAAAAACTGTATAGAAATGCAAGTTAGATTTAATATTTAAGTTAATTTCAACAGATATTTTATTATAAAATTAATAAAGGAACAAAATCACCCTGAATATATCTTTTGATAATTTCAATACCAATTTTGAAAAACATTTATAAGTTATCCCTACATACCTTTATAGAATGAGTTTCCTCTAAAATTTCATTAGAGTTAGTTGTACAATCACTATACTCCACCTCTCTTTTTTGAGGCACAATAGATTTCTCTGATTTTTGTGAATCAGATGATGGAATCTCACATTTAAAAGCACCTAAAAATAAATGTAACAAAAAATATCATTTACATAGCAATATTTAGCAGTGAAAGTGAATAAAATTTAGTACATTTCCCCCTTCAAAGAATATACTTTTACATAAAGCAAGGGTCACTCAAAAATGGACGAGTATATAAATTTCAGGATTGCAGAAAGTTTAGCAACTTTAAAAATTTCATTATTCAATGATCGGGAGGGGGGGGGAACTGTGCAAAAAATTTCATAAGTCATAACTCCTTCACATTTAAATACTCATTTAAGATTGAATTCTTTTAAGTGTAAGAGAAACAAAACTTTTTCAGCTCAGGAGTGAATGTTTAATTTTGTCTTTAATAAATGGCACAATTATATTATGTATACCAAAGAAATGTTTTCACATTAATTTTCAATATGACTTATCAGTATATATATATATGCTATTTTAGTTTTTATTCTTAATTTATATATATTTGTACTAGTAGCGAAGCTAGGTGACAGAACCGTTACTTAAGGTCATTCAAATATTTGTTTCAGTAAGAGAAGTTGTCAAGTGAAAAATGTTGGAGAAGCTCTGCTTTATAAAATGTTTTTAATAAAGTAATAAGGGAGAATAGAGTAAATGCAGATTTGACTATGACAATGAAATATTCAACATATTTATATGCTTTCAGAATGAGAATGTTCCCCCTCCATTTAAAAATGTTTTTGGGGGGCTGAAATATAAATAAAATTTAATAATTTGTAAAAAAAAAAATAACAATCCAGAATTAAAAAAAAAAAACAATGAGAAGGTAAAGGTGTTACAAAAGTACATTCTCCAATTTTAAAATTACGATGATCGAATTCAAATCGCTTTATAATATAGATAACATCATAATTAAAGAGGTAATTATGATGTTAGTAAATATATTTATTAAATATATAAATCATGTGGTAATGCATGGTAGATTATTGTACAGAATTCTCCCTCTTGTTAATGGAATAACCATAAAATATTATTTTTGTCACACACATTTTAATACATTCCAGACAGATAAAACTCATTATCTTTTCTTATAATGAATTACCAAAGCAGATTCAAGTTTTTTTTTTTTTTTTTTTTAAGTCTATACGAAGAGAACTGTATATGTATTTATTCAAAGGAAAGATGAAAATATAGCAAAAAATATTAAACTGTAGTTTTAGGATTAGATGAATCAACACCTCAACCAATTTTTTATAAATACTTATTAGATATTTTGTATCAAAAGAAACATGATAATTACTAAATTTAATGGAACAGTGCAATATTTTGTTGATACTAAAATCATATGTGTAGAAAATAAATTAATGTAATGTACCTAATCAATATAAACAAAATATAAAATAAGTTACAATTTCTCTAAAGCAATTTTTTTTAATAAAATTCAAACAGCAAAACTACAATGTAAATATTGATATAATTACAAAACACAAAATTTAAAAATTATAATGTATTTTGAAAAACATATTATAAAGTTTAATTATCAAAATACCACATTTATACTAGTTAAAATTTTTCGTTTTAATCTCTCATTTTTTTTTTGTATGCGTCTATCTTGAACATATATCAAATGTAACATATAAATAATCATTCTGGTTTTACAAAATAAACAAATTTTAACACAAATAAAATTCAGTGTTCCTATTTGTATTAATAAATTTGAATAAAATGTTTCCCAACCTTTCAGATCAAATACATAATATGTAGCAGGGAAACATTTTGTACCAATAATATAACAAGTTTTCAATGAAAAAAAATATTATCTGGTTATGCTACTTTTTATCCACAGGAGAATAAAGCATACCACTTTTTAATAAAATCCAGGAATATAATATGAATGTAACTGTGGCAGGTCTCTTCAACAATGACAAGAGTTACCTTAATAGCTGATGAATGGGGAGTTCCTCCCCTATTCAGTTGTTTTAAAGTATTAACAAAGATGATCAAATGAATTTTCTTCAGACACAAGAGATAGGAGTTTGAATACCTTTTGTCATCAAGATCAACTGACTGCACACCTTGGTGGTGGGAAAAAATTCCCTGAAGTGGCGAAAACTACTAACATTGAATAGTATTAATAAAATAAAAAATGTGTGATACATCATTTTTGCTGCTACAAATTAGCATTTTTCCATGTTGTTTCCATGTTTTCATATTCTTAACTTCATACATCAACCAGCATTAAGATTTCTGAAAATACTGTTCAGAAATATCAAATACTGCAAACTACATGAACAGAAAAATTGGATTAACTGATACTTTAAAAATGTTTTTAGGTCTGTGTCAATGAAAGATTCGCTAATTATATGTATCAGAAGAGAACTTGACAAATTTTGTGGGAAAAACTCAAAACTTATACCAATTCTATTTCAAAACAAGAGAATTGTAGCGTAGTGTACTGGGGGGGGGGACACCAAGCTTCTTTAGAATAGTAAGTTCTAAAGAAGCTTGGTGTAAGTAAAGTTGCTTTCAAGCCTCATGGAGACTTTTGATGAGGTAGAAGAAAATGAAATTTTATTAGGAATTAAAATGGTTAAAACATCACCAAGCAGCAAGCAGCACAAGTTGAAAAGGACAAAACTAAAAAATGGCCTGCATTGAAAATATTAAAGTTTATAATGAAAATGGACCTTCAAGGATCAGTCCTAATGGGCACTAAAGACTTTTCTGATGATTTATTTATCAATTGCTTCTTGCAAGATAGGCCTTTTCAAATTCAAGTTGATTAAAAGCTATCTTGGATCAACAATGAACCAAGTAAGATTTAACCATTTGGCAATCCTTTCCAATGAAAACACAAAAGCTTAAAACGTTGAAAAAAAAAAAGTTTAATTAATAAGTTCTTTCAAATATATGTTTGTCTGCTGGATGTATGTTTTTTCTTAGGTCTTTTTTTTTTTATTTTTCAAACAATTTTAACTATTTACATTCAATTGAATAATTATATATATTTGTGAATTATTATAAATTAATTATATATTTGTGTTGACACACATTTTGTATGGTGACCAATTCTATAAGGAAGACAAAGGACTTCAAGAAGATTTCAGCCCTGAGCTCAATAGCTGTAGATACACGACTGACTGTAGAAAAGTTTTTTTTCAATCATTACATTGATGCAATTTCAGAGTAAGTTTTAAACTATTTATGCAAATATAGTAGATTGAAAGAAAGCATATAAACTAACATAATTATGGGTGATTAGTTTCAGAA
Organism: Nephila pilipes; assembly: GCA_019974015.1. Classification (NCBI taxonomy): domain Eukaryota; kingdom Metazoa; phylum Arthropoda; class Arachnida; order Araneae; family Nephilidae; genus Nephila; species Nephila pilipes. The sequence continues at coordinate 334,355 of BMAW01039077.1, forward strand.
TTGAAACCCAATAATTCAGAAATAAAAGTTGAAATTTGAATTAGATTATACTAATAACCTTTTCCATAGACTGGTTTTCTATCTGAAAATGTACCAGACAAATGTATTTCATTAGGAGATTTTTCTGAAAATATATTGCAAAAGAAAAACAAATTAGTATTAACAATAACAAAAAATACATTTAAATTTCTATAGAATATTTGATAAACAACCTTAAACACAAAGTGTTTTGCTTTTCCTTTTTTGAGGAAAGAGGAACAATAAATTTTTTTAACGCCTAATTGAAAAAAAAAAAAGAGAAATGTTGGCAAAACACATTAAGAGACCCAATTTGAAAAGATAATATGGTAAAAGAAACAAAGTCAAAATATATTAATAAATTCTTATCAAATTAGAAATCATAATCAAATACAACAATTCTAATTAATTGAAAAATAAGCTTAAAATGCAGTTAAATGGATTAAACAGAAAGAAAATTATAAATATTAGTTATAACTGTGTAGCTTTGAAAGTCATAAATTATACAAAGGGTGAAAACTCAGCTACATATTTCATGTACAATCTTTCACTCTTTTAAAATTAAGTTTCTGCTTTTAAGTTAAGAAAAGAATTGCATATACTGATAAAATGAGAACAACATAGTCATATTTATTTATTTTAAGTTAACATGAAACATTTGGCTGAATGGTTGTAGTAGATAAATAAAACTTCAGAGTATATGTTTTAAAAGTTGTAGCATATGAACTGTTTAAATCTTATACATCAATTATGGCTTGTACAAACATAAACAAAATTACATAGTTATAAAAAGGAAAAACATTACTTGTACTTGGAAGCACATATTTATAAAATAAAATTTCATAAAAGAAATTAGCATACAAAAGAGATAAATTAGTTACTATGAAACTTTGATCCTTATATATTCATTACAACAGAATGAGGTATAATTTAGTAAAAATAATACTAAAATATCCCTCTGTAATGTTTGGAAATTTTTTTTTCACAACATTAAACTACTACTTAATGTTTTTCAATGTTATTATTTGAAATGCTTGGTATGATCTGCTGAACTTAAACACTTGTTTTTATTTATGTAAGATCAGAGCAGAGATGACCAAACTATGAAACTGCTCATAAAAAATCCTATAAAATTTGAATAATCTTGAAATTTTGCTTTGAATGTGATGACAGAAACATGAGTCATACTGAATTTAGAAATCTACTAAAAAAAATTACTGTAAACAGATGAGTTTTGCAGACCAGTGGGTGAGAGTGAGTAGTACTAGGTTTATAGCACAAAAGCCAAACCTGGTTACGCTGAGCAAAATATATGTTTAAAATAACCAAAACATTTTTTAAACCCCCCATTAAAATGAAAAGATAGATAAAAAAAAGCAATGTAAAATGATAGGGTTAAAATTTTAATTATGATGTAAGAAGTCAATTTCTTAAAAACAAACAAGTAGCAGTTAGGTTTCAGATCAGTTTAAAATGGGTGAATAAAAATGTCTATAATGACCAAGTCAGCGCATTTGGGATACAAACTTTATTTAAAATATCTGTGTTGATGAATAATTTAGCAAGCTGGTGACAAATCTCACAATATTTTTGGCAATAATATATAAGCCAGAGTAAATGACTTACAGCTAAGATCACTACTAGAAGTAAATAGCATTTTCAATTGCCTAATATTTTGCAGTTATAATATCCCCCCCCTTAAAAATGGAATTATAATTAATTTTATGAGATGGAAATCTGATAAAGTACCTCTTTTTTAGCTTTGCTATTTTGATATGTTTGGTTTTCAGAATACATAGAAATTTAAAGGAAATTAAGTATTTAAAAAAAATCCTACACATACAGAAATAAATAATACATTTTAAACATTTCTTAAAGTTTAGATAAAATTTTTAATCACAAAATGCACGAGTAAATTTTGTTCATGTTCTGAGGTATCTCAAATATCAGAGCAGTATCATTTGTGGTTCCATCAGTTTCATGTCTGGATAGCCTTATACTGGAACTTAACAGGCTATTAATAACAGACAATATAATGTTCACAGTCTTGGTTAGATCACAAGGACATATCTTATTATCCAAACTTCCCTACATTTACAAATGAAGTAATGATGTTTTTAAGGTTTAATTTGATTCAATGTGTTCCAACCTTCCAGTATTCTGCACAATGGTCATCTCCAGTAGTATAGGGAGTAGAATTCATGATTTAAAAATTTAACAACCATATTATGACAGCCTTTTAACTTGCAAAATCAAAGTTAATGTTTCTTTGTTACACTTAGCAATTATTTAATTCAACTCATTTAATAAACCATTACTACTTCTTGACCTACTTTTAACAATAATTTTCCTCTCTACAAGGAGCAGGTAAAACATATTTCCCTCTTTTTTGAACTCTAATTTCTGTACAGGCAGAGAAAAAGATATTCCTTAAACCAAATAAGTCCCATTTTTTTTTTACAAAAAAAAAGTTTTAAAAGAGACCTAAATATGCAATTACTTTCGATGAAAGAAATAAAGCTTATAATCTGAAAAGTACTTGATACATTGAAGCATGTTGCTACCTTGAAATAAACACATCTTATAAACTGAATTTAAAAAATCATGATTAATAAAATAAATTCATCAAATTCAGAAAAATCTTAAATTCATCTAAATTATTTTCAACTATATTCAGAAAAAGAACATTTTACAAATACCCAAAAATAATTGTAAAACATTTAAGGGGGAAAAATTAACAAATGACATGCATATTGGATACCCTGCATAAATATTTTACTTACTTGGAGTGTTCTTAGGACTTTCTAGTACACTGGTTATCTTGTTTTTTTGCAGGTATAAAAATGCTTCAATAGTGTCTGCCTCTGTAATCTGAAATACGTACAGTTGAGTAAGTGCATTCATGAATACCAAATGTCACAAAATAATAAAGATGAAAAGTGAAAACTAACTCTGGTTTCCTATGTATGTGGAAAATGTAAATGAGCCATGTTTGAACCATAAAACTTAACTACACCCTAGAAAATGATAAATGAATAAAATTTAAAAACAATAATATTGTAAAAAAGTGTCTCATTTCTATTTTGAAATCAATTATACTAATTTTTCCAAAAAAATTTGGAATATTTTTTAAGTTAATCTAATGTTCATAACTTGAATTTAATTTGCATTGTTTAAAGAATATATAAAATACACAAAAACAAATTTGTATTACTTGAATCCATACAAAACTATTTTTTTCGATCAAAAAAAGAAAACCTGGAAAACAGCTACTAAGATGTTAAGAAAACAATACAATAAAATTAGATCTTGAATTATTAAAAATATTCAATTCTTTGAGTTAATGACTTACAATAATAATAAAAAAAAATGAGAAAATTAATAATAATCTATACTTCCTAAGAGCATTCAGAGCATTAAGTAATTATAAGACTTTAAAATTATTTATTTTTGAAGAAAACATAATCTGCAAATTTTAAGCGTGTGTATTTCAAATGGATCGAAAAACTTTCAGTATTAATTGCAACTTATTATAAGATCAATTGAGAAAATTAGTATATCATTTGTCACAGTGGTATCATTGTAAAATGCAGGCATTAGTATTTCATGGCCACATTACCTGAGAAGCAAAGGTGTAGGTTTTAAATTATGCTATCCACGATTTATTTTAAGATGTTGCGGGGAAAGAGTTATCCAAGGACTAAATGAGAAATTTTTTATTTTATAAGGATATGTAAATATGTGAAGAAGAAATAGCTAGGCTAATGATGCATTCCAAAACTGCCATTAATAATGCCAAAATTAAAAAAGATGATTCAAACAAAATAAAATGATCTGAGGGAAAAGGATTTTAATAGCATGAGAAGAAAGACAAATTTTTCGACTATCAACTGAAAAAGATCTTTCGACCAACGAAATTTCGGAACTTTTCAGCATAAAAACTTCCTGTCACAATTTGGAAGAGTCTTATGTCAAAAACTAATACAAAATTTATGAAAATGAAGAAAACATCGAGGTTATTGAAACATCATTGAGAAGAAAGACTGAAATAGGCTAAAAATGTCATGTTATTTAACAATGAATGGAAACAAAATGTATTTTCTGATGAAAAGAAATTTAACCTTGATGGTCCCAATGGCTACAAACACTATGGGCATGACTTCAGGAACGATCCGAAAGAATATCTTAGTTGACAAATGGAAGGAGGTTCAGTAATGGGTAGGGGAGTTTTAGTTATAATGGACTGAGAGATTTACAGCAAACTTTGGGATATACAGACTATGCACAATTACAAGCTATGTTGTATGATCATTTCATACTTTTTGGGACTTGATTAGGTAGTTCCCACTGGATATTTCAGCAGTACAATGCTTCTTTCCATACATCCAAATTCACTCAGGAATGGCTTATAGAAAACATTAATGTTCTACCATGGCCAAATCAAAGTCCAAACTTGAGTCCCACAGAAAACCTTTTAGGTATATTATATCGCAAAACTTATGCTAATAATAAACAGATTTTATTAGTCCATGAACTGGAAGAAGCATAGTAAAAGAATGGCCCAATATTTCGGAAATTGAACTTAACCACATGGACATTTCATTTATTTATTATTCACCTGGCATTTAAAGTTATCAAGAAAAATGGAGGATCAATATCATACTAATTTATATATATATATATTTGTTTTCAGACAAGAGGTCTTATAGTTTGTTAACAGTGATTTTTGAATTATTTCTAATATTTTTGTTAATTTAATCATTACATTACTCAAAATTATTGAAACCTAACAATATGTTGAAGTATATTGCATTTGTTTACAATTGTACTTGGAACCTTCACTTATTTCATAATTCTCAAAATAAAAATAGTCTAATAAAATTTTTAAACTGTAACTACAGTTAGGCTCTAATTGAAGTCTGCTGTCCTAATTATTTGGATTTTGCGGAAAGTTGATTAAAAACCTGTTGAGTAGATTTTATAGTAATTTACATAAAGAGCATGTTTATAGTATATATGTTGTTACTGCTAAACAATTTCAAGAAATAATGAAGACAGGAATATTACACCAACCACATAAACATATTTCCTTAATTGGAACAAAATACTTAGTCTAAGAGCTATTTTGTTTTGTGGATGAGCTATAGATATTTCCTTTTTGGTACAAAATGGATTAAAATTTTGGAAAGATATTTAAGGTGGTTTAAGAATATTAAACTCTTGCTATATATATATATATATATATATATATATATATATATCACATTTACACATACAAAAACATGAAGTCTTAGATTTTTGAAAACCAATTAATCTCGAGGAGTAACTCCTGCTTCATGGCAGTATTCTCAGATCTTTTCTCATAATTATTTTGAAAATATTTTTTTATGTTTAATTGAATGTTTACGGTTATGAAGACAACAGTTTTTAAAATTCAGATTACTTTTCGTATTCAATCAATAATTACTTGAAACCATTAACTTCTGCAAATGAAATGTTCTGAACTAATGAATGCACAGATTCCTTTATCCAAAGATCTTATGTATGATAACATTTTTTCACCTAATTTTTAAACATTTTTCCTATTACAAAATTCAACTACAAAAATAAATAAGTGCAAAAACAAATACACCTCCCAATTCCTGGAAAGCACACCCTTTTCTCAAAAACAAAACAACTTCTGTAATTTATAAATGGATTATGGATGCCAAATTTCCATCAAGGTATAGATGTTCTTTTTATGCATTTATACACATGCTGCATCAATCTTTCATACATAGATCTTCATATCGAAATACAACACCCTCTATAGTCTCCTGTAACAAACCTATTTAACAAGTAAACAATGCATATTTTTGATTTTTCAGACTTCTCAGCAATACTTTATAAGACATTCATAATTCAAAATTGATAAATTAACAAATATCAAGACAGAAATCTTTTTATCCCCTTGCAATATTTCCCAAATCTAGTAAACAAATGACAAGAACTTTAATCATAACATCACCAAATTTGGAAAATAGTCATAAGATTTTTATTTCATCAGGAAAATGTATCATTCCAAATTTTTTTTTAAAAAAAACATCCACTCATAACATTCAACATAATTCAGAGAATTTTAAGGAAATAGCCTGAAATTATAAAATCTACTGCTCCTAGAGATGCTATAACAACTAATAAAGCAATAAGAACAATTGATATTTTAAACGACTAGCCCATTTTCAAGTGTAATACTGGAATTCAGCAGCCTTTTCACTAATGAAAGTCATGGTAGTGTTCTGCAATAATTTTTAACAAAAAAAATTTTTAAAAAAAAAAAAAAAAAAAAAAAAAAAAAAAAAGTGACACATCTTAACTGATAAATTTACTGTTTTAAAATCATCAATAAATTTGAGATACAAATAAGTATCAAACCACAAATAAAAACTTCTCAATTAAAATTAGTTTGCATACTACATTTTGCTGGAATAAAAACAAAATTAAAATGGCTAGCTAAATCACATTCTGATACATTTCTTAACAATATATATATATATATATTGATTGAATCAGAAATAAATACAGGATAAAACATGATCTGTTCTTTATATTGATGAAGTTAAATATAATATTAATATTGGTTGCACATACTTCTATTTTAAAAAGCATTTACAATTTGGACTCTTTTTTTTTTCCAACATTAGGTGGCAATAGCTTTAAAAATAATTCCAAATACATGTATAGTTTCTATTTAATAATAAATGAGTAAATAAAACTGCAAACAACCAATTAATAAAAGAATATGTAAACTATTCTTTTATTCTCGGTAGTAAATAATTTTCAAAATCATTTACTGCTTTAAGTAACTATAACAGATAATACACAGCATTAAAATAAGAGATATTTAAATAAGATATAGTAAAAAACATTAAAAAAAAACATACCTTCATTTTCATGGTTGATCTTGCCCAAAGAAGTGCTACTTTCTGTTTATCATTACTTCCTAAAATAGATGAAAATTTTCAAAATTCCAAAAACAATATTAGAAAATATTCTTATTTTTCACTATTTTGAAACAATTCAGAATTAATGCAGAGGATCACATGTAAAAAGGTAAAATATTTATTAATATAAGCAAAACTTAAAATGACAACAAATATGTAATGAGAAAATAGAGCAAAATCAAAATACATCAATAAGGGAAATTTACATACCATATCTGAAATTAAAAGGTTCTCCAAGTGCAAACTAATGTAGAATTGAATTGATTGATTTTAATGACTACAACATAATTTCAAGATATTGAAAACTCTAATTTTTGATTTTAATCAACTTTTTGTTTTCCAATAGGAATGGTACATAATACATGTGGCTGCAACAACTTCAGATGATTCTCAGGAGAAACTGTAGCTGAAATAAAACTAGTAGTTGAAATAAAAATAAAAATGCTTATTTCTTAAATAAAGGTAAAGATGAGCAATTCTCTAGAAAAAGCAATTACTAGGCAATGCTTGAGCTGAGATAGGGGAGTAATTTCTGGAAATGTATGTATATTTTAATGAAGAATCCAAAAATAATTATTTTGGAGCTTATCTTAGCAATTAGCAAAAGAAAAACACTACTTTCAATAGCAGTGGTTTATCAAGACATAAATCAAATGATTTTAGAAGGTTCCAAAACTTGGATGAGAAATTAAAGATTTACTCTTGATTATGACAGAGAGACAAATAATGATTAGACCTCAGATTCTCTTCAATAAATGTTTGAAATAAAGTTAAGTTGTATCCGTCATACATTCAGGATATGTATACGCTGTGATATAATTATTGTTAAAACATGAAATTTTAGTTGAGTATTCTTATGCAGTAAATATATTTATATTGCATACAGAATTATACATAAAACATGCTATGAAAGAAATACATTTCATTCAAGGAAAATCATTCTGAAAAGGGGTTCATGGGAAAAAATGCTTCTGTTCTTTAGAATAAATTACTGATTCTGTTAACAAGAATGTTTTTTTCCGATTTTAATTTTAATATCTATACATTTTTAAGATTAATTTCCTTTTCATGAATGATATTAAGTTTTGGCAAAACAATATATCTGATGTACAGATCCTAGTAATTATATGAATTTTGAGTAAATTTGAAATGATTATGTACATTTATCTAAAGATAAAAACATGTAAAAGTAATCAAGGGTTTGATATAGTAATTAATAATATCCTTAGGTTTATATTCAGAAAAATTAACCATAATTGGTACTCATGCTAAAATAAGGCTGGGAAGTTCTATTAACCAGATTAAATTATAGTTTTAAACAAATAAAATTGGAAATCTTGTAATATGAGGATGAAAAAAATGTGAAATCATAGTAAGTAAAACTTATAGCATTGTTAAGTAACCAACATGTTATGAGAAATAGGTTACCGGGTAATAGAAATGTCGGCAATGAAATACTTTGAAAAGTATCAAAATTTAATTTATGAAAAAAATTAATATAAGGATAATAATTTAATAGTCCAAATAAGTATATTTAATGAGAAATTATTTTGTGGAAAATTGTTGGCACATATTATTTCAGAAGCTCCATACTTAAGTACAAATAATTTAGAAACAACAGTTTAAAAGCAGCAGCATACTAAAAAGCTATGGGTAGGACTTTGGTACAAGTACTGCATCTTTTCACATTACATTCTACTACAAGGTTACAGCCTTTCAGGGCTAAGACCTCAAAATCTCTGAATTAGATTGAATAGAATAGTCTTTTAAAGAAAACTTATATATATTGAATAAGAAAGAATTGATAGACATAGTTGTTAGTTCTAGAAGGTACTTTTATGAAAAATTAAGGGAATCATTGAAATGTAAAAATGCTACAGCCCAGATGTGTACTTTTTTAAATGTATCCTGAACTAAATTTCTCAGTGTAATGCAGCTACAGATAGATAGATGATTGGATTTTAGAGGAAAATTTATTTCATATTTTACTTTTATGTAACAATATGAAACAAACAGAAAGTTTATTTTTCTTTGGTATAACATGAAAGCAAATGTAACTTTTCACAATATTTAAAAGCTTTTTAAAAGTAAGGTTTATCTTTTCAAAATTTAAAGAAAGAATGGCAGAAGTGAAAGTGATTGAAATGATGTGATGAAAGCAACATCAAGTAAGGTTAAAAAAATAACAATCAATTTTATATGAAGGTGCTATCTCAATCTAATTAACATAAGCAATTTTGGAAAAAATGATTTATTTTTCCTTGAGCATGTTCATATTGAAGCAGGAAGAATAATACAATTTTCCCAAGCTTACATGTCAAATTTAATTATCAACCAATTCCTTAATTACCATAAGTTGCAAACACATTACATTAATAACATGTAACAGGTCAATTGAAAAGTCCCCGGCCGGACACATAGATGGCGCTACTAGAATTAAATCCATATGTTTTTTAGTTAGCCCTAACCCTCAAAAGATGCGTGTATAAATTTGATAGCTGTCGGATCATTAGTTTGTAAATTATAGCATTTTGAGTGAAGCAACTTTTGTTATTGTGGAAAAAAATGGATTGAAGCAAAGGACAAATCGTATTACAAAAATGGTATCGAAAAGTTGGAGGGTTGCTATAATCAGTGTATCACCCTTGAAGGGAATTATGTTGAATAAAAAAAACTAATTTTGAAAAAAAAATGTGTTTTACTATGGTAGGCCGGGGACTTTTCAATTGACCTGTTATAGTAATATCCCTTAGGCATGAAACGGATTTCATGTTTGTGTTTGGTTAGTTTCATTCACACAACGGCCATTTTCTGACCAAACTTTGCCAAACACTTGGTAATGAAGGAAAAACCATGTGCAATCCAGACAAATCTCTGCAAATGTTAGTGAGAGAGAAATGAGAGGATGAAGTGGACTGGCAAGAAATGATTGTTAAAGCATCTTTGGGGCATGTCACATGTATACTAAGTACAGCAAATTCCATGGGAGAATAAAAGCATTACTAAGATATCCTTGGTGCTGGGATTGCAAAAAGTCCTTTATAATTCAGATAGTTCTGTTACATTATCTAAATGGACAAATAAACACAGCAGAAAATAATGCAGAAACACATAGCCAAACCTAGTTTAATTACTGACTTGCCTCTAGAAAAAAAATGAATTTTCAGTTTTCTTAGTAGCATTGAGGCATACAAGTCCTGTATGATGTCCTGTGACACCTCATTTCACAGTTGCAGTAAACACGCCTTTAATTTGACAAAAATCGTAGGCTGTCCTAAATCTTCCCAGATGTGTTTGATCGGTGACAAATCTGAGGTTCGAAGCAGACCAGGGAAAGATGGAAATGTAGTGGAGGCAGCTTTGAGAAACCCTTGCTATGTGTGGGAGAGCATTGTCCTATTGAAAAATGGCTCCTGGGAGCCCTGCCATGAGTGGCAATACATGTGACTGAAGAATGTTACGAATGTATCTCTGGGCTGTCATGGTGCTGTGAATCAATAATAGGATTGTATGTGATGGCACTACATACCATCACACCAGTAGTGGGAGTAGTGTAGCACCGTACATCGAAGGTAGGATTGAAACGTTCACAATGGGGCCTCCACACACATACATGATTATCATCACTGCTCAAATTAAATCTGGATTCTTTGCTAAAGACGACCTGATTCAATTCAGTTGCAGTCAAATCCCTTTGAGAGTAACACCACTCCAAATGGAGGCGATGGTGAGTGGATGTCAATCGCAGTACACGTAATGGGCGCCGCGATAGCAACTGTCCTTCTGCCAAGTGCCTTGTCATGGTACAGACTGAGGTCTGTAGTGAAGGTGCTGTCTATCTATGGATGGTGGACTATGAGACAGTTGGCACTATGCATGCATGTCTTATGTGATGGTCTTCTTGACCATTGGTCTGTCAAGGGCATCCAGAGCCTGGTAGCTGTGTAACAGACCTCTCTCCAGTCCACTGGTCCTAACAACTCTTCACGGTAAAGTCCAAAACGCTTAAGCATCAAGCTACTTGTCAAGCTTACCACCTGGTTTCCATCATCCCTATGATTCTTCCCCTAAAGAGCTCTGACAGCTAATCTTATCGTCTCCAATGGTGGCGTAATGGCATCTCTAGTAAAAAGCCCCCCCTCTGCAACAGATAAAATACATGCAAATAAGCTCTGCCTAACTGTTTTATTATCCAAGGAAAACAAAGTTCGACAACCTCTGGTGTCATAGCACAATCCCGCAGCATTTCTTATAATTTCCATAACTGTCTCACATATGCCAAGTTTCGTAACAATCCCACTCTTGCTTCTTGGCAAGTGAATTTTTGTGGTAGGTTTGATTTTATTAGCGTCACACTAGAAACAACATGAGGGCTATTGGCTACGGACCTCGTAATTTTGAACCTTGGTCAAGTGATGAGGATGACACCTGAGCTGGCAATCACTGAATTTTTATGGTAATGAGTGTAACTAATGGAGAGATCACAGGTTCAGGCCTCATCCTTCTAAAGACCATCATGGAGCAGGGGCTGATGCACATTAAATTTGCCAGTGCTCAAAGTTCTGATCTATTTACTCTTTCATTTTAATGGATGACGTATTCAATACATATATTTCAAATAAAATTATTTTGAAAGAATATATGATAGATATTTCCTTAAATGCATAAAATGCTAACCCTTTAAGGTTACAAAAGTATAAAGGAATTCATGCATGTATCATTTTGATCAGTATTTATTTATTTAAATTAATATTATGAGTGTACATGAGTTGCTTGATGAATGCCAGATCAAAAACCTTAACTACATCAGGGAGAAATGAAAAAAAAAGATAACATTAGGAGTTAATTGTTAGACAAAGTAAGAATATGTTACATTTTAAGAGACAGTATCCTATTGTTTCACAAGATAATTAGGTTGATAGAATTGCGAATTCAGCATTTAATTACAACATTTTTACAATAAATGTATACAACTCATCAAAAAGTCAATGAAAAGAAAAGCTGCTAAAATAATCATGATCTACAGTTACAATAAAATTTGAAATATGGCAACAGAAGTATTTCAATTAAGATTTTATATAATTTTATAAATTATATATATTTCATTTAAAATTAATTTCTTAATTTATCCTATACTTTAACTGTCACAGTAAGGAATTCCATCTTTATTTCCTGATACAATTCAATTTAAAATCTTTTGATTTATTCATTCATGAGATCTCTAAATTTTCTCATTCAGCAGCTAGCATGCTTGAAAGCAGTAGGGATAATCCCTACTAGATTTCTTTTAAATCTCAAAATAAAATATCTAGGAATTCCTAAATTTAATACCATGTTATTTGAATAATACTATCATTTAAAATTCCAAACAGAGAAAGTGTCTTCCTCTTCTGTTTTGGTTACAAAGTTGAAAAGATGCAAGTTGTGTCTGCTGCAAATTTCTTGATGTAACTATTCTCTCTCTCACATTGAAAATAAAATAGACATTACTCAGAGAATTCATGTTTTCTTTGCAATGACTGTTACAAAAAATAGTATTGCTAATTCATTATACGTATATAGCAGTGTGTATGTGTGCTATTTTACATTTTATGGTTCACATTTCCTATTGTATTTTGCTTATTTTTTGGTGACAGTATTCACCAATAATAATTTTCCAATATATAAGTTTTGGCTAAGAAAATTTTTTAATTTTAAACTTAACCACCTGATGGAGAAACATATTTTTAGAACAATTTTTTCACGAATTTTTAAAAGCCTTAGATTTACTAATTTTAGCAGGCTTACTCAGTACAAAAATTATTACAATTGAATCAATTACTTGGTACAGGTTTTTAAATAAATTAAATTTAATAGGATAAGTTTTTTAAGTAAATATCTTTCATTTTATAAAGTCAACCAATCAATATCATTTGGCTGTTATAAACAATGCAATATCACACTAGATTGGAATGGAGCTGTGCATATCAATTTCTAATGAAGGTAAAAATATAATTTTAGTCAAAAAAATTATTTTTAAGTGTATATCAATTAGAATAGGTTTTCAATTTTACATTAATTAACTTTGGTTTAAGTAAAATTGTTTTCACAATCCCCCTTCTAATGTTGAATTTCTGTTTGTTCAAGAAAATTTGATTATTCTTGGAGTTAAACCATTAATGATAATATTTTAACAGATAAAACCATCACAATTTCCCTAAACTAGTTAAAACACATTTATCTCAGTTCAAAGTCTGAGAAAGTATTTGAATCAATTATCTCCATCATAGTTCTTTTGAGATCCACTTTGTCTTCAACTTGGTTGTAATTTTTAATTAATGGTTTATATTTGTTTTCAATTTAAATTATTATATAACTTATATTTCAGTAAATTTAAGGCTTTTTTCATTATATATTTCTTATGTTTAAAACTAAGATAATTTTTATAACATGTAATGGGTATTTTTATATCTTACTGAATTTTTCAATTAATAATGAATGTGTATATATATAGTTTTTCAAATCCAACTCAATATAGACTTATCATTGAATCCATCATATTTAAATTGGATTAAAACTAATGTAAATACTTATGAAACAGATGTTTTTAGACATTAATTTAAAAATAGTTAATAGAATTGAGAATATACGACAAGAAACAACTGTTTTCCTATTAATAAATTGCCAGTTTTTATTAGCAATTTAATAATATATATTTAAAGAAATATACAATATAACTATTTACTGAGAAATATCAAATTAGTTAATATGCCTATAAATTTTCAGAATAACTTAAATAATTTTATATCACTTGAGCTGAAGCTGATTATCCTCATAATTTCAAAAAAAAAAAAAAAAAAAAAAAATTATATATATATATAATGTTATGTAGTGAACTTAAATTTTAAATATATGTACAAACATTATTTGCCTTTTTTCTTAGAGATATAAAATTAGTCAAGATGCTACTAAATTTTCAAAGTAACTTAAATAATTTCTACATTACATCTCTGCAAAATATGATTATCACATTAGGTATGATGATTATCACAAAAGATGATCACACATTATTATTTTTGAAAGGATATTTAAAATATAAAAAGTACAAATTAGATTAACTTGATTCTTTTTCGTAGGATGCAAATCATATTTCTTAAAATATTTAAAACAGATTAATTTTAATTATAATTTAATATTTATTTCTAAATTAAATTTTTTTTTATATGTCCTTTTTCTTAAAAATGTTTTTAGTCATAATAGTCATTAAAAATATCTTAATTTTCTTTTAAAAAATATTTTCCTTTATTTTTAAGATTTCACATTTCGTGGAGACATATTTATAGTACAATTTCTTTTATTTTTCTAAAATTCTTTAACTGATAAATTTTAAATATTATTAAATGATCACTTTGTATAGATTTTTAAAAACCTTGTTTTTGTTATTATTTTCCAGTAAATATTTATTTATTTACTCTCAATCAATCAATAATTTTAGCCGGTTTTTTGAATTTGTGTTATTGTGCTCAATCAGATTGTGTATATAGGAAAAAGTTAAATTTTTTACATTTACAAAATACTTTTTAACAATTTATATTTATAGATATAGATTATCTTTATACTTAAATTACTTTACTTTGGTTGTAATGTGTTGGTTTCTTTTACTTTTGTTGAATTTCCGTTCATTTTTGGTTTATGATTATTCTTGGTCTAGGCCTTTAATGGTAATGTAATTATTGAAGATGCAATAAATGGATCCATAAAAATAAGCTAAACATATATTTTCCAATCTAAAGTGCAGAACAGTATTTAAATCCATTTTTGTTTTACTATTATGTTCCCTTGATTTTTGCTATGATGTTAAAGGTTATTTGGTTTTTAAGAGAGCTGGTCATTAAAAAGGCTGAAGGTAAATCCCTTAGAGCTGGTCATTAAAAAGGCTGAAGGTAAATCCCTTAAAAAATGCAAAAGTAGATCAGCATAGTCATGGATGTGTTCAAAATTCGTCAAAAAGTATAAAGAGTTGGGACACGTTAAAAACATTCTTGGAAGCGGACGAAAGGAAATCCTGGATGACAGAACCAAGAAAAGGATTCTACGAAAAGTGACCGAAACTCCAAAGGTGAGTGCTCCAAAAATTGCTGCAATCTCTTCTTCAGCGATACAGTTTCTGCAGAAACAATTAGAAGACTACTCAGGAAAGCAGACTTTATAGTTCCTGTGGCCAGGAGAAAGCCTTTCATTTCTAAGCAAAATCAAGAGAAAAGGCTTTCATTTCCTGATGATTATATTTCAAGGTCTCCAGACTTCTAGAATCAAGTTATATTCAGTGATGAGAGCAAATTTAATGTTTTTGGAAGTGATGGGCAATGCTATGTTTGGTGAAAGCCTAACAGTGAGTTGCTTCCTAAAAACACTATTCCTACTGTCATGTATGGAGGTGACTTTGTACTCGTATGAGATTGTATGCCAGCTAATGGTGTGGGAAGTTTATAGTGTTTATTAATGGGATCACAGACAAATTTCAATACTTAACATACTGAAAAATAATTTAAAGCAGAGTGCTGAAAAGTTGGGTTTAGGATCGAGTTTCATTTTTCAACAAGAAAATGATCCTAAGCAAACTGCTAAAATTGCTCAATTGTGGCTATTGTACAAGTGTAGAACGCAGTAGCCCACTCCACCATAACCAACCTGATCTCAACATTATTAAAAATTTATGGACACAGAAAAATCAGTCCAAAAACACCATAACACAAGTAAAGACCATTTAAAAAATGTTTTACGAGAATCAATCAAGAGAAGAATTTAAATCACAAGTGAAATAACCAAAAATCTGGTTAAATTGCTGCCACACCATCTGGAATTTGTAATTAATTAGGGTATGCAACCAAATTTTAGTTTGTATTCTTATGTTTTCATTTAAAAGTTATGCCAGGTGTATACTCAATTTTGTGAATTAATATGTTGTTGTTTCTGCTTATAAATTATGTAATTAATTTATTAAATGGGTTTCATACTTGTTTCCATGTCTATTACATTTTTAAAATGTATTTTATCACTTAGATTTATAAATTTTATATAAATATTCAGTATAATTTTTTTTTATACTTTTAATGTAGAAAAAGGAAGGTGTATACTCAATTTTGGGAGCCACTCTGTGTATATATAATTTGTGACACAACAAGATTTATTACCTTTAGTGACATAACAAATATTCAGAATTATATAAACAATTAGTACTTAATATTGGCAAGGTAGTGGATTCTTTTTTTTCCAATAGTTCAATTTTTCTCTTTAATGCTTGATTTTCTTCACTAAGAGATAGTGCTCTAAACAATGTAGGAGCAAGAACATAAACCCTGAACTAAAGAAACAAATTATAAATTAGCAATTTTTTTTAATGTTGCTATTAAAATTAAAACTCATTTACTTAATTAACAGAAACACATACACCATTGAGTATTTAAATAAAAACTGAGATGTATGTAAATCAATCCCTATTTAAAATATAGAGATATAGTATTAAAATTGCTTCAAATCTCGAGCAATAGTTTGCAAATTATTTTTAAAATACATAATTTTTTACACTAACCTTGTCATTTGTCATTGACTTAAGCTGTAAATCGAAAACAAAAAATGTTTCACTTGCACTAAATCTAAGATGAAAGGAGATCGTATCTTCAGCAAAATCAATTTCACAATCAGAGTTATCAGCCAGGATAGACTCCAAAGATTGCTCCACATACTTTAAAATGATTTTTGATCTCATTTCAGCATATGGATTTAAAATCTTAAAAGAAAAATAATATATAATGAATAACAAAATAAAATAAAGCATTTCAAACTCAGGTTTTACAAAAACTGATGGAATAGAATTTAAAAATACATGCAGCCATCTAACATACATATCAAGAAATTCATCAAACAATTGGAGCTTTTATAATATTTGTTAAATTCTGCAATTTATGTAAAATGAACAAAACTGAAATACATAAACATAGAGAAATTAAAAAATGCATATGAAACAAAATATCACCAAAAAATGATCTGCAAGCAAAAAACTTTATGACAGGATAGAATAAAAAGAATATAACAGCATTTGACAAAAAATACGCGAGTGGATAAATTCTAAAAAAATTAAGAGCATTTCAAACACGGAGGAAAAAAAGCTCAATACTGAAGAAAAGTACATTAAATGTAGACATATAATAATCAAAATCTTTTGATCCTGGTTTCATAGTTAATAAGACATAGAAAATTTTACAAATAATCTATTTCAAAGAATAATTTATAACAAAGAAAGTTATTTATATTATATTAATTAATCATACGCCTATATCCTAAGATTATAAAGGAGTTCAACAAGCATTCAAGTTACAAATAAAAAAAATTAATTCAGGGGAAGTTTCAGATGAGTAATCTATAAAGACATGCAAGAATAGTACTTTTTTTAAGAGAGACTTAAGCTATTCACAAAATTTGTATAACAATGAATGTACCATCATTAAAGTACATGCTTCAAGTTCACAGAATAAATTCACACTATAGTTAATACAGTTAGAGGCAGTTTTTTAGATTTCAGCAGTGAAATGAGGTTATCACAAGCTGATAGTACTCGACATCACTTTGTGTCATACAGAGATTCAAAGATGGATCAATTTGTATTCGAAGATTCAATATCAAGTAGACTCATTCCAAAAAGACTGCCCGCAGGTTACAACTCATATACCAGATTGCTTTCTAGTTCTTTTGACTAAAATGTGGCATAACACTAATGGCCTCATATCATTGTGCCACAACAAGGATGTCAATATTTTTTATTATGATAAGCAGACATCTTCACAATCAAGGACTATGAAAGATGTCCCCTTATGTTTGTTCCTATTAATGAACACAAAAGACCTTGTATGTTAGGCAATAGAGCATATTACTTGGAAAAAACTAATGAGCTATTATTACTCTTCATAAACAAATCCAGGTTTAATTAGGGAGAAAAATACAGGTTGTGTGTTTATGTGGAGAAAACAAGGTACTAGATATTATAAATCCAATATTTTTGTGAGTTACAGAGGAGATGGAATCATACTTTGAACTGGAATCTCTGAAATATCACATTAAACTGCTTGAATTCTATGGAGGAGCTCTGACTGATATGAAATATTGGGAAATCTTTAAATGTAACAACACATGCTAATGCTATTGGTGATGAATTCATCCAATGAATGATAGACTTTTTCCTCACAGAGCTGGATTTCTAAATGAATTCTTTGAGAATCAAGACTTGAGGCAAATGGAATAGCCAACTAGATTTCCAAACCTTATTCTAATAGAACATCTTTAGGACTACCGTAGAAGAGAAGTGGCTTCTTTATGTTCTCCTATGAGGTCATTGAATGAACTAGAACAAGGGAGTAGCATCCCATTCCAGGGTCAGACAATTTCATTCACAGAGGGGAAGTCCAAGTCACCAATGTATAACAAGTAGAGTTGGATACATTCCTAATTAAAACACAATTATTCTCACAAAAATCTGCAATTTTTCTTTTTTCCATCAGTCAACTTCTGCAAAACTTGTAGAACTTTATTTTTAAATCATTTTTTATGCTAAAAAATATGTAAAATTTAATAAACAAGTGTTTGAAGGACAATTATTTTAATTTTCATTTTGATTTATTATTAAATGGATACAAAAGTTAGAGTATTAAAACAATTTTAAAATAAATGTCTGTTTGCAATAATTGATTTTATATTCTTAACAGTAATTTTTTTTACATATGTTTAGTTTTATATTTACAATTATAATTTTTGATTCTTAAAAAATATAATCCACAAAAAACAAAAAAAAAATATTTTTTTAGCAAAATGTTTAATTTAATTTTGTAAACATATTTGAAATAACATTGTTATTATTTATAAGAAACTATATTTATTCACAATAATTATCTTCTTAAAATACATTATTTTGGTTCTTGAAGTTAAGAGAAAGAATCAAATACAGTCAACTTATCTAATATTTGATTAGAATACTTCAAAAATCCATTTGCTAAAATATATAAATAAATTGGAATTAAGTGATTGCAAGCAGCACATCACCCATATATTTTTTTTAAAAAATACAATTTCAATTCTGAATGTGTTTGTCTTTATAATACAACTCCAGAGAACAATAAGCTACTTAAATTCAAATTGCTTTATCTAAAAACCTTTAAAAAATCAATAAAAACATTCTATTTTCTCTGTATTCTTTTGCTTACACTATTTATTCTGAAATTAGATTATTTGTACCAAAGCTTTGTGCACAATGAGGCCAAGATATTTTTAACAAACGATTATTTTATCAGAAGGTATTTAGTACTTTTTCATAAAAGACAAAGTATATTTTAGATGTTCTTTACATATCAAAGGGAAGAAATTTATAAAAGGGATAATTTTAGTTCAATACTCCCATTTCCAAAGAGAAAAACAACTAATAAACTGCTTTCTCTTAAAACAAATACTCCAAGGGCCATTAACTTCTCTATTTAACTTTTCATCAAGGAATGCCATAATTAGAAACCACTTCAAGTGAAATGGCAAAGGATAGAAATCATATAAAAAACAAGATGACAAATGTAATCTTACATTTCTAAACTTTTAATAGATTTTTTAAAAATAACATTGATCTACTGTCAAAAAGCTTCAGAAACAAAAATAGTCAAATATTACTAATTATAGGGCACTGAACAAGAACCAGACAATTAAAATCGCAATTTGATTTCAGTTTCTGAAAAATATATATATAGAAAGATATTCTCTACCTACATATATTGTTTTTTTTTTTTAAAAAAATTGATTTTACTTTAATATTTATATATAAATGACATATGATGATTAGCTTTTCTCTCTGTTCCTATTTAAGTTCAGAGTAGACTCTTAGTTTTATTTAGACTCTTTTAGTTTTATTAGACTTATTTAGTTTCTTATACTCTTTTAGTTGAAACAGCAAGCGCCAGATGTCAATGCTAATCAGAGATTGTATCATTCTGTTTTAATAGCTAAAAAGAGCTTTGTTTTCAAAAGAAAATAAAATATTTTTCATAAAATATCAACTATGAGGAAGAACTTGAGATAATTCAAGATTTTAATTTTATTTTTGAATTCAGTGCATCGAAAACATAAAGATCTGGCAAACTCTAAAGCAAACAAAATGTTGCAATTGTTGACAAGCATAATTAATGTTTATTTAATAAGAATTTAGATCAGTACATAAAAAAAAAAAAAAACTGTCGAAATTTTGCATCTGAAAAATTAGGATATAAACAGAGAAACCAAAAGAAATATATTTGCCATTGAATCAAAATTCATATATGGCAAAAAATAACTAATTCTTACATATCAAATTTAAAACATATGACAGAAATAATACAAAGTTAGCTATATTTACAATCACTGATAATTTGATATAAATCAAATGACTTTAATTATTACTTGAAATCTTTCTTTAACAGCCCTTTCATCTAATTTTTCTACATAAATTTTCTTTAAGTCAGATACCATCAAAATATAACCATCTTCATCAAACTTGGATTTCATGATAAATGGAAATTTAGGAATTGGAGTCCAATCCATATCCCACAGATCTTCATAAGAATCTTCCATTATCTAAATGCTATGGAAAAAAAAAAAATTATAGAAAGGTACACTCAATAAAAATTTTGAATTTAATTACAATACTCAAATTATTTTGACATATTCAATAGTAAATAAATAAGTTGGAATATAAATGAATTTGAATGGCAAAAATGCATTGAAAAAAATTAAATCTTTTGTTTTGAAAACTTAGATAAATTTCTTTAGCATTGTGTGTGACATACCTATAACTAAAATTGTCTCCAAGTATATATATGTTCCATTTACCTTTACGTATTTTACCACTATTAATTTTCTAAATGAAAAATACTACCACTATTGAATAATATTTTCAAACTGACTGAATTACAAGGAACATAAATCTATAGCATCAGTTTTAAACACCATAAATATCCCTGTTTTATTAAGTTTTACTTAAACATATAATTCCCAGAGTTATATAATAAAGTAAAAACTATATTTAGTCAAATAATCAGAGGTTATGATTGCAAACCCGCAGCCTACGTTGTTTCTGTCAAGTTGTGGGATTGAGTCCTGATGTCACTAAAGACTCACCGTGTAACGGGGATAATGCATGTGAAATCTGTTGAGGTGTGAAATCCTCCAGTCAGAATAGTTTTAGTTTAGTTTTTTATTAATGTCACACTAGAAGCAACATGAGGGCTATTGGGGACGGACCTTGGTCAAGTGATGAGGACGGCACCCCCTCTCCTCCAGTCAGAATGGTATGAAAGTTTGGAGAGGGAGATGTCAGCTCAGGTACTGTTCTTGCCACTTGACAGAGGTTCGCCGCAAATGGCTCTCATATTGTTTTAAAGCATTGAGTTTAATCAAATTAATCAAGATTTTAAAAAATTCAAACTTCTAAATCATATTTGCAATAAATTTTGGCTTATAAATAACATATATATATATATATATTCAATACAGCTAAATATGAAATTTTTTTATTCTTCAAAAGTGTACAGAACTCTCATACTAATACTTAGGGTTGAATTTCTAAAAAGATACAGATGCCAGAAAGCAGCCATTTAAAAGTTATTTTTAACAAAAATACTGTCTGACCCCATTAACATGAGGTAATTGGCATTAATGTTACTAAACCACAGGTTAAGTGAACAAAGCATTACAGTATTAGTATAATACGATAATATAATTCCAACACCAAAATGAATTTTCTGCATGAAGGACATTTATGTTAAATTACAGAGTAATTGGTTGATTCAAGAAAATAAGCACTAATTCAAATAATGGCTCTCCCCCCCCCCAAAAAAAAAAAAAAAAAAAAAAAAATCAAACAGATATTTGTCAAGATTAGAATTTTCTGGTATCCTAGCCTTTTTTCTGGTCATTTCTTCATAATTTATCAACATTATCAATAAATTGACAAAGCTTATCCTCCCTTTTAACCATCCATGTAGTGTAAACTCAAGTAAATTAAGTTCTCTGGCATTTCTGCTTGTTTTGTCTCTTTTCGAATTTGTTTGATAACACTGAGTTTTTCCTTGATCGTATAAACCTATCGCTTACTTTCACTTGTTACAATGATTTTAATTATTATAGAAATTACCACAAGAAACAATCTGACTAAATCTAAAAATTTGGTTGGCACAAAATGGTTGATTAAACAGTATCTCTTTGACTGCATGGCCTTGAAAATAATTTCTTGCAGAAAAAAAAAAAAAAAAAAAAATCAACCTGAAACAATTCACTTTCAGAGAAATGGTAATTCATACATTCAAAACAGAAAGGGGAAAAAAAAGCTATTAATGTTTGCTCTCCACAGGAAATCATGACTTGATCCAAACAAAAGATTAATCTGAGTTTTGTAAAAAGAGAAAAGAATTGTGAGGTCTAAATGTCTAGGAGTGATATCTCCAGTAATATTTTATGAGAGAACCATAGTAAAACCACATGTTAATGAATTTTGAAAGTACTTGTGATTGTGTATAACATATTTATGAATTATCTTTCACGTATATTAAATTTTGGATCTAAAAGTTTATTACATCTTCAGATATTTCTTTCAAAATCAAAATTTGCTCTAATTGTATGGGGAAAAAATATAATAGCTACATATACAACCTATGCCTTAAATAATACTTGTTACAAAATTTCTCAACTGGACAGTTAGACAAAGAGTATGAATGAAAACGTTTAACACAGATTCATACTTATTAACAAAAATAAAAAGTAATACATATTGTTTCAAAAAAAAATATAAATAGATCTATATGAAATATATTAATGTATAATTTTAGGCATCATAGGCAATTTAAACTCAACAAAATTTTCATATAAAATATGTTTAGATAATGCAGATCAGTTCACACAAGTATTAAATATTGATTATTTTAATTCTACACTCAGTTTTTTTATTCATACTATCAGAAAGTTATAAATAAGATTTTCCCATTTTATATGGCTCTGTGTTGAATTTTGAATTAATAGCTATCTAAATACCCATAAAAGCTTTGGCAAGTAATTTTATGCCACAGTCATATGTGTGTGTGACGAGGTATATAGGATCAAAAGGATATATAGGATCTTACTCTCCTAATTTTCACACTCCTGCACCATAGGAATGTGAAAGTCAGTTGAATCTAATGTGCAGCAGTTCTTATTATTCTAAATTTGACTCCAGATTATATGTCACATATCCCAAAGCCTTGTATATTTGGGAGAGGGTGGAATGTTAAAGTGGTCACAATACAAATTATATCACCAAATTCGATTTTAAAATTCTGATTAGAGATGCATTAATTTCCTAAACATGAAACATATTATAGCTATTAAACATGTGTCATGTCTTACAAAAAAGTTAGCAACATTTTTATTACTGCGAGCTCATGCATTAATTAAAAAAAAAAATGAAACAGATTTAATTTTCCATTTGCAATGATGTAATAAATAAAAATTATGTTTTGAAACATGTATTTATACAATAATTACAGATGCATTAAATAACTGAAAAATTAAAATTCAAAGATAAATAAATTGAATAATTTGTATGTGCATAAATTTAATGCCAAATTTCACCTCATAATTATTTTGCTAATCTAATTTAAATCAAGAATAAAACAGGAAAATGATCTATTTTCTTCAGCAGACACCTAAATGTCTATTTGTAATAAATTTTCTATTTATGCTAAGAACTTTAACATTTATTAATAATTTAAGATATTTTTCAGCAATTATTTTTAAAAATTAATAAGTTACTGAAAATACATAAAATTATATAAGGTTATGTCACAACTAGAAACTGTAACAATACATATAAAACACTAATAAACACATAAAGTTTTGAATCATATATATATATATATATATATATTTGGATATGAATAGACAGGAATTAATTTAAGAACAATAATTATGAACGGGTGCAACTAAACTGACAAACTTGAAATAAAACATCACTTAGTAACAGACAAAATTTGAAAAATGATGAGTAAGGTGTATGTCAATAAAATGTTCTAATGACATTGCATCTCAATCATGTTGTGGTAATAATGACATCAATCTGTCTTACAGTACTCCATTGAGAAATGCAATTACTGGAAAAAAATGTGTTATCATCAGTTATCTCTGTTCATATTTTTGAAGCAAATTTTTTTTTGTCTGGAAAAGAGTATTTAATAGAGCCATTTGCACTCTATTATAATATTAACATTGAAACAAATTTCTATTTGCATAAAATGAATGTCTAAGAAACACAATTTCTCTATAAGCTTTTGAAATATTGAAATAAATTCAAATATAAAAATCAAGTATCTTTTAACATATTGAACAATATATTTACCTTAATTTATATTTCAACAGGAATCTAAAAATTCAAAAATAAAATAGATTAAAAAAGATAAAATGAAACCTTCCTACATATATATTGAAAAATAAATGCCACTTTTTAATTAAAAATTATTTGATCACTTCAAAATTTGCTTATAATTCAATCGTTGGAATTAACATAAGAAAAGATTTAGAGAAGAAACTTAAGCACTTCTGTTAAAGACAATTAGAGAATTTCAATTCAAGGGGAAAATTTGGTACTGCAATAAAAAAAACACTAAATTAAATTTAAAAAAAGACTGATTGCTTATTAACATAATTTTAAACGTCTATCAAGAGACAAGGACAACACCTGAGCTGGAACCTCCTTTCTAAATTTTCATACCCTGCCAATGCGAGGGTTTGAAGCCTCAACAGATTTAATGTACTAATGATCTTTGCTACAAAGTAGGTTTTTAAAAAGGAGAAAAAGAAGTAAATGTAAATATCATTAACACTGTGTAATTTGAAAAAAAAAAGTGACTGTCAAGTGCATACCAGATAATGTAAAAAGACAAAGAAAAGTTCAATAAAATTATTTTATAGTTCAATAAAATAATTTAAATATCATTATCAGGCACACACACAAAAAAAATTCCTAAGTTGTATGAATAATTTTTAAAACATAAATGTCATAAAAAGAAAGAATCTTAAACTCAACATTTTATTTTCACACTTATGTCCTAGTATTCTTAAAAATATCTATAAAATTGTAGCATGTATATTTATTTTTTGAACATGGAATTTTGTTGGAAATTTTGAAGGTAACCCTTTTTTAAAACACGATACTTGGCACCAAATTTGGCAGGTGGCTAAGCTCAACTTTAGTATCACTCACCTAAATTTTATTCCCAAAAATTACCGCCAAGTTTGGCGATAAAAGATTATTTGTATCAACCCATACCACTTGGATGGGACTCTAAGTAATACCCAAGTTTCAAGAAATAGTTTTTATATGAAAAAAAGAAAATATACAATACTATCATTAAAAAATTAGGTTCACTATACCTTGTTAATTGTTTTCTATATGATGAGTAAAATATTTTGTATATATATATTTAAAAATAACACTTAAATTTAAATGCAAATATATCTGAAAAATCATGTCCATATTCAACTTAAAGAGAAAGAACTTTTTGACTAAAAAAATTCCTTTACAGTTCAATAAAATGATTGAAATATCATTATCAGGTAAACACACACACACACAAATAATAATAATTCCTAAGTTGTATGAATAATTTTAAAATATAAATGTCACAAAAAGATGGAATCTTAAACTCTGCATTTTATTTTCACCCTTATGTTATAGTACCCTTAAAAATATCTATAAATTTCGAACATGTATTTTTATTTTTTTTAACATAGAATTTCATTGGAAATTTGGATGTCAACTCTTTTTTAAAACACAATACTTGGTGTCAAATTTTTTTTGTTAAATTTGGCATGTGGGCAATAAATAAAGCTGTTCCGAGGGCTATACTAAAGCCATTAAAAAATGACTGTCAAGTTCATACCAGATTACATAAAAATACAAATAAAAGTTCATGCCAATATAATATGCATAAATAAAGATAAAAGCATTTTAAACAACAGATTCAAAAGGGCTTATCAACTTATTAATGCTGTAACATTGGCAGCAAAGAAAAAAATATACAGATAAGTAAATAGAATTTGAAAGGGAAAAAAAGAATTTTTTTTTTTGCCAATAACGCAGAAACATGCAAGGGGAAAAATGGATCTATCATAAAATGTCTAGAATTATAATTTAAACTTTTTTTTGTAACTTATAGAATACAATGGAAACCTTTTAAAAATTAAGAGTCATATTTATATACAAAGTCACAATTATTTAATAATTTATCGTCTTTGATTCTCTTACAACAGAGAAGGATTTCTTTGAAATAACTTAGAAAATAAAATCAAGGTTAAGAAAACGATATACTTTTATATAAATTGCAGATAAATAAATCTACATATTTTGTATGAACTAACTTAAAATTACTCAGTAAATTGTACAATTTACAAAATTATACCAAGTTTGGGAGATAAAATTAAGGGAAATATTCTTCATACCAAATGCAATTATCTGTGCCCGATTATTTTAATTTACAGTATTTTATGACACACAGGCTATAACAGATAAAAATTTGAAGGAAAATAAAATTTCACATTTAGCAAGTTTGAAAAAGTGGGGTTATTGATTGGTTGGTGTCATGTGGGATTTAGACCAACAAACGCTGTTATCCCCTTTCACAAATTCTTTTAATTCAATAAATATAATATTTCATCGCTAGCAAGAATACTCTGAAAACTTGTTTATTAGCTACTGTTCTCTCCAAAAATAATTAATAAATATGATACACTGCGAATCTATCTTATGCATATATATCCCAGAGAAAATTTCTATAAGATGCATATTGATTGCTTGATTGATGTTTGATGTAGGACAACAAAGACCATTATCCCTATCTGGAGAAACTAATTTCAAATTAATAAATATCACAGCATTTCATCCTCAATGAAAAAGCTCTAAAATTCTTTTTATTCAATACTGCTCTTTGTAAAAGTTCTCTGAAAGTGTTAGTACAATGGGAGTCTAATTGAAGAATGTTTCAGAGTTCATTTCTATGGAAGGTATAGTTTGCGCAAATTAATAGGATGTGTTACAGATCTTTGATAGATCTACATTATCCTGCAATTTGAATTTATTTAAAAGACCAGGGGTGATTATTCTTTTTCTGAGACATCGGATTCCTAGGTCTTCTGTTTTTTTGTCCAATTAAAAATAATATCAATGGTTGGTATGTTCCCCAAAATTTCAAAGTAATTACTGCAGTAAAAGTTTCCGTTAGTTTTATCTAGTCTGTTATGATAATTGCATGCATGGATGTCTTCTGACGCTATCTAATCGATATTTAAGTCGAATTCTGTTACTGATCTAGCGATTTTATCCGCTTGCTCATTCCGAAAAATTTTTGATTGACCCTGAATACAAAGAAATTTCAACTGCTTATTATAATGAGAATGAATAAGAATCTTACTATCTTATCCTCATTGCAAATAATTCATTTACTTTCCTATCCTCTTCCTTTTCTTTTATTTATGCTTTTTGTTAAATTCATTTGTACATTAAGCACATTTTAATATCTCACTTACAGCATAGCGGTACGACGACGACATTCTGAGGCACGTTTTGCTACCATTCCTTTTGCAGTATCCTGGCCTTACTTTTCAGCAAGATAATGTCAGACCACATAACACACGTGTTGCAATGAACTGTCTTACAGCTTGTCAAACACTTCCTTAGCCAGCAAGATATCTCTCCAATTGAGCATGTCTGGGATATGATGGGAAGACGACTGCATCTACCAGTGCATGTTGATGACTTAACTAGCTCGACAATTGGAGCAAATTTGGCAAGAAATACCTTAGACCATCAGGGAGCTTTATCACTACGTCGTGTGGAAGCTTGCATCCAGGCTAGAGGTGGGTCACCACCTTATTGAGCTCGTTACTTTGTAACTATGTAAATCTGAAATAAATCATTCAATTTTTCTGAAAGCAGCTGAGCTCCTGCATAGCTTTTAAAGATATTTACTTAAGCCAATCCAATTTGTAATTTAGGTATGTGTTTAATTCGGTAACAGTCGTATAACTAAATTACAAAAATAATATAATCTTTAATAAATACACTTAACATATTGAAATTTATAAAAATTCAGATTTTTTAAAAAAATTCAAAAGTCTGTCTAAAAATATTTTATATTATAATAAGTTTAATAAATTGAAAAATTGATACTTTCTTTCCAATAAATAAGTGATTTTTTGGTTTAGTTTTATTAATGTCGCACTAGAAGCAACACGAGGACTATTGGCAACGGACCTGGTAATTTTGAACCTCGGTCAAGAGATGAGGATGACACCCGAGCTGGGACCCCCTCTCCTAACTGCCTCATCACGCCTATGGGAGGGCTTTGGACCCCGAAAGATTTAACGTGCATCAGTCCCGGCTGTACGGCGGATCTTTAGAATAAATAAGTGAAGTATACTATACATAGTTTTTAATATAAATAATTATCAAGTCAATTATTACAAATAGATTCAAGTGTTTTATGTATACAGTAAGCCACTTTGAATATTTTGTTGTAAATATTTTTAAATTTGATTCAGTAAGGTGATTCTAATATTTATTGATACCTAAACACTCTACAGAAATAATAGTTAATTATTTAAACTAAATTAAGTGGTTCCATGAGATTTAATAAATGTTCCCGGTTCTTCTGAGCCTATCAGAATCAAAATCATATTATTTAAAGGATCCAAAACATTTATAGGATAGAATAAATTTAAGTTTTATGGATAATTCGACTTTGAGAATGAGAAAAGAGCAACTTTTTTAAATGTAAAAATTCAACACTTAATTATTTATGTTTCGTTTTGACTCTTTTTACAAGTTAATTTCTCATAACAACATTTAAAAATTGAAAAGTGTGTGAATCAATTGTAATTTTGCCTCATTGGTTATTATGGAAATATAATGAGCAAAACTGGTAAAGAAACATTGTTAAGGTTACAGACAGGTTACATGCTAAGAAATTGGATTTAGCATAAAAAACGTTCCATAACGACATGAAACTTTAATATAATTTAATTTATAACAATGAAAAAAAAAAAAAAAAAAAAAGGAATAAATTTTTTTCAAACATTTTGTTGTAAATATTTTTATATAAGTTTATAACTGTTTAACTGTAAGAAACTGTTTATTATTAGGTAAGATATAATTAAAAAGCGTTTGAACTTTTTGTCTCAAATCACCTTGTGACATTGGGCTATTCGCGGTTTCTCTTCACTAACCTTGGGGACTTTTCAATTGAGATTGATTGCTTTCGCTAAACAACCTTTGCCCAACCAAAAATGAAACGTGATGAAGAATGTAATATGCAAAGCAGTTAGGAATGAAGTGAAGCGGTTAAATTAAGAAGTATATAAACTCCATCTGAAGGAGTAGAGACGAGAGGAGAAGGAGGATCAGAGAGGCGTTGCAACGAGAGGAGGTAGAATCTAAATGTTATAGTATTGGAAAGTTGACTTAAGGATTAGAGTTGAGGTCTGAGTGTAAAACACTCGGATTGAGAATTGTTCTAGTGTTTTCAGCAGTTGTTCCAGATTCACTCTAGCAGTTGGTAAGAAGCTGTTAAATTATTATTGGTGGGTTGAATTAAAGTATTAGTAAACTTGACCTGGAGAGCTATATCATTATTGTCTTAGAGGATATATATTAATAAATGTTGAAAGTGGTTTTGGTGGTTCTGTAATTATTGGTGTCGTATTGTTTAATATTAGATATTAGTGATGGCACAAGATAACATCCGAGGTAATCGGATGTCATACTGGCGCCCAAACGTTCCCACCCCTGGAGTAGGAGCGGCCGTGTTTCCCGTTGAGTTTTTCGATGGTTCGGGGAATGTTAATGACTTTTTGTCTAGCTTGGAAGACAATATCAAATTCCTGGAAATCCCAGAGGCACTTCAACCGGCATATTTGAGGAATCATCTCACAGGTCGTGCTCGTGAGTGGTACTCGGTAATAGGTGAAAATTTGGCTGGGGGTATTGACGATTTAAAGCAGGCCCTGCAGCGTACTTTCCCGGCAGTTAGAGATCGCACGGAATTGGAGGCAGAATATTATGGGTCCAGGCAAAGATCCAGTCAATCGCCAGTAGCATTTATCTTACGAATGCTTAAGGTTGCTCAGTTACTGAATTTTGTGGTTACGGAAGCAACAGTAGTGCAGCACATAATGAGACGCTTGGCTCCCAGTGTGCTGGACTATGTGGAGCTTAGGAACCCCACTACTAAAGCCCAACTCTTGGAAATAGCGACAACATACGAGTCGCGTCATGCATCTTATAACCCACCACATAGACAGGAGAACTACCAACGCGCAGAGTATCGACAAGGTAATAATAGGCCGAATTTTGATAGAAGGCGTTCTCCAGATAGAATACAGGATAGGAGGCCGCAATATAATAATGGATATCGCCAACAAGGAAATAGGTATCCACCCTCAGGGTCTAGGCAACAAAACTATAGGAGGTTAAACTAATTGGCGATCGAATAGAGGGAGGTCCTCGATCGCGTGCATGGCAAAATCCTCCTGTTATGGCTAACAACATGAAAGTAAGACCCATAGATATTCCTCATATACCCGTTATTCTACATGATACATTTATAACAGCATTATGGGACACGGGAGCTGAGAGATCATTTATATCACTAGAATTGTATAATCGCTATTTTCACTTTGTTAGAAAGGTAGAGTCGAACCTCACCGTATTCATGGCGCAGGGAGCTACATGTAAAACCCTGGGGCGCGTAACCTTATCGGTATGCATAAGAAATTTCAGTAAAAGGTGGCAGTTCCATGTAGTGGAAGGATTGCAGTACCCTTGCGTTCTAGGTGTGGATTTCATGAAAGCGTCTAAGATTACGCTGGACTTTGAAACAAACACCTTAAGTATACCTGATGAGGAGATACGGCAGGTTGACAGTAAGGAGGAAAAAAAGGTCGAAATCGACCTAACTAGAACTGGTTTGCTGGAAAACCAACAGCAACAGTTACAACAGCTCTTCAGGAAATACGCGGAGTTATTCTCGGATCAACCAGGTCTCACTCATGTGCTCTACCACGAAATTGACACGGGAGATCAACCTCCGGTGGCATCACGACCTTATCGCTATGATAGAGTCAAGGAAAGCATAATAGAGCTTCACATCCAAAGAATGTTGGAGGAAGGAACTATTATGCCTATTCAATCCCCATATGCTTCCCCGGTGGTGTTATGTAGGAAGAAAAATGACAAACCGATTGATTCCCCTGACGCGTATAGGTTCGCAATAGATTATAGGAAACTGAATGCTGTCACTAGGTACCCTAAGTATCCATTACCAATAATTGATGATCTATTAATGAATATAAAAAAAAATTGTATCATGTCAACGTTAGACCTCAAGTCTGGGTATTTTCAATTAGCTATCAATCCCCCGGATATACCTAAGACGGCGTTTGTCACAAAAAAAGGGACGTACGCCTTCAAAAGGATGCCTTTCGGATTATCAGGGAGTGCACCCACGTTTCAACGAGCGATGGACATCATATTAAAGCCAGTAGTCGGAAAGTTCGTGTATGTATATATGGATGATGTTATAATTACATCAGAGTCGTTTCATGATCATGTCCATCACCTGGAGATAGTTTTTCAGCTATTACGGGACGCTGGGTTGACTTTAAACGCTGAGAAATGTCATTTTGGGCAAGAGGAATTGAAATATTTAGGAGTGATCATAAATAAGAATGGGGTGCACACTGATCCTAACAAAATTAAAGCTGTTCTTGACATACCCGCACCGAAAAATGCACGACAGGTTTCGAGATTTTTAGGGATGACTGGATGGTACCAAAAGTTTATCAGAGGGTACTCCGAACTGTGCGAACCATTGTACGCACTTAAGCGTAAAAAGGTCAAATTTCAATGGACTACTGAGGCACAAAAGGCCTTTGACACGTTAAAAGGAGCGTTGACTTCTGCACCAGTCTTACAATTACCTAATTTAAATGACCCGTTTGAATTGCACACCGATGCTAGTTCAGTAGGAGTAGGAGCAGTGTTGATGCAGGGTGAAAGGCCCATAGCATATGCTTCTAGAACGCTAAATAGAGCAGAAAGAAACTATTCCATTACGGAAAGGGAATGTTTGGCAGTGATTTGGGCTTTACAGAAATTTAGGTCGTACTTTGGGCATTGTCCAACAAAAGTGGTAACGGACCATGCAGCGCTGACTAAGCTAACAAACGGGAAAAATCTTTCAAGTAGGATGATAAGATGGGCATTAAAGCTGGCGGAATATAACATAGAATGGGAACATAGACCGGGAAAGCAGAATGTGGTGGCAGATATGTTATCTAGACAACCCTTTGAAGGACAGGCTCTGGAGGGTGTCTCTTGCGCCATTATCAATTCTCTAGTGTTAACGTCGAGAGAACAGCTGATAGGTGAACAGAGGCAGGACTCAGAGTTGGGTCATATTTATCGATATTTGGAAAACCCGGAGGATTCGGCAATAAACTCAGGAATATGTGAAAATTGGTCCCAAGACTTTAAACTAATTGATGGAATTCTTTTTTATACAAAAATACTAACTTCTAATCACGAACTACGAGCTTATATTCCGCAAACTTTGCGTGAATCGGTATTGAGGGAATTTCATGATAACCCAACGGCGGGTCATTTTGGCATAAGAAAAACTTACGCCAGAATAAAAGAGTCGTGCTACTTTCCTAAAATGAGGAAAATTATAAATGAATATGTTTCAACGTGCGACATATGTCAGCGCTATAATTATAAAAACGCGCTTCCAGCTGGACAATTAATTTCTGTAAAAACGACGTACCCAAATGAACAAATTTCTTTAGATTTGCTAGGACCGTACCCAGCCTCGAATCCCGAAAGACATCGTTTTCTTTTAGTAATCGTCGATAATTTTTCTAAATGGGTCGAATTAATTCCTTTGCGAAAAGCTTCAGCTAAAGCAGTGGCCACTGCCCTTTTTAAAAGTTATATATCTAGATATGGAGCTCCAATTAAAGTAGTTAGTGACAACGGACCCCAATTCATTTCTGAAATATTTGAGGAACTATGTCGCACCTTGAACATTGAGCACATAAAAATTACGGCTTATAGACCGCAGGCTAATGCTTCAGAAAGAGTCAATAGAAATATTGTGCAAATGATTGCCAGTTACGTGCAATCGAACCACACTTATTGGGACCAATTTCTACAGCAGTTTGCATATGCAATTAGAACGGCGGTGCATGAAACTACAGGAAAGACACCAGCCGAACTGTTTTTAAAGCGTAAGTTGATAACGCCCTTCCAAAAACTGATACAGGTCCCTGAGCATGGAGATATGGTGTGCAGGGATATTGAAAAACTCTTGGCAGAGGTTCAGCAGAGAACGGAGATGCAGCAAAATAGACAGGCTCGGTACTATAACAAGAGGAGAAGGGAATGGACGGTTAAGGTAAATGATCTCGTATTAGTGGAAACGCAT
>BMAW01039077.1:384331-396290 GCA_019974015.1 Nephila pilipes
TTCCATCGAAAGCAATCGCGGCACCCACTTGGAAAAAACCTTTTTCACTTCACTTTAAAAAACCTTTTTCCTGGTCCGATCGACTTAAAATTTTGACACGTTTCAAGCAAAGGTTAGTACTCTAGAAAGACCTGGTTACTAGTTTACTACGAGCGCCATCTCTGGGTTAGTCTCGGGAGTTATTGATCGATGTGTTATTATATATATATATATTAATAGAATTTTATTAAAATCAAATAAACTTAGTAA
Organism: Nephila pilipes; assembly: GCA_019974015.1. Taxonomy (NCBI): domain Eukaryota; kingdom Metazoa; phylum Arthropoda; class Arachnida; order Araneae; family Nephilidae; genus Nephila; species Nephila pilipes. Next base: position 384,581 of record BMAW01039077.1, read on the forward strand.
AAAAGAATTCATAAGGAAGTATAGAACTATTTGACATAGTATTGAAAAATCAAAGATAGTGTGTTTGTGAAATTAATGATATAGTCAAACAGCATAATAATCCTATGAATGCAAACCATACCACCGTGTGTGAGCAGCGTTTTAAAGAATAAAACTGCAGCTGAACATGTGAGAATCATTCTCCTACTTCTACGTGAGTAAGCCAACGTGAAATAATGTTGGGGGAAATAAGTTTTTTTTTTTTTTTTTTTTTTTTAAAAAAAAAAGACTATGACGAAATTATTAAACGTCTGTGCTAAAAGCTTAGCTTAAGTATCCCATTTTGATTTATTACTAGAATTTTTGAGGTCCTAATCAACATGGCAACACCACTTTGTTATTATCTTCTGCCTTTTCTAATCCTGTTTAGATTATCGTACAGTCAAATGCATAAAGAGTCCACAAATAATGTTAACCAATTTCAATTTTTTTTAACTCAAATATTGAATATTTAAAGCTTATTTCCAATTTTACTCTCTGTGTTGAAACTTGCCCAAATGAGTCTGAATTATAGCTTAGAATACCAAATTAATCTATCTTTTACCAACTCATTCGTGTTCGAGTGATCAGAATAACTGGAGTTGAGAGTGTAAGAACTAAAGTAGAACCTTCTGAGCTATGTTCCAGAAACTCCTTGACAAAATGGTCACTATTCCTTTAGTTATAGATTCAACTCCAGTAACTACACTGGTGTTCAAAATTAAGAGAATTTTCCGATTTGGTCGATTATCTCAGAACTACCTGACAGATTTAATGAAATATGGTGTGTACATAGGGTTGATATTATACAAAAAAAAAAAAATAGCCATTCAACAGTTATAATACCAAAGCATTATTTTGCGCAACACTCATTGGAGTCACAAGGTATTAAACAGAAGTTGCAGAATAGAACCAAAAGAATGGGTTAATAGGGGTATGGTTCCCTCTTACAGATATGTAGGCCTCGCAACGTGATTTTATGCTAGAAATAAGGGAGTTTATGAGTTCCTCCCACGTTGTTTCAGGTCTTGGATGGTTCTAGGAAGGGACTTGCGAATTGCAATTGCTCTCCCCAGAGTGTCCCAGGCATGCTCTATAGGATTGAAGTCTGGAGATCAGGCTGGCCAATATACATCCGGCGAATATCCTCACTTTCTAGAAATTCATCGACCAGCTGAGCTCGCGTTGTCATCCATTAAAAAGAAATCAGGACCAATAGGACCCCTGAAAAAGCGGATATAGGGTTCCAAGATCTCTTCCCCATACCTCTCAAGTATCGCAGTGCCTCTTTCAAAGATATGGAAGTATGTGCGGTCATCCAACATGATGCCTGCCCAGACCATCAAACCTCTGCTGCCGTGATGGTCGATTTCTTGGACATTGGAGGGCAGGTAGTGGGTCCCTGGTTCTCTCCATATGAAAGTAAGGCGAAAATCATTGGTTAGGCTGAACCGGGACTCATCAGCGAAGTGAACGGTCACCCATTGATTCATGCTCCAATCTGTATGATCTATGCATCATTTTAAGCTTACTCTCCTGTTCGCAGAACTGAACGGAACGCAAACAACTGGTCTACTTGCAAATATCCCTCTCTTATGAAGTCTTCTGGAAGCAGTCACCCTTGAAACTCGGTTTATTGTGGTGCATACAACTCATGAAAGACTTGAGAAGCTGTAGCATCTCTGTTACGCCTCGCTGTAATGGACAAATGGTGATCGTCTCTGGCCGTCAAGGCCCTTGGGTGACCTTATACAGGCTTTCTCTCGACGGATTCGGTAACCTTAAGCTGTTTCCATAAGTTGGACACGACGCTGGGCGTTAAATCGAATTCTCTACAAATCTGGATTTGAAACACTGGCCTGCTTCTAGTCTACCCACAATTCACCACCTCATTGCATCATCATCGAAACGATGGTGGTTACTCATTTTTACTGTTTGAATTTTAATTTAAGCGATTGCTGAAAAAAAAAAAAAAAAAAAAAAAAAAAACCCACGAAATTCGGCAAAATGTGTTAGCGCACGATTTGCGGATTTTGGCGCACGCTCTTATAAATCCTGTTTTTCGACTAGTTCCACCCCCATCCACGTATACGCTTACGTACTCAACGTATAAGATTTGCATCTTTGTTTCGAAACAGTATTTTTATATTTCGTTCAATTCCTTTCGTGAAATTCTACAAAATATGCAAACTCTCTTAATTTTGTGTGTGTGAACACAAATGTAACTTCCTCTTCCTCCCTCCAACTTCTCTAGTATTAAACACTTTATCGCTTTTATGAGCATTTCCTCAATTCTATTCATTATATTTCACTGAATCTAAATCAGTATACTTTAGTCGCATTTCAGTCGTTGGATGGAATTTAGAATTCTAATAAAATCAGAGATATATCCAAACAGTTATTTGAAGATAATATCTTTTTGAGCTCAATGTCACAAAATGATAAATGCAAATATAACTATCTTATAATTAATTCCAAAATTCTCCAATTTCTTGAAAATTGTAGCAAATGTCCTTTTTTGCTTACAAAAAGTGAGAAAACTTCAAACACTTTTTTGACATGGAATGACATATCCAATTGTATAAAACCATGAACCTCCCCTCCCTCTTTAACATATTATTTAATGTGCTCTGAATCTTCTTTTTTACAAAGCTTTTGATTAAGATCTTGAGCAACCTTATCCAAGCTATAGGAAATGCGATTATTCTTTTTTAACTGAAATAATAAAATAGAAAAAAAAAAAAATATAGGAATCTATATTTTTTTAAGCATTAATTAGAGAACTGAAAAGTATTTCAACAGAAAGTAATTTGATGAAAAGAATCAAAACTTTTTATAATTAACTAAATTTTTATATATTTTTAAAGAGAAATTTAAATAGATCTAGCTATTCCTACTTTGATATTATTGGCGAACTTTGGAAGACGTGTATGAGGAAATCACAGCACGAAGAAGTTATTTAAACCTTTTTCATTAGGAAAAAAATTAAGATAAATCATAATTTCGAATGAAATACATTTCGAAAATTTAAAATTATTTTGAAGGAAAATAGGCATTGTCGGGAGCAAATGAAGTGATTAGTTAGTGGCTTTATTTTATATAAACAAGATAATTAATTAATTTGCGGAAGTTATAATTCCAAATGGTTACAATCTATAAATTTGCTTAGAATTTAAAAGAACAAAATGTTATTACCAACATCCAACAGTTTATTTAGTGTGATAAATGATTAAATCGATGTTATCGCTTACTAAGAAAATATAAGGATACTACAGTTTTATTTTTATTTCCAATGCAGCAGGCGATATAGACATTATCCAAACACCGAATAGAGATCAAAAGAATACATCCTACAGTTTTATTTAAGGCGTGAAATGAATTTCTAACTCTTAAGGAAATTTTAATGTTAATTTAGTAACCATACTTTTCTTCTTCGTTTTTTTAATAAACAAACATACTAAATATTGAGTTATTAAGTTATATTTTTAATTAATATATATGTACTAAAGTATACCCACCAGAGATTCAAGTATTGAGAGATAGTTATCGAAGACTATATTTTCGTTTATGAGTAACACACAGTGCAGTTGTTCATATGATAAATAAATATAAAAATCTTTATTTTCACTTTTGAGTTAAATGGCAATTTGTCCAAAAATTTTGTTAACAAAGTTCAGCATTTTTGTATCAGCATTATAAGCATTTACTCGTACAAAAAAATATAAAAACTTCATTGCGACATATTCTCATACTTTTATTTGTGATTCTTAATATAGCCTTGAGTTCTCCATTACTATGCTAATACACATTAAATCTGTCGAAGTCCCATTGGCATGGTGTGGAAGTTTGAAAAGAGAGGTGCCAGCTCAGGTATCGTCCTCGTCACCTGACCGAGGCTCAAAATTACGAGGTCCGTCGCCAATAACCCTCGTGTTTCTTCTAAGTGCGACGCAAATAAATAATTAATCAATTTCTATTGCAATCTGCAAACACTTTGTCTACATGTTACAGCTATTTAAAACATGCTTAAATATGTAATGAAATTTGTAAGCTTATGCTGTATGCAAACTATGTTTAAATATGTAATGAATGCCCGTTATACAGCATCATTAATTAGAATATACATTAAGAAGCATTGAGATAGGAAATTAAAGATATAAAGAAAAGATGAGTATCTTGTAACGATAAGGTAGAAACCCTTTCAACATAAAATCAAAATGTGGGAATTAAAAATGAGAAAAGTAAAATTAATTTTTTAAATGTAAAATATGATACGAAATGAATGAAAAAAGAAAGTAAATTACAGTCTAAATTTATAAGCTTAGTGCGATAAAAGTTAAATATTTGAACTTCTTTGTCGATATTTAATGTAAAAACAGAGAACAGTGTTTTTATTAAAACAATGAGTTTAACTATCTTTCGGAAGAAATATTCGATATTTTAAAACTAAAAAAAATTGATTTTGCAGAAAATTGTGTAATTTCTCTCTCGTCTGAAACATTTTGTATGTTCTTTCTTTCTTTTTCCATAAAAGTACTTCTATAAATTTTTTCGTATCTGTTTAATTCAGGGGTATTCAACTTTCTACACTTTGGGGAACCCTTTGAGCTCGTCGTTTTCTTGAAGGAACCTCTTGTTCAAAGAGCAGAAAAAAAGGGTATCAAAGCTTTATTCTACTCTAATTTACAAAATTATTATTTCATCTTTATTTTATCACAGTACATCTTAATAAAATAAGGTAGCTAATGGAGTTTTTTTTTCTTTCTAAAATATGTTCTATGAATAATGAACAAAAGCAACAATATTTTAAATAATGACAAATTAATAAAAAGAATTTTTTTATTGACTTGTCAAGTGGTTGTCTTTTATTGCAAAATATTTTTACGTCTGAAATAATTGTTGAAATCTGCAACCTAATGTCATCTTCAGCATCCAATCTGTTTTTGTATTTTTTTTTCTGTCGTAGAATATAAAGAAAAATATTTTTCGCATACATAGGATGAAACGAATGACACTAGATATTGTTTCACAGCTCTTTTGGCAATTTCAGGATATTCTTTTCTAATGTCAATCCAAAAATGCATAATATCAACATGACCAAAATTTATTTTCAATTGAATATTGGTCGATATATGAATTTGTTGTCCTCTTTCTTGTATTGGGACATAATTCGAGAGACCAACCCCCCGCTCCACACATAACAGATCAATTGAAAAGTCCCCGGCCTGACACATAGATGGCGCTACTAGAATTAAATCCATATGTTTTTTAGTTAGCCCTAACCCTCAAAAGATGCGTGTAAAAATTTGATAGCTGTCGGATCATTAGTTTGTAAATTATAGCATTTTGAGTGAAGCAACTTTTGTTATTGTGGAAAAAAATGGATAAAAAGGAATTTCGCGTGTTGATAAAATATTGCTTTTTGAAGGAAAAAAATACAGTTGAAGCAAAAACTTGGCTTGATGCCGAGTTTCCGGACACTGCCCCAGGAAAATCAACCATCCAGGATTGGTATGCTAAGTTTAGACGTGGTGAAATGAGCACCGAAGACGGTGGACGCCCAAAAGAGGTTGTTACCGACGAAAACATTAAAAAAATCCACAAAATGATTTTGAATGACCGTCAATTGAAATTGAATGAAATAGCACACACTCTAAAGATATCAACTGAATGTGTACATCATATCATTCACGAATATGAGAAAGCTCTGTGCAAAGTGGGTGCCGCGCGAGCTCACTTTTGACCAAAAACAACGACGAGTTGATGATTCGGAGAAGTGTTTGAAGATGATCAAGCGTAATAAACCCGAGTTTTTGCGTCGATATGTGACAATGGAGGAAACATGGCTCCATCATTTCATTCCGAAGTCCAGTCGACAGTCATCCGAGTGGACTGCACACGATGAACCCGCTCCAAAGAACGCAACAGTCGGCTGGCAAGGTTATGTCGTCTGTATTTTGGGATGCGCATGGAATAATTTTCATTGACTACCTTGAAAAAGGAAGGACCACCACCAACGAGTATTACATAGCGTTATTGGACCGTTTGAAGGACGAAATCGCCGAAAAACGGCCGCATTTGAAGAAAAGAAAGTGCTGCTTCACCAAGACAATGCACCGTGTCACAAGTCAGTGAAAACGTTGGCAAAAATCCATGAATTGGACTTCGAATTGCTTCCTCATCCACCGTATTCTCCAGATCTGCCCCCAGCGACTATTTCCTGTTCTCAGATCTCAAAAGAATGCTCGCTGGGAAGAAATTTTCGTCGAATGAAGAGGTGATCGCCGAAACTGAGGCCTACTTTGAAGCGAAGGACAAATCGTACTACAAAAATGGTATCGAAAAGTTGGAGGGTTGCTTTAATCAGTGTATCACCCTTGAAGGGCATTATGTTGAATAAAAAAAACCTAATTTTGCCAAAAAAATGTGTTTTACTATGGTAGGTCGGGGACTTATCAATTGACCTGTTAGTGCTTTACGGGTTCTTGTATTGGGAGTTCGGAGGTATCTAAACGCTTCTTCAAATGAATCAGTCTTCAAACGAATTTTGGATCTAAGATAATTTTTTTTGAAAAGGAAAATATTCAAGAAATGTTTTTTTGTAGATTTCATTAATGTTGAATCAAACTAATTTTTATATTTTTGTCGGGATTAGCGTTACCGTCTACTAAATTATTATGCAAATAAGAAAAGCAATTAACATTATCTTTCAAAATGCAATCTGGCTAAAATTTCTATTTTAAAAGAGTGGCGTAAATTTTACTTTATACCTTGAAAATAGTGAAATAAGGGGGCGATTCTTCATTTGATCCAAATAATGGAGACTAATATGTGATCTAATGCGTCTCGATTTTGTATTTGAAGCACGTGAATTTTACGAAATGCAAGATTTTATTTTATCCAAATATATATATATATTTATTTTTACAAGCAAACTGCCTTAAGAATTCGATTGTTTATAAAAATTAAAATTTTACAGAAATTTTGGCATTTTGATTACGCAAATAGTGATCCTCTGTCAAACCCCTATCAAATTTCCAGGGAACCCTAGGGTTCCGCAGAACCCAGGTTGAAGACCTCTGCTTTAATTGATCTTAAAAGAGGGTGTACAATTTATCCATTTATGTTAGGACACCTTTTTTTTTATTATTATTAAGAACTTAAATAACTACAAGTAAATAGGCTTTTTTATTTTTTGAAAAGAGTTTTCTATTAGAGGTTTATCATTCTTAAGAACTTAAATAACTACAAGTAAAAAGGCTTTTTTATTTTTTGATATGAATGCAAAAGAATTTGCTGCTTTTGGTTCAACTATTTGAATTACAATAATTAAAGTTACTGTAAGATTTTAGATATTGATCAGTATTTATTAGTATGGCCAGGAAATAGAAAATTATCAGATTTTTTAAAGGAAACTACTTTTGATTTATCAAATAAATTCCGCGTTGATATGATTAATCCATCTTCATCAAAATTCGAGTTAAAATAACAGTTTACTTTTCAATTTGCTTATCATATCGAAATAATATTTTACGATAAAATAAACAACTGACTAACGATTCTTTTAGAACTTATGTGCGATTATAAACTTGGTTTTACGAATTTTTTTTTATCTTTCAAGGAAATGAAAGGTCATATTTTAAGGAATCTTCACAAGTAAGAAAAATCGAATATGTATTTTAGTTTTGGAAAACATGAAACATGTTTATTAAGATATTACAAAGGATATTTTGAATTTGTCATGAGCTAATGTGTGATAAATAATAATTACTATAATTCGTTATAGAGGATCATATATTTAGATTTCGCAATTAATAAATTGTATGGAAATATTTGTCTATTTGTGTGTGTTTGTGCACGACACAGCGCAGAGATGGAATGGTCTAGAGGCACGAAATTTGATGCGCTGAAACTATGAATTATGATGGATTGTATCCAATGAAAATTTTTCCAAATTTGCCTTAGATTTCTTAAATTTAACTGTTGAAAGGACCGATAAGAAATATTCGGTTTGCACTGCGTATAGTTTTGGCGCATATTAAGTCACATGACGTAATAATCTATCCTGATTCTTACAATTTATACTTACTGGAGTATTTTTTAAGATCATTACATTTATTCCTTGTTTGTTCTTTGTAGAAACATTGCCATTATTTTACAATGAGTCATCTACAAAAAGTGTTATTTTAAAAAGAATGTTTTCAAAAGTAGATTTCCTTCTGTTGTAATTTACACAATATAAATATAATATCCTGTCTTAAACTACTAGTATTCTTTCAATTAAAACAGAACATTTATGCAAGATTAGAAAGTTAGTAATTTGAACTGAATTTTATGTCATTTTATGAGAAAAAATGCTTTATTGCATCTTTGATTTATTTTAAATATATATCTCTTTATTGAAAAATTTTTTTTAGAGCAATTATTATTGTTTTCTTTGAGTGAAGAAATGAAAAATATATTGAAAAATTATTTGGGGTGTCTGAAAGCCTTAGTTGTTGCAAAATAATAAATGAATAAACTCTCAGCTCTTATAACAAATTAGTGTAGGGTTCTGTAAATCTAAGGACTGTTATAAATAATCTCTCTTTGAATTTCTTATTGTCTAAAAATAATAGGATTTTTCTATGTTTGGGATTGCATTATTGGTAGGGTTTCATTTGAATTATAGCGGTATTTTTAAGAGTATTTTTAGGTATGTTAGTCAATATTCCTCAAAAGTACTCCATCATTTGATAAATCTTATTTGTATTTAAAAATTCCTTGATCGTAGACAATTAAACATTTTCTTGGGTAATATTCTTCGCAGTTTCGATTTTTTTTCTTAAAAAAATTACATTTTGAAATTTCAGTGCCTAGCAAAACATATTTAATCAGAGTAATTTCCTGTCTAATATTTTCAAAAAAAAAGTAGAGATAAACATTTTTTGAAAGGAAAAAAAAATTATAAATACCTATTACTTTCTTCTTTAGAAGTCTTATGCGTAATATCAAGAACTAGATACATTTATTTTCTATGTTTGGTTTTAAACTTATTTTTCTTAATTATAAAAACACTAATAATATAAAATATACTCTTTTAATATATACATTCTTAATATATAAGATATACTTACCAACGATACGTAATCATAAGTATAAAATATGGAACCTATTAATCGAGCCAAAATCAGAAGCAGAATGAAATTTTATACATAATCACAAATATCTTGTACATATTGCATTAAAAACAAAACAAAAATTACCAAAATAAAACAATTACCTCGCAGAGTTAAAAAAAATCTCATCGACTCGCCGTCATTCTTTACAACTATAAATGAAGCACCAAAAAAGTAACAATTCTGATTGAGTGATTTAAAGAAAAACATGAAAATTACTTACTTAAATTTATTTTTCCTAAAAAATTATAGATACCCCCCCTCCCCAAATCTAACATATTTCAATACTTCTTTAAATAATGAAAATAAAGGAAAAACTGCAAAAATGAATGATGAATAGATATCAAAACTACATTGAAAATGTGTCGCCATCTAGAGGAAAAAAACTCTATTTATTCAAAAAACAATAATTATAATATTATTATTAATAATAATACAAGAGAGAAAGTAAGCCAAGAATAATAAATAAATAAAAGAAAAGAAAAAAAGAAAAAAGAAAGAAAGTAGAAAACAAAACAAAAATACAAAAAAAATTAGAATAAAAAATAACTTTTATATATATATATATATTGTATATATATATGCACGCACGCACGCACACACACATTATTTATATATATATATATATATATATATATATATATATATATATATACTTCAAAATCCTGTAACATTCTAGGAGTATCCAAAACTAAAGCAAAACAATTAAGAGATAAAAAGAATTAATATTTAAGGAAATCACTAATAATCAAATTAATATTTATGCAAATGAAATAAAAAGTTACTTAAATAGTTAAACAATCACTAGTTTAAAACTGTAAAACTTAAAAATCAAAGCAAACAGTTAAAGAACCAAACAATTTAAAATAAAGTAAAAAAAAATTTAGTACAAAATTTAGAAAATTAGGTACAAAAGCAAATTTAAAAAAAATTAGGTACAAAAGCAAATTTAGAAAAATGGAAAATAATGTAATTAATACTATTCCATACTATGGAATGGAATAATGTGTGTTTTTGCCGGTAATTACTGAACAAACCATCACATTTCAGGGAATTATATTATAAAATAACAGACCAAAAATCAGCAAAATCCAGATATTCAACCACAGAGAAAAGAAGATAAGCATATAGTAAACATCTTCAGTTTCTCCATAAAATTTTAATATACATTTAACAATAATCCAAAATGTTGTATCATCCATTAAAACCTTAAATAAAAAATGTAAAACTAATTAAACCAAAAAATTGTCACGAATTTAAGCAGTCTAAGAGAATGTAATATAAAATATTTACCAGTGACACGTCCTCATAAATAAAATGTTGAAAATTTTTAAAGACAAAATCAAAAGCAGAAATAAATTAATTACCAAATCCAAAACAAACATGAGCAAATTGCAACAAATAAAACAAACGGTATTATTAAAAATACGTATAAACATAGAAAACACTACACATTTTCAAAACACCACGCCTACCTTCTCTACTACAAGAATTCTTTCATGGAGTAGAGAAGGTAGGCGTACTGGTTTACTGGTGCGAAAGTTTTCCAAATCAACACAAATAATACCGTAAGATCACTAAGACATAAGAAAATGAGTTATGTAAGCAAAACTTAGCAGAAAAGGAAACCAAAAGGATAAAAGGAACTTCATTGAAAAAGTATCATGGAGCACAAAGTTTCTGAAGGCCGAATCATCCATGTGAGAGGTATCCAGATATAAATATCCAGCCTATAGTAGGGGGATATGAGCTTCCCTGACTGCTATGCAGATTTCATATCGCCTAGTCATGCTGAGTATGAGGTTGTCAATGAGTTGATAAGGCATTGCAGGACATTTGTCTTGTACCGACAATTGGAACTCCAGAATCTCGTTACTGGCGGTAAGTTATGTGTTGCCAAGCGTCTCCCTAGAAAGTCTCATAAATGCTCGATGGGATTTAGATCCGAAAATGTTGCCGGCCAATCCATGCATTCAATATCCTCACCGTACAGAATTTTTTTTTCATAATTGTAAATTTTTACTTCTGAGTAAAATGGGATGATGTTCCATGATTTTTTTTTATTAGGAGAAATGTGTATGATTTATTAACATTACCAGGTGCTCTGTATTAATATCAAAGAATTAATTGATTACTTATTTATTAATGCTGCAAAAGAGGGGTAATTGGTGACGGATCGTGTAATTTTCTACCTCAGTGAAATTAGATGGCACCCTCTTTCCTAACTTCCATAGCACACCAAAGTGAGGAATGGGCCTTGACTGATGTAACATCATTAGTGCTAGGAAGGATGAGATTTAAGCCAGCTACCCTTTGGTTACGAGTCCACTATTCTGTCAACAAGGCTACCGTGACAACAATACTGGATGAAAATAAATGCTAGTTTATTTTAATATATTACAATTTTTGAAAAAAAAAAAAATTTAATTAGTACTTTCTGGATCTTTATTCTTACATTTTTAAAATAAAGTGTGGGTTCCTTATAACCTGGATAAAAAGAAGTTTTAAAACTAAAACTGATACAAAAATTTATA
>BMAW01039077.1:401290-411588 GCA_019974015.1 Nephila pilipes
GTGACCTATGACCATTCAGACCATTCAAGTGACCTATGACCATTCAGACAATTCTGGTATTTTGAGCATCAAGGCTCGAAATACACTCTCGCGTGCACACGCACGCACAATTACCATAAATACCCATACTTCATTTTGCACAGTACTAAATTTACACACTTTCACTTTTACGTCATTTTAAACTGAAAACGAAAAAAAAAAAATGCTTCAGGTTTTATTTTAATATTCTACATTATGTAACATGCGCTATTCGTGAAGCTTCCCTTAGTTAATATATAAGGTTTTCTTTCTTTTTTAATTTTTAAGTTTCCAGCTGCTTTCCAATCAAATTAAATGCCGTTATGCAAAGTAGGTAAATTTTGAAAATGTAGTGAATAGATATAATCAAATCGTGTTATAAAGATAGAAAATTAAATTTGAGAGATATAGAAAGTTCTCAGTAATAGCAAGATGTGAGGGCCTTGCATAGTGCGTGGTAGTTATTTGCGTGTTTGTGTGTTCTATAGAGATTAGGATCCATCGCTGTCTGGTTGAATTTTCTACATTGTGGATTTACTCTCGTCGTATCCCAGTAAGAGTAATCCTTGATATTTAGAAGTTGCTAGTATCCTTGGGAAGAAACTATTAGAGAGCATTACCCTTTTCAGAGAAGCAATAAATAAGCTTTGAAAAGTAATTGACAACATTTCTGAATAGTTTTTGTTTTTCCAACTTGATGCTTTATCTGGGCTTTGAATGAAGTTGAATGTTAGATTTTCAATTTGATTAATTTTTAAGATGACAGACGAGTCAGGTATTAGAGATACTCCACAATTATATCAATTATAAATTAAATGATTACCATATTAATATAATATTTGCATATTTATTCCAAATATCTAGCTCCCCACTGTCAACAATTTCTCACCATCTAATAGTAAATCAACTATAATTAACGAAGTGGAAAATTCAGCAGACATTTCATTTAGTGAACAATACTTGTGAGAAACGTTGACGAATTTTCTATTACTAACTTAATGTTGTTACACTAGCACAATCAAAGTAAAGGAGAATTTTTGCTTTTCAAAGATCTGAAGAAGAATAAACGTTGATATTTATTTATTTATTTTTAAATTGTAGTTGTCATGAAGGTTATTTATGTTTGAATTCTTTAATGTTATTTTTATGCGACATATTGCTAATTTGCTTATATTCTTTTTATTGTTTTATTTTTATTTCCATTCTATTTTTTATAGGACATTATTAATATATGTCTGTTTTTTATATACAAAAGTAAATTTTAAAAAGTATGAACAATAAAGTATCTCTGAAATTAATGACCAATCCTCTTTTTTCATGTAAATTTACCTCATTTCACACGGTTTCATTTCACATGGTTTTTCGAAGGATGTATCTACCATGTAAATCAAGGAATGAGTATATTTTCAACGAACGATACACGTATGTCAGTAGGTTATTATTTCTCAGTAATTAGTAGAATTGGACCATTTTTTTAAAAAACTTATCTTTCTTATAATGTATAAGTGATTATGCTCGTAACCCACTGAGCCATGGCTTAGGGTCCTGGTTCGGTTAAAGACCCGTTGTTAGGAATAATGGGAACTGCTTCACATAAAATGGAACTAGGTTTCTAAGTCCTCTCATAGGTAGAAGATATTTACTTTTTATTATATCACAATTAGAAGCAACACAAGGACTATTGATGATAGATTTCGCAGTTTTGAACCACGGTAAAATAACGAGGAAAACACCAGAGGTTGCTTCCCTCTCTTCAAATTTTCACACCATTATAAAACGAGGACTCAGAGCCTTGAAAATATTTAATGTGCATTCCTCCCGCTTGTGGGTATTTTGAAAAAATTAGGACTCGAGCTGACGAGCCGACAGAAAAAATACAGGTCGAAGTCTTGGCTACTGCGACATGTGGTAGAAAAGAAAGACACCAGATGTCTTCTGCGTTGTCTAAATGTGTTTCATAGTTATAAGTATCGTAGTCAATAGCCTTTCTGTTGCCCAAGTGTGAAGTTAATTCAAAGCGTACAATTTACTTATAACGTATACGAGGTGTGGCTATTAAATAACGATACTAATGCTGCTACAGAAGAAGTATGCATGCGAAAAAAGTCAAAGACCGACAACTTTCAGAATAAAGCCTTCTCTTTCGAATGCAGTGCCTCTCGCTTCTGTAAACAAACTCGTAGCCGTAGCTTTCGAACGCATTAGAGTTATTTTTTTTTTATTTTACCAGAAAAATGATAAGTGAGCAACGAGTTGTTTTGAAACTTCCCATGAAACTTAGAAAAACCGCTACTGAAGCTTATAATTTATTAAAAGAAGTGTATGGTAATGAATACTTATCTTATGCTAGCGTTTCTGAGTATTTTAAGCTTTCTCAAGATAGCCGAGAAGACTTTGAAGATGTTTCACACCCTGGTCACCCTTCCACGTTAAAAACAGATTATAAAAAAAATGGTAATCTATTTCCATCTGACCGTCGGGTAAATATTCGTGCGATTGCTGAGACTATAGGAATTGACAAAGAATTCATGCGGCAAATTTTTCCATCAAGATAATGCGGAGGCTCATTCCACATTGTCTGTCAAAAGGTTTCTAGCCGAGTACAGCATTCCAGTGTTAGACCACCCACCTTATTCGCCGGTTCTTGAGCCATTTTACTTCCATCTGTTTCCTAAGATGAAATTTGTATTAAAAAGGAACGAGATTTGAATCCATAATGAACTGGAAGCGAAAGCTACACTCTTTCTGAAGGAGCTGACTGAAGACCTCCAGTATTGTTTCAAACAATGGATGATTCGCATGGAATGTTGCATGGAAAGAGGAGGGATGTATATTGAAGGTGATAATAAGTAAATATGCATGACATCAAAATAAATGTTTTACTGCGCCAGTCTCGTTATTTAATAGCCCCACCTCGTAATTAGATTTTTGCATTTCTCGTCTCCCCCCCTCCTTCCCCAAAGTCCATCGTGTATTGATGCTGATGTTTATTAAATCTGACAGAGCAAGATATCCTCACGGTAGAGAGACGTGGATATAGTTAGAGATTGGATGCCAGAGAGAGAGAGCTCAAATGTCAACCGCGTCATCTGGCCGTTGTTCAAAATTACGAGGCACATTAAGCAGTCCTTTAAGTTAGGCAGAAATAGGCACCCGAAAAGAAAATTCAGAAAATGTTGATTTATTCAATTTTTTGTTTTTGTTTTTATAATATTTTTTAACCGAACTGTTTTCAGCTTCTTATATCTCTTTAAATCACGGAAAAACTATTTGCATATTTCATTGAAACAGATTAGTTTTGTGTTTCTAAACTAGAAAAGAAGTGTAAAATTGTAGTATGATTGTATGAGTTAACAAAAATATGTTTTAATATTTTATCATACATTAAATACATTTTTTGATGTATATAATAGAAATATATTCTTTTTGCAGATCTAAAGGCATTTTTAAGCAGTTACATTAAATTTAAGAAAACCATACATAATTTAAGACGAATATAAATGCAAAATCTTATCTAATGAATCAGTTTGATTGGAGCTACGTGGTATATGTATTTTAAGAAATGCAAGCAAAATTAAACAATGAGTAGAATGCGACCTGTATTCTATCTAGATGAATTTTTACATCTATATTAATTTTTTAAAGATTTCATTAAATATAAACACACATCATATCAAAGAATAATGGATTTTTCAACAATTTAACTCCTCCTTCATTCAATTCAAAACTTTTGACGTTAGTATTTAAATATTTAAAAGACCTACTTGTTTTAATAATTCAGACTGTTATTTCATGAATTACGTATTTAGCTAATGAATCTGAAAATTTTCTGTGTATCATTTGATGTTTCGAAATTAATAGCTCAAAATAAGTTTAAAATAAAAAAAAATTTCTTTTACTGTTTTTACCTATATTACACGTGGAACGGAACTAATTCATTACGACTCTGAGTGATAAAGTAAATCTCAAACAAGGGGAAATTTTTCGTGCCAAAATTAGTACATCTGTTTGATTTAATATGCATTTTCAAAATGCAAATTTTCTATAAAGTTTATTTGTTCAAGTAAATTCCAATTTCATACCTATGATCATCTACACAAAGCATCTACATACTCTACTCAGAAGCAGGGTCCAATTACCCATTAGGGTTAGCCATAATGTTGAACGGAACTAATATCATATCGATTTGATTCATGAGTCGACTGTTTAAAGCAGAATGCAATTAACGCGAGACACATTTCCAGATGCAACTGGAGTAGGACTTAACAATACAATGTACCTCTCTGTACCCAATTTAATTACAGAATACGCTTAAATAATCTTGGTGATATTCACATAAATTCCGTTTGAAACATATATCGATAATGCATAAAGGCAAAAAACGCTTGTGATACTTATTTTGTAAGCATTTAATTTTTAATTCAACTTTCCTGTTTATTCATTCAAATATTAATATTTCATTTAGTTAAAATAATAATTTAGTTGTTCTGTGTTGATATTTACTGAGTGAATTACATTTGTAATAATGAATATTTTATAAATGAAGATATCAGCACTATTATTTTTTTTTAGATTTCCTTTAAACTAAAACGATGGTTTATTAAGAGCCGTTTTCAAATATATGAGTTGGAAGTTAAATTTGATTTATTTATTAAATACGATGGTTCGGGAAGCGAAAATTTATTTTAACGACCTAGCACTGAAATGTTAATCAGCTCCAAAACCACATTTACTAATGTAAGCATATAATTTATCATCTTATGCTGATTAATCTTTCCACGAAAGATGCAGAAATAATGAAGATTCCTAAAAGATGTTTGAGCGAAATAGGATTCTTTTCTCAGAAGCTGTAAATCATACTGAAAGCGAGAGATGACAGAATAACTCTATGAAATTTCCTTTGAAAGAGTAAATTCGATCAATGTTCCAAAGTGTACATAAAAAAGTAAAACAAAATAATAATGTAGAATTCGAAGAAGATCTGTAGAAATTACTGCTGTATAGTTTAGTTTTTATTATTTTTGATATGACTAATACAAGTAGAAAAATATTTTAACAAATAATCGATACAGTTTTACATTTTGCTAGAACTCCCCCCCCCCATTATGCTTGAATTTAAATTAACAATTTAAATGTGAAATTCGCGAGGTTCTCTCTTATTTTAGAGTTACATTGTGTTATATTATTACCTGTATCTATTTTACCTCTTCCAGTGAGCCCTAATTCATTCGTTGAATTTTTGTTTGCAAATTTTCCAGAACTGAAGTAAGTTAAATTCTTTTAATTTAGTGCATAAGGCATTCTTGTTCGATGTTCAGAGAAGAGATTTCTGTTGTTGTAAATGTTTTGCAGTTACTTCAAAAGAGGAATAGTCACCTATGAAATATTGAATCTTAACGGGAAATAAGGGAATGTTTATCTAAACTTACCTTTACGAATTTCAATTATAACTCAGATATTTTACCTTTTTCTGTTAAATTATTTTGTTTATTCTCAGTTTAAGGTATACTTAGATTTACCTTTTAAGTTGAGAGTATGTGAAATCTTTTGGTTCCGTAAAAACGAATAATTACTTTAATTCTTATTTTGACATGTGTGAGTCTGATTTCATATGAAAGTTACTATTACATATATACAAATAAAGTCAAACTTCTTGCATTCTTCTAACATTTTTTAACATATCTTAGAAAACAATTTTTCATATTCAGTTATGTTAAATATATTATTAAAAATAAAGACATTAATTCGAATTGTTTCAAGAATTAAACTTATTTGTTGGTGCTGATAAATAACAGTAATTTTTGCAATATACATGTACGAGGGGGTATTTTAATGTTTTAAATATTACCGAGAAGTATAAATGAGATATCTGGATAAAATTAATTCTATATATTAATTTATCCTTATATACATAATTTTGCATATTACAGCTATTCAGGATTATTTGTTTGGTTTCAGGAAGCCGTAGAATGAAAGACGTCAACATCCTATATGATATCTTATGCTTTTAAAAGCCCTTAATTCATTCCTTGCTGTACGTGAGAGCTTCCCTCTTAAAAACTAACTGTTGCGTAGTGATTTATTTAATTCTCAAACCGTGTTATAGAGTTCCATTTTACACTATATATATATATATATATATATATATATATATATAAATAGGGTCTCTCTCTCTCTCTCTCTCTCTCTCTCTCTCTCTCTCTATATATATATATATATATGCCTACTGTACTTATTTCATACATATAATTTATGTTCTCGCCAGCTTTAGTGATTATATGGAGAGATATATATGTATAAACAAAGAATATAATTCTCGTATACAAAAAAAAATAGTGCTCAAAATTATACATAATAGTGCATTTAATAGTTCCTCATGTATTGATTAGCTTTTTTTTGAAAGAAAGAAAATTGCCATAGTCTGTTTTTTATTCTTATAACAGATTTAATTAGAAATTCTTTAAATTACGACTATATTGTTCAGTATGACAGAAAACTTTCTCACTTGAAATGGCTTTAAATCTTTTATCATATATGTTAATTTTCAAATCTATTATCTTAAAATGTGTGCATTCAAATTCAATTTTTGTTTTTGAAACCAACCGGTATAATTTTCAGCTTCGGAATTTGATATTTTAAAACTGTAAATGTTTCGTTTTCTAAATTTGTTCGTGCATTCATTTATTTTACAGATGAAAACCTGAGTAGACTGATTCATAAACTGGCTGTAAAATCATGAAAATTGTTAAAACTGATTAAATTTTACTTAGAAGAGTCTTCATCTCAGTAATGTTATGAATATGTGTTTATCGAGTGAATTTATTAAAATTGAAATAATTCAAGAGATTTCACAGTGTTCACATTTTCTATCAACTTATTTGTGGAAATTCCCTGCATTTTTATCTCCCTTTTCGTGAAAGTTAATTAACTTACATCAAAGAAAAAGACTTTATTCGACGTGAAAAAGAAGATTTAATTCCGAACGACACGTACGGAAAATCAAAAGAGCAATAGATCTTATTGGCAATTTATCAGGACGTACTAGGGCAAAAACAAATGAATGGGTCGAAATATAGCACATCAGGTAAAGAAAAAAAAAAAAAGCTTTTGGTTCTTCACAGCTTGCCAGGGTAAAAGAGATCAGATACAGTTTATCTTCTTCACGGCGTGAATAAAATAACATAAAATCAGTGCGAAATCTCTTATAAATCTGAGGAAAAGGATCAAAACTCACATTCCTGTTCAATAGCATTGCAGTGTTGGTTGATGAGTAGTGAATCATCTGATATAAATTGGATTGTGATACAAAATTCTTTAAGGACCATTCGGTACGTATATTTGAAAATTCTCGAAAATTTTGTACGCGTAAATTTTTGATTTAGGTCTGAAGGGAAAAATAATTTCTTTAAAAATAGTCCAGTAAATAATTAGAATAATTTTTTTAATGCATTTGATTTTTTCAATAAAATTAAAATTCCAAGAATTTAAAAGCATACTAGATATTAAATTTTGTTGATATATGATGACATATTATTCCAAACCTTTTCTTTTTATCCAGGTGAACTCTTTTTTTTTTGTTGGAAAATATTTAAAATTTAAATACATTTTTTTTTTTTCCCCCCCCCCCCCATCAGATATTAGTCTGCAACAAAGTAACTAAATATTAATCCAATATAATTTCATGTACGAGTTGGAGGATTTTTTCTCTGGATTTAAAAATCATGGAATCATAAATTAAGAATCATTTATTGTACAGTTTAATCAAGAAAAAAATATTAACTTTCGACTAAAATTAATCACAATCCACAGCTATCACAATATTTATTTTTCAATATGAATGAAGATGGCTTTTCTCGTTACAAATTCTTCGGCGTTAACAAACATTTCAGAGCAAAAAATATTTACTTACCTAATTTATTTATATACTATGATATCATCTTAACGAATAATTTATAATGTTAATTAATGAATTAGAAGTAATAAGTTATTAATGAGTTAGTTGAACAATAGGTGTCAAAAATTTAGCTCACATTCACATTCTGAAAAATGCACAATAATATATTTTTTTGAAGAAAAAATTATAGTAAGTCAAGACAAAATGAGAAATTTGCCATTTAAAATTTTTTTATAGCTAAATAATTTATTCATAATGTTTTAATTCTGTTCATTATGTATTTTCAATATAATACTATGTTTTATATGTATAAGAGCACATGCATGTATTTTTGATAAAATCGGTAAAATAATTAAAAAAATCATTAATAATTATGAAGGATACGAATACATATAAGCAGGTCAGTCATTTTTTTTCGTTTGGAATAAAATTTTAATTCTAACTAATCAATGCAATGTTAAGATCTGCGAGCCATCTTCTTTTTGGTTACACTGTTTACTTAAAATGATGAAGGTGAGCAATTTATTTTCATTTATGTTGATATCGCCTAACTAATATTTCATTTGTTGAATTTTTTTTGTAAATTTTATCAAAACTCAGACAATTAATTTACAATTTTTATTTTTAAAATGGGAGCCCCAAGAAATATTTTTAACAAAGCGCAAAGACTAATTAAAAGTGTTTCATACGAAGAAAAATCCGCTCAAGCATGGAGTACATTAATCTTCAAAAAACTCCTCTTCGACGTTTTCCCCCGTCGAAAAAGTCGCCGGGGAGGAGCGGTTTTACAACAAAATTATTACAAACATTTATCAGACCGCGACCGTTATAAGCCATCACTAGGTCGTATTGTTTCCGACATCAACGAAGCATGGCTACTCTTTCTAATGAAAGGTGCTTCGGTTTTTTTTTTAAACGAAACCAATCTCCGTAATCCATAATATAACAGCGCTTTCTTATTCGCTATATTACGTCGGTTACTACAAACATTCGTCCCTGCCTTGCATGCGTATGTGTTTTTTTAAAAATTTTATTTGTTGGCCAACAAACGGGCTTGAGAGTCTGGCAATACGAGATTCGCGGGTTGTAAATCTCAAGACGGAAAATTATGCATTGGCGACTCCGGACGAAGAACGCAAAAGTAAAAGAAGACCAAAAAGGCCATCGATTTTCAATGTATCGTAAGTACTTTTCTTTTATCGTCGCCGAAGGGATTTTTATTAAAGACTTCCGTGTTAAGCTAAGTGGGAGAATGCTTTAGCGTTCGTTTATAGCCACGCAAGAGGCATTATTAGCATCTGCCGATGTGAAACAACCATAAATTGCTAGCTTTTAAATTTGCTTCAGTAAAGCTGGTGCCTATGGACTCAGATGGATGAGACATTAAGGGGGGACAGAGTCTGTCCCCTAAGGTACCCTCATTCTCGCTTCATTTCTTATTTCCTTCCTCGCAACACATTTGCTCCTTTAACGAGAGTAGAATAAAAAAATGTATTACGCTTCGGTAAAGTAGAAGCTCAATACCTGAAAAATGGAAATCCGTATTGGGCCCATGAAGAAATTGCAGTGACAGCGGCTATACCCTCGCGGATACTTTGCAGCAATTTACAAGTGCTGAGAAAGCGATTTTATTTCCTCCCTACTTAAGAGATCAAAACTTTTCCGAATGGCTTGAACTGGAATTGTAAATCATAACAATTATAAGGAATTTTCGTTTCGCTTATCTTTTTTCATGTTTCATAGTATTATACGAGTAAATTTTGATTTTTCTTATTTACTCTTCAGCTGTTAATCAAACATAATTGCTTTTGGAAGCGCAGTGCTGTTTCAAATCCATATAAATTTTAAATTACAAAATTTGGTAATGAATGGTTTTTGATAAAAGGGGATTTTGTCAGCAAAAATATTAAAAAAAATAATGATTGATATTTAAATGTCTTTTATGCATGATATTCATTGTCTTTTGAGGGCACTGTAATTTAAGAATGGCATTTCGTTTTCATGTTTACTTAATTAAAAATGAAAGCGAGAATACTGGCATAAATAATTGTATTCCTTTATAAAAAAATTAAATAATAATAAAAGAAATCGAATTTCTAGCAAGAATTTATTTCACCTTACTCTAGCATTTTGTATATATATAAAAGATTTTATATGCTATTCTACAGATTTTTAATGCTTATAAAGATCTAGTCAAAGCTAAGTGACTTATATATACACGTCCTATGTAGCTATTTATAAATGTGCGTGAATAGCCCTGATTGGCAGTATTATCGAGAATTTTGAATTCGAATTCTATTTTGCAATATTCAATAAAAAATCCAATGAAACTGCACTTTCGATCTTAATGAAAAGCAAAAAAAAAAAAAAAAAAAAAAAAAAAAAC
>BMAW01039077.1:417813-438038 GCA_019974015.1 Nephila pilipes
CACACACACACACACACACACTTATTTGACTAGAGTACTTTTTTGCATCCATGCCTGAAAGTTCCGTATCCTTATAAATTAATTAACAACAGTCACATTATAAATTTATTTTCTAGTCATATGGTCAGTTCTAGTACTACAATTTCTTTGATAAATCTTTAAAATTTAATGCGTTTTAGTTGCAATAAATTAAAGTAGGTTTTAATCACTCTTGGATTAGTTATCATTCTACACTTTTACAGAAATAATTGTATCTACAGTTAATTCATTTGAATAACTTTTTAGAGTTCTTACCATTCTTTCAAAGATGCTGCTCTAAAAATCTAATAAGTAAAATTTATTAAAAATTAAAAAGTTAATCTTGGCAATAAAGTCCTTTTTCTTTACTCTTTATTCAGTACACATACCAAATACATAACTTTCGCATTCTGTAAGGCCTGTAGGTAGTCGATACGACAATAAATAAGAAAATTTCATTCATTTATTAACTCTCTACATGAATGCACTTAAGAGGCATTATTAAATTAAATGACATGTGCATTAAATTACCATTAAGGGAAGAAATTTCGCCTAGACGAAGGAAAAATGAAAATTTGATTTCAAAATCGAATTTTCGCTCTTCCTTAAAGTAAGCACGAAACGTTTTTTTCGATAAGGTATTCTGAAAAAAGGTCATATCCTGATTCATCAATCTCTTCATAAAGAGCTTTTACAACAAAAGTAAGAAATATAAATAGAGCTTAAAAAGTTTTGTTTAAATAATAAATATAATTTATAAAACATACATTCAAGTAAACGTGAACAAGATTTAGAAAAAACTTAGTTTATGTAAATCTGAGGATAATTTACGAAACCTTAATTAAAATAAACATAAATGTAATATATAAAAATTAAATTTAAATGACAATCTTTCTCGCAAATATTAGATAATTTAGTATTACTCGAACATCATGTTCGAGTTAATGTTTTAAAAAAGTTGGTGTAAGCTTTCTAAAAGACATTCAAACTAATTTCATGATGTTTTATAAAAATTTTTTCTTATTTTTAAAAAAGTACTCTCTATATATAACAATAATTTATGTTGAATTAAAATAATAATCGTATGTAAATCGTATGTAAATTCTGAAAATGAGAGAAGTAAATATTTTTTAATGAAGACAGCTAAACTATTGTAGTTGTCAATCGATTTCAAATTTAGCACTGAAATTCGAAAAGTATTCAAACAAAAGTACTTTTTAATATACAGAATTAAATATAAGGCTAAGTTATATGTTTTAACTATCAGCGCTAACTCTTTAGTTTTCGGGAAAATATAGAAATGCAAACTATGTGCAGGCACACAGAAAAATGTTCTTGATAGAATAAACATTTTGCAAAACCGTTAACAAATTTGTTTGAGCGTTGTCTTTGAAAAACATTAATCTTAATAACTTAAAATGATTTTTATCAAAAAAATCTTCATATATCAATGAACTTTAATACTATTGTCACATTTATAATTAAGAGTTCTTAACACCTAAATGATTCGATGTACTTTGGTACACAGTTTTAGATAGTTAACAAAAGTAAAACCAACGAGATGTTTTAAACGCATAAAAAACTTTTTCAACCAATTTTGGGCTAAGCGAAATACTTTGCTGAAGTAATTAAGAATGGTTTCTTTTATTTTAAAAACAATTTAGTAGATTAAAATGGTTTCCTGTTTGCTGACTTCAGATAGTTTCATTTATATGAAGCCCCTTACGACTGTTACATATAATTTCTTTGCAACACAAAATAAAAAGAAGCCTTTTATCCACCAAACAGACAAATAATTTATATCTGAGATTTTTACTTTCCCTCAAGAATTATTCAGTAAAATATTAGATGTGTGGAACAATTTTCCCAGAGCGTAAATAAAAGTTTTATTTCTGGAAGTTAGTAATTAAAAAAATCTTTTCCAACTCCTGAAGTTTAGCAAAAATGAAATGGACTTTTTTTCATGGCTAGTATAGCGAGTAAAAAATAAAAGACTCTTTTCTTAAATTTCCTAATTTTTTATGGTAATTTGAGATCATTCAAAATGCTATTTTTTAATTAAGTTTCGACGCTTGCAAGAATTATTATGTAAATTAACTAGGAAATCAATGTCCTTGGGGAGTGATACATTTAAATTGAGTCTACTTTCTTTTGTTTTTCAACAAAGCCCTTTTTTTGCAAAATGCTGCAAGGGCACAATACCTATACTTATTATGCACAAGAGAATGACGAAAAATTAAAAGGAAGAATATATACGAATGTATAGTTTATTTTTTTATACGTCCTTTGAGGATTTAAATAAGATTTAAATATATAATACTTTAAGCATTACTAGATTGCTTGTCAACACTTATCTCTTAAGTTTTTAGTATATTGATTTGCAATTATCAACATTCTATTCATAGTATTTTCTTTATAAATCATTTTATTTATTCTAATTACGACTTAATATTTTAATTATTTTTGTTTATTCAAATGTAATATTTTAAGCATAAGAGATTAAATATCTCTCATTGATCTTTTTAATCTTTACTGTAATTCGTACTGATTTATTACATGGAATACAGAATTCTATACATTTAAAAATTTTCTTGTTTATTTAAATTATGGTTTAAAAAATTCATTAGCATGATTTCAAAAAAAGCATTTACGAAAATAAAGGAACTGAGAAGCATAGATTTTGTAATAAGTCTAAGCGATTTTAAAAAGGAGAGTTGTAATCTATTTTAAATTTTCGGAAATAACTAAGGTGCTTTAAATGCTAAACACAATTTTTTAGTATTTTGTTATTCAATTTTTGAATAATTAAGAAATTTGATAAAAAAAATATCGAAAAGATAAACTAAAACTGAAAAATATTTCAAGAAATATTTCTTCTAATTTTGAGTAAAATATAATATTTTGAAGAAACAATCAAGACAATTAATGGATAATTATAGCAGGTACTGATCTTAGCACAATCTATTGATAGCATAATTTTATTTGTTAATCCATTATGCAATATTTAATTTCATTGGATTTCTCTGAGGTATAAGATTTATTATGAAAATCATTTTCTCTAGGATAAATTTTAAACTAAACTTAATTAAAAGACAAATATAAAAATTTAAATGTGATAATTTTATAATATTGATTTGTATGAAGAGATCAGAGAAGAACTGTCTTATAGAAAAGAGGATTTGAACATTTATTGGAATTGCGAGGAGTTAAAAAATACACTGAAATTATTAAACAATATTTTTTCTTTAAACAGTAAACTACTTAAGATATTTTTACTTTCTATGTAAATATATAAATTTTTCTAAATATGTATGTATTTAATTATACTCTTAAAAAGTAAATAAATTTATTGAAAAAAATTGCCTTATTAATTATGCACTTCATTAAATAATAATAATTATGATTATTTAGACAATTACGCATGGCTTAGTGTAATTGCTAAAGAAAATCAACTGTATTTTAGGAAAGATTTATGTTCTTAAAATTTAAAGTTTAAAATTTTGATTTGTTTTCAAGACCATGCTTTGCTGGTTAACTGTTCTCTTGGAAGTATAATTCTGCTGTTGTATTAAAATGTTTTAGAATAACGAAATATAAATGAAAAAGGAAATTTTTTATATGTAACGCAGTTGCATAAAATAAATATTGATGAATACTTTAAATAACAAAATAAGTTCGTAATTTTCATTTTTTAGCTCATTTATGAAAAATATGTATGTTATTAACTAAATATATCAGTGCAAAAAAGAAACATACAAACAACATTTGTAACTGTCGAAATTCGATTGTGTATTCATTTAAAATTACGTGATTTAAGTAACTTTTGTCACAAAATAAAAAAATCTTCTTCATTCTTATTCATGAATAATTTTGTAAAAATTTTAATGTCACCTAGATACGAGTAACATGAATTTAATAAAAAATGATTTCATACGATGCGAGATTTTTGGTAAGACGTGATACCAACAAGGAATTTAAAGCAATAACATATAATATTAAAGATTATATAAAAAGAAATTTATTATGAATAAAATTTGCTACAAAAATTACAAATTAAAATTAGTAAAATAATATTTTTATATGTTAAGAAAATAGTAAAAAAAAAAAAAATCAAGTTTTGATAATTTCGTGCATGAAGTATTTCTTTAAGAAATTTACCATTAAAATTTTTTTATCAAGTCAAAGTATATCTTGAAATCTATTAATAACCCTCTATACAATTCTCAAAGGTATCTTTTAAATATAAAACTCGATAAAAATGAGCGACAAGATTTCTTTTAATAAAAGGGCGTAAGCATTTTTTGCATTTCTTAAGGAATCACAAAAACGTAGGATTATCTTTTCCTTTCGAAATAATGATTAGATAGGAAACAAAAGAGACAATGAAGTTTTCAAACTCTCATATTAGTTTTTTTTTCAAAGTTTTAGGTTTTTTTTTTGATTTAATGTAATAACTCGTTTGTTCTTCTGGCCTGAGCAAAAAATAAATTTTAACTATTAGTAAAAAAAAAATTTGTTCGTTATCTCAAATGATGTTATATTTACACATATCTACGTAAATATAAATATTAATGAAATTCGAAAGCAACCAATTTTTTTACAAAATGGGAGGACACTGCCTATTAAAATCTAATTTTTACTACAAATCAAAGTGTTCAAGAACCTTCAAAGGTTTTCCATTCGCTGCAATCAGGCGTGTCAGATGAATTACATACAGTTAATCTCTTTTTCTTAAAACAAAAGGTTCTATTTTGCATTTACATTATTATTTTACTTCAAAAATATTAGTCATTTAAAATGATAGCATTTAATTTAGTGTTCAGATAAATTATAAGATTATAACTTTTAAATACTTTTTGAAAATTTGTTCTTCTGCAGAAATTCAGTTGAGTGAGAAGAAAATCAGAAGGTCTGTTCTTATGTTGATTTATACATACTTTTAAGTTTCTCTGTTAAAATTGAGACATAAAATTCTAAATATTAGGTATTGGATACGGAGGGAAAATAAAAATTAGACGAAGAGTGAACATTGAAATAAAGTTTTTAAATATACTTAAGCTCTAAGATAACTGGAATTTCAAATGGCGACAGTTATTTGAAATTCCAGTTATTTTAGAAAACAGTTTAGTTTTTTTTTTCTGTACTCTGTAAAAAAAAAGTGCGTTAAACAGTATACAATTTTGTTTTAAATATTTCGATTCCCTAAGAGAGGAAATAGAAATTGACTTAGATACAATTTACTTTTAAAAGAGAGAACACATCTGAAATTTCAGGTGCTCCCGGAGTGAATTAATACTATAGAAATACAGACTGAAAAATTTGTTTCGAGTTTAAAAACTTTAAATTTAATTTTAAATTAAGCTCTCAAGTGTTATTAAGTGTTTAAAATTTTTAATCTGCTGGAGTTATTTCAAAAAAAATGTATCATGTAGTGTTTTAGAAATAACTGTTAGAGCATAGCAAAGGCAATGATGCAACATAAATGATAGTCGTTTCATTTTTGAATCAATGATCTTAATTTTAATTCTCTAACTTCATCTATGATCATAGTTAGCTTCTATTTTTTACTATACAATCACATCTACCTGTTCTGTTTGTTTAATATGAAATACTTTCATCTCACAAACTTATTTAGTTTGAAATAAATAGATCTAAATTCAGAGAAGAGGTTTCGTTTCACTACAAAACACACAATAACTCTTACTTAACTAAAACTTTCTCAAGCTCTTTTAATTAAAGTTGAAAACATTTTCATAAGTAACAGAATAAGTTTTTAATACGCCAGATTCATTAACTTACAATACTGGTCATCTTATGATTTCCTAATTCACATTGAAAAAAAAATTAAGGATTCATATAGTGCAAAACTAAATTTTTTTTTAAAAGTATCCGCTGTAAACTAAATTTAATTTGTTAATATTTTTCTTTAAAGAGAAGTAAAAATTATTTTTTAATGTAATGAGATCCCTTCGTGAAATTTAAAAATTCTTCTTGAAACGTAATTTTGATCTTTGCAAATAGTGGTGACTATGAGCAATATAGTCCATTTTTAAAACGCATGTATATTTTAATCAATATTACAATTTGGCAATGCAAATTCATGTTCTAAGGATAACCGATCAAAAAATGTTTCAAAAAATGTTTCCGTGTGTGTGTTTTTCTTACTTACACATTGCAAGTTCTCACATCATTCAAAACGGTGAAAGAAAAGATTTAGATAATTAAGATGACTTTCGAAACATTCATCATCTATGAAAAGTTTAAGGTCCAAATCCCCGTTCCACTCCGAAAACTTTTATTTCTGAGACATTTCAGAAAGACTGCTTCAAACGGAAACGTTTCCAAGATTACTTCTTTTCCTTTTCTTTTGATGAGTAAAGAGTTTCATAAGGAAAATTGTGAATTCTAAAAATTTGCAAATCAGTGGAAGTTGCTTAGGGGAAAAAGTGCTTATACTTCTGCTTCAATTTGTGCGAGTAGAGGACTAGAAATTCCCTAAATTGCGTTGGGAATAAAAACCTTTTCTCACTTCATTACTCTGGAAGGGTTTGGAAGCAACGAAACAAAAGGAATCTTTAAACGGGGCCTTACGTGGAAAGGGGAAGCTTCAGAAGTCTTCCCTCTTCTTCATTTTTCTAATTTATAATTCAAGTTGAAAAAAAAAGCATCCTGTGTTGAATGTAGACTTTGCGAACTGAGAAACACTTCTGAACTACAATCTATTATGTATATTCAGAATGTCTGCTTTTATGGGGACTGTACACTTTCTAATTTTCTGCGAAAAATTTATCATCTATATTCTTTGCTCTTGCTTTAATTCAGATTCTAAGATTCGTAGAAAGTGCAAGAACATTTAAATATTTTTGAATATATATAAAAGGGAAGTGATTCTCTTTCTCCCTGACGATAATAATACTATAATCATGGGAAGCGTTATGGTTAGTAGCTTTCGTTTTAAGTTGTTTGTCCTATTTGAATTTAGAGTTACTTGTTAAGCGTATAAAATTTTCATAGCTTAGACAATTTTGGATTAAGAAATGCAAGAAACCATGGAGAAAGTTAATTTTTTGTTAATTTTGTATTTAATTTTAATTATAAAGGAAATTGTGGTTTTATATAAAGCAGAAATAGAATTTCATATAATTCTTAGTCAAAATTTTTCCTTAATTTTCAAAAGTGTAGATGTATGAATAGAAAATCTGTCTCTCTCTCTCACTCTCATTTTAAAGATGAACAAATAGTAGATTTCTATACATAATAATTTTTACAGTCAAATATTTTAAAGTAAAACGTATTTTTATGAAAAGAAACCTTATTAAAGTATTTAATCAATATCTTCCTATACTAGAACTCTGATTTAGAAAAAGCACTAATAAGTTTTTATAATCTCAAAAGCAATTTTATATATTTCATATAAGTATATACATTTCATAACTACACGAAATTTTAATTTTTACGACATATTATTATAAATTCGTTAAAAATGATTCAAGTTTCATGGTTATAAAAAGGTGTTGAAGTTTACTAAATAACACTCGTGATTAATTATTCTGAAAATTTTGTTGTAACTCCGATATCTCTTTGTGTATAATTATAAGGAGGCCAGTTTGAAGATTTAAATCTTACCCAAATAATTAAATAGTTACAAAAAATAAATACAATGCCATCGCATGATGTGAATAATAGACTGTAACTTTGATATATATTTTAAATATATGTCAACTTTAGACAGTATAATATATAAATAATTGATCAAAAGAAATAAACTATTTAAGTACATTGTTATATATATTAAATGATGAACTAAAAAGAGTCAAATAGAAAAAGCAAAATCTGAAATTAGTACATCTAATGAATTTTTCTTTGGAAGATTATTAGACTAATTTTGATCTCTAATCAAAATAATTAATTTATGGTGTTTTAGCAATGATAATCTATA
Organism: Nephila pilipes; assembly: GCA_019974015.1. Classification (NCBI taxonomy): domain Eukaryota; kingdom Metazoa; phylum Arthropoda; class Arachnida; order Araneae; family Nephilidae; genus Nephila; species Nephila pilipes. Next base: position 425,771 of record BMAW01039077.1, read on the forward strand.
AACTTATAAAGATATTTTTGGGCCGTATGTACCATGATACATTAAAATATGTTATAAATCATAAAATATCATTTTTAATATTTATTTGAATTTTATCAACCAACATATAACTTTAATGAAATTAAAGTATTTTAGTAAATATATTACATCATATAAAAATTCAGAAAACGTGTACCGCAAAGTATAATTTTATTCATTTTAATACACGTTTCATTATGCCATATTTAGTAATTCATAAATACATTATTTTTCTTTTAATAACTAATTTTTTCTAGATGTATCAGTAAAAAATAAGTTACCAAAAAGATGTTATTTCTTATTTGCATGATACACTACTTCTTAATATAACTTTAGATTTAAGAATTCAAATAAAAATTATTCTTTATAACTGTAGAATTGTATATTTTTTTATGTAAAATAATATACTTTTAAAAAAATGATTTCATATAGATAGAACGATTTAGTTTTTTATAATTGAGTAGTAGAGGTTAAAACGTTATTCTTTTCACAACTTAGTTTTATTTTAAATTTTTTCTAAAAGCAAACATTTTTTAAAGATTTGCATGCTATTAAACATCATATATTTAAAAAAAAATATTGAAAAATAGAATATAGAACCTATTTTATTTCTAAATAAATATTATTTAAATATTTTTATTCGAGTTAAAAACATAAAAAATCTTCTAAATGAAATATAATCTTTCTCACAACCTCTCACATCTTTTTTTGCTTTAGTATATACTTTAATCACATGTGTGTTACCAGAAATCCGAAAATCCCGTATATCTTTACTCCCCTCAAGATAAAATATCCTTGAGTGTTTGTCTTGACTTTCTATCTCATATAGATTCAGCAGAGGTTGAGGGGGCGATGGTAGGAATAGAAGGAAAATCAAGAATTCGAATATAAAAAGAGGAAAGGCGACCAAAAAATGAAAGAAAAGAAAACGAGGTCAGATCAGGCGGGAAAGTCGTTTTGCCATAAAATCGTACTACAGCTGCTAGTACGAGGAAGGGTGTGTGTGTGTCGTAGGGGATTTGTTGGAGAGAAAATAGGCCTAATCTGGTGAGCTTCCGATTCCATAAAATAAGAATGAAGGAAAGTTGGGGGAAGGGAGTGTAGAATTGGAATTAGTAAGACTTCAGATTGAAAAGAGAGAACGAAAAGCCGCGAATGAACGCTTTGCAATATTTCTTTCTAGAAAGAATTCTTGGACCTTGATTTTTTTAGGTGACAAAGGTATATAGCATAAACATACACGATAAAAGAGATTATTAATAATATTATTGAATTGCCTGATATTCTCAAAATACTTTCAATGGATCCTTGTACTACCAGTATAGCTTACACTGCTAGATATTGGAGAATCGATAAGAGAGAGATTAGTGATTGAGAAGAAATAATGAATGATCGAATTTAAATTTTACACTATGTTTTTTTTTTTTTTTAAAGAGTTATTAAGTCTGTATTTTTTGATAAACACAGATAAGGGGCTGAAACCCTTATGATAAAAATGAATTAATAATAATAACAACAACAAGCGTTGCATATGTGTACTAATTTGGAATGCGTTTCTCTGTTATTATCACAAATAGTGTTATTTTCAGCACTAGACAGTAAAAACTATACAAGATAGATAGAGATTAAGATCAGGGGGGAACAAACAGTGAGCACCATTTTTTTTTTGTATATAATTCTCAGGCTCTAATTTTTAGTTAATAAAAATAAGCGACATGAACATATATGATAAAACGCAGTTAATAATAAACTTAGTGTTTTTCATTGCATTAATTCTAAAATATGCTATATGCTCTTAGAGATAATAGTAATTAGGTGAATTATTTCTAAGATATGTTGGTAAGGTTAGAATCTATAAAGAAAGGGAAAAAGATTGAATGAACTTATAATACCCTTTTTCTATAAATAACTTCTAGGTCTTGATTTTTTGTTTGGAATAAATGCATGTCATAAATGCTCGAGATGAAACAGAATTTATAATATACATATTGTATTAGTGTATTGTTTCTGTAATATTTTTAGATGATTGAACAATACAGTTTACAATTAATAGAAAAAGCATTAAATACTCTAAATTTTTTTATTTAGTTATAATTAATTGCATAAATTTGTACACAATTAAGTTGAAATTTTTTTATCTTCTTTATGAGTAAGAGACATATTTTCTCAATAATAATAAGCCAAAATCTTTAACCAGTTTATTCTATCTCCAAATTATCATTACCAAAATAAAATTAAAAATGTGGAGGGATTTAATAAACTCGTCTTTAACAAAATATTATAATAAAGATATCTACTTATTTGGGAATTCCAAACTGTAGACTTCTAATAACTGAATCCGATTCAAGTAGATTTCTAATAAAGGGATTCGAGTCAGGTGTACACGATTAGAATACCATCTTGAAGTTGCTTGAGCATCTATGCAGCGTTTCTATGACTCCTTCTAATTTCCCTATTTCCTCATTACTATTCGCTACACTTCTCAAATACTGAGGCTCATTTAGAAATATCACGTTTTTTTTTTTTTTTTTTTTTTTAACAAAGTGAGGATCTCGTACCAAACATCGTAGTATAGCTGCTCTAGAGATCAGGTAAAGAGAAATAAATGCACTTGAGAATTGGCAAAATGAAGCATAATTTGAAACCGTAAAGTGAATCCACGAGGTAGTGAAAATACTATAAATCATAGCTACACAGTATCCGAAGGTAAAGAACTGATTCATAAATTTGAGGTTTTAAAGGAATATAAAGTACTAAATGTTTTTTTTAGATAAGTTTTGATTCTAAAAGTTACTAGCGTAAATTTGAAAACTATGATTAGATGGATAAGTTATATGGTAAACTAACTTTGGATAAGAATATTTCGTTACAAATTTTGGAGTCTTCCATACTGTTACAAAATATTATTAAACAAAGTTATTTTATCATGTAAGTAATCCTTTGAAACATAGTTTCAAAATTTACATTAGTTACTTTTTATATTTAATAATATTCACTATGAAATATATTTTTGATTAAAATCTGTGAATGTGTAATTGAATTCTTTGGAAATTCAGTATGTACCAGGTTTCTTTCATTCGTTTTGTGCTGTTTTCAAATTTTCAGTAATTTCAATAACATTAAAGCTTAAGTTTTCTTTTACAAATTCTTTTTCCTAGCATTTTGGCATATAAGATGATTATGGGTGTACTCTATGTCATGGATACTAAACGTAATCATTTAATTATTCTTAAAGCTCCATATTTTTTAAAAAAAGAAAATCTTTGAAAAAAGTAATAATTACAGTGACAACCGCTTGATACCTGAAAAAATAAAATTTTAGAAGAATGTGTCAGTTGAAATAAAGAATGTTTTTATGTGAAGCATGAGTTCGAATGAAGTTCGTTTGAAATATTGCTCTTATATTTATATAAATATGTTAAGAAAACGTACTTTAAAATGCCTAATATAGCTTAAATGCAATCGACCTTTCTATGATTATAATAGGAATTTTTGCAACTTTTTTTGGGATTAAAATCACTGTTAGATTTTCATTAAAAGTGAAAATGTCATGTAGTTCCTTTATAAGATAAAATTAAGCATTAAATAATCTCTCTACTTTTCATAAGACTCAAGTTTTATGCAAAAAAAGTAAAAATGAAAAAGGCCGAATATAAGATTATTTCAAACTTAAGTATTGCTCAAAAATATTCTGAAAAGCAACAAAAAATTTGATTTGATAATTTATATAATTTATTCAAATATTTCTAGCAATTTAAATTTCCTTCATTTTTATGATTTTCATTGAAAGTGGCAATTTTTCAATAATCAGAAAAATATATTTCATATTTGTTCTTATTTTTCCTCAAAAAATGTTAAGCATCTTCTATAGTTATTACTTTTCTCTTTTTGATTATCATTCTGATATAAATTTATTTCAATTATTTTTCAACATTTATTGTTATGGAAAATAAAATGAGGATTATTTCTTCTTTTTTGATTATAATTTAGGATGTCAAGATACCTAGCAAAGAGCACAATTATGAAAGTCCGCTTTTACTGTACTTTTACAATATTAAAATTTGATTATGGTATTTCTTAAATTTAATTATTTAAAGTTTAAATATTAAAAATTATATTTCCTAATTATTCACTTGGTATGCATTCACCTAAATTCTTATGAGTGTAATATGAAATTAAAGAAATGTTTCCTACAACAACGTGCAATTAATGCAATTTAAAAGGAATTTTATGTATTATAAGGTTTTTATTATAGTATCTTCATTTTTAAATGATATTTTATTAACAAAATTAAACGAAAACTATTCTATCTTCTAAATGGGCCTTACCTTAAATATATTTTTTTAAAAAAAGTATAAGTAAAATCCCAAATACTTATTAATAATTTTAGATCACTACGACTACCTTTCTAGTTATATATTCATTATCTATTCCCTTATATAAGTTTCAAACGGAAGAATATCTGGTTAAATAACTGTGAAGAAATGAAACTATTAACTAATACAATAACAGCGAAGTATTTTCATCGATTTAAACTTAAAAACTAAACAGTTCAGACCAACCAAGGTAAATAATGTACATTGCTATTTCATTTGAACATCACTCATTATAAATCTGGGAGAAAGCGTAAATAATTCCTTGAATAACCAGAGAAAAGTGCCAAAAGTAAATTCTCCATACTCCATTAATATTGTTTCGTGCGAACATCTTTCACCAAGGTGATAGGTCACGCAAATAATCTCAACGGGTTTTGAGGAATAAATTGCTCTTTTATTGAATAACAACCCTTCAGTAAAGTAAGAAACAAGCAGCTATCAAGAAAAGATGCATCACACTAATATTTTATAGCACATTTAAGTTTTGTTTAAAAATTAAACACGCAATTTGCAAAGTCTGCGAAGTTATTCATAGTATGTTTGCCGAGATTTGAATATTCTCATTTATGATGCCTTGTCATTTACCCATTAATAACGTTTTGAAAAATTGGTTCTAATTAAAAGTTTTCGCAAGTTAATACATGCAAAAATTCACACTTAGGTTTTTTTTTTTTTTGAAGAATCATGTTAAGTGTCGTATTGGATTGAAAAGAGTTGCACTTTTTAAAATCTATTATTTTTAAGAATATCCCACTATACATATCATTTTGATCACGACAAACGATCCGTTAAATGTTGTTTTTCTGCTCTTGGAGTATATCTGCAGTAAAGAAAGATTGCATTTTCGAACAAACAACCCTATTTTAAAGTTTCACTCTAATGAGTTCCTGGAAGAATTTGAGATAACTGAAATTGCCCGGGATGAGTGATTGAGATTGCTTACTAAAACCACACTGAGAAGCAACACGAGGGCTATTGATGACGGATCTCGTAATTTTGAACCTAGGTCAAGGGACCAAGACACCTAAGCTGGGGAACGCCAACGAGAGAAATTGGCCCCTCAACAGATTTAAAGCGCAACAGTCCCGTTACACGGCGGATGTTTAGTGGCATCGATGTTCGAACCCACGGCTCGACGAAAACCGTCGGCTGCGAGTCCCGGGCCATGACCAACATGCTAAAGCGGCCACTAACTTTCTCGGAATATGTTGTAAAAATTGAATGCTGAATGCGTTTTGTTGAAAAAAAAAAGAAAAAAAAAAAAAAGGATTATTAGAAATTTTTCTTTTTTACAAAATAAGAATGAATTTTAACACATAATATAACGATATTATATTAATTAATATTATTTAAATAATATACAATATTAATTAATATATTTAACTGGAATGATATTTTAATTGGAACAACACCCCCACGTTACACCCCATATATATATATATATAAAATATTTTTGCAATTATTAATCTTGGTTTAGTTAATTAAAAAATATTTTTGATAGTTGAAAACTTTGCCATTAGAAGACGAATTATTTTTAGATTTATTTCTTTTTGGAATTTTTTGAATTTCAATTTTATTTATGAGAATGTTTATTTATTATTGTAAAAAAAAATTAATATTTTTTTATAATTATTTTTCTTGGGATAAGTGTTATTTTTTAATTGGTAGGATAAATAAATGTAAACAAATATCCTTTCAGTTTCGTAAAATCATTCAATCAGTCAAATGCAGCTTGGTGGTTAAATGCTTTCCCGATAAAAAGTATTATCATGCCATATTTGAAGGATTCTGTAAGAGCAATACTTCTGCTTCTGAAGGTCTTTCTTTTTTAAGTTAAAGTTATTTAACAAACTTATAAATATATGTATAGATTATTTTTAATGGATTACGTTAGTTATAAACTTAGTATAGATGAATTTTGTTTCCTTTGTTTCTACTTTTTTCTTCTTTGGTTGATATACTTCTTGAATTGAGATTTCTGTTTATTTATGGATTCAAACCATTTTATTATAAAGTAGTTTGCTGAAGAGGTATGAATAGATTCGTAATACTAGTACAAATACTCTATCACTCTGTCCCAAAAGCTTGGAAAAGTATTAAGAATTGCTTTATCTCTCTTTTTGACTTTACATTCTTAATTCTTTCCTATTGAGATATGCTGTAAAATATTTAGTAATGTTTTGATACTTTAAACTTTGTTTAAAATACCAAAACATTAATTTCTGGTTATATTTTTTTAATTTTTAATTATTTACATGTTTAATATGCATTCTTGAATATTCACTATTACATTTTCAGCAATTAAATGACATTATTTACATTATACTTGCATGCGTCAAATTTTAGATAATCTATTTTTAACTCTAATTTATTTTATTATACGTTTATTTTAATTTTTTCAATAGATTAATCCTATGCTTGGACCTTCATTAAATATAATTTGTAATTTAGTATGAATTTAATATGCATGTCTGTAATTACATGGCTATTTAGTATTATATAATTTTATTTTATTTGTTTATATTTTTTAATATTTTTCTTATTTAATTTACTTTTACTATTTAAATGTTACTATCTAAAAAGCTCCCTTTTAGATTTAGTTATGGAATAGTTTGATAGATGGCATAGCTTTATTCTGATTTTTGAATTTTTTATTTTTCATGTTAATTGTGTTTATGTCTTTTAAGATTTCTTTTTTTTTTTTTAAGTTTAGGAATTTGTAAGTTTTTTAAATGTAATTTTTATTTTAATACCACTTGTAAGTTGTTCTAGTCTTTGATTTTTAACTGGTTTTCCAGAGTTTGGAGTCAGTATTCTGGCAACGTTTTAAATTTTTTTTTCTTCGAGTGGGAATATGATATGTTATTTTGCTACAAGTTGATTCTTGACTCATTCCTTATGCTTTTTCAAGTGTTTTTATGACTTGAAATAAAGCATTCCTGAGTATCAAATGAGTAAATCTTTTTTTCTAAATTTTATTAGTTTCTGCTATGTAACTTTCTAAATTTGTTTTAATTTTTGTATTTCTGTTTGTAATATTAATATACGTGGAGTGTTACATTAAGAAAATTTTGTTTTTTTAAAAAGTTTTTTAATATTCGTTCTTTTCTGTAGCTTTTGATTATGAAAGATTTCTTTATTAATTAATTGATTTTTGAGTGTTTTTCTCTTAAATTTTATTTTTTTGGATTTTGGTTTTCAGAATTTTTTTCAATTAATATTTTTTGTGTGTTAAAACCATTTTTTAACAACATATTTGATGATGGGGATAATTGTAACTACAATTCTAGAACAATCTAAACCTTGTTATAGTATTTAATAAAGTTTTCTTTTTGTCTTTTCAAATTTTTTTTTCTAATTTTATATTTTTGACTTCTTGATATTGTGTTTATCTTTATCTTCTTGATATGAATTAATGTTAATTAGACATAATTTTAATTATACTTAATCATTCACTAAGTTGTAAAATATAACCACTGAAAACTAATTGTATATAAATTTATCAGAACTAAAAAAGTACAAATAAAATACTGTAGAGGTTGAATTGAAAAAATAAGTAAAATATCAAAATAACCAAAACAGTAAAGTTAAAAATTTTATTTATATATATATATATATATATATATATATATATATTATTTATATATATTTTATTATATATATATTTTATTTATTTATATATATATTTTGTAGCGTAAACATCTGGGAATAATCAGTCTATTTTCAAATACATTTTGGAAAAATTTTAGAGCTAAGGCACATAGTGCGTATTACATGTCAAGTGTGAAAGATAAAAAAGAGGAGCGAATAGAATAACCAATGGTTAGTGTGAGTCTTTTTTTTGGGAAAAGTGGGAAACCCCGAAAAATTTATAGTCATTAATAAATTAATTTTGTTTTGATATATTGATGAGACCTTATAATTTTTTAAAATAACTTTAACCTAAAACTTAAACTGGATTTATCATTTTATCCTTCTTGTTTAAATCTGATTAAAACTAATATAATTCTTATGAAACAGAGTTATTAGATATGAGCTTAAAAATTGTTGACAATATAATTATGAGTTATATCTTTGACAAGAGAGATAATTACTTTTTCCAATTTATAAAATTCCTTTCTTCGGTATTAATTTAAATATATATAGAAATATATAATTTTTTACATAGAAGTGTCAAATAATTTAATTAAATTCTATCTTACATGTGTAAAGATTGATTACATACAATAATAAAAAAATATGGAATATGGCTGAAAAATACAAAATAGACCAATCTTTTAAATTATAATTTTGTTTTAAATTTTTTTTTCCTTTACTAATTTTTCCCTTATTTTTTTTTAAAATTGTTTTTTAAATTAGATTTTTATTTACTTATTTTTCCTTCATTATTTCTTTGTAAATTTCGCTTTCTTTCCTTAATTAGTTTTTCTAATTTTAGTTCTCTAAGAATATTATAACATTTAAATAGTTGTACTTATTTTCTGGAATTCATATAGTTCTGACTATTTGGTAGACGGCGTTGCTATCTTTTACCTAATGATTTCATACTCAGCACGGGAATTAAGTTAACCATATTTGGACAAGGTATGCACTTGTTACTTTGCTCATGTAAGTTATATTAATTACTTTATATCGTGTGTCTTTTTTGGTTTCATTGATTAATAATTTTTTTTCTTTATTTGTCTTATGTTATAAATCTTCCGGAATTTTTCTGGGATTGCTAATACATTATATTTTTTAAATGATTTTACGAAGAGTTTGTTTTTGTTGATCTCTTCTCAGTTGTAACTTTGGTTTTATAACTGTCTCTATATAGTTTTTATAATATAATATTGATGGTGACAGTTTGACCATTAATTCTGGAATAACCCAGAATTTAACAGCACGCAGCCTATTACAATAATAGTTATATCATATTCCATTCTTTTCTTTTTCTTCAGTATTTGGATTTTTCAATTTTTCAATTTCTTTATCTCTTCTATTGATAATTTTGGTAGTTGTACTTTTAATTTTTTTCGTTTTATTTACTTGCTTTTGGAAATTTATATAGTATGTAATGTTTTTCTTTTAAAGTTAAATTCGTATGTTTCAAAATTTTTACTCTTTTTTTTGTTTGAAGTATTTTATTTGTATATTTATATTTGAATATCGTATTTTATAGTTATTGAGATTTTTTTCCTAACTAGTTTATGATTGTATAGTTTTGGGTTATATATATATATATATATATATTTATATATATATATATATATATATATATATATATATATATATATATATATATATATATATATATATATATATATAACATCAACTAACTCCCAATTAACATTAATAACATTTTTTTACATTTTTTTATTCATCAACATAACCTTTGGTATCCACCTTTTGGGGTGATACAATCGTTTCAACCTTTTCCAAATCTTTGTTTGTTTGTTTTTTTGTTTGTTTTGTTTTCCCCAAATTTTTTTTCTTTTTTCTTTTTTTCTTAAGATATCTTTTTTTGTTGCGAGTAAATAGCGATAAACAGCTTTCTGAATCATCGACTCGTTGCTGTTTTTGTTCCATCGAAAGCAATCGCGGCACCCACTTGGAAAAAACCTTTTTCACTTCACTTCAAAAAACCTTTTTCCTGGTCCGATCGACTTAAAATTTTGACACGTTTCAAGCAAAGGTTAGTACTCTAGAAAGACCTGGTTACTGGTTTACTACGAGCGCCATCTCTGGGTTAGTCTCGGGAGTTATTGATCGATGTGTTATATATATATATACTGAAAATTTATGAAAGAATAATTTAAAATATTTAAAAAAGACAAAAATCCAGAAAGAAATGTAACAATGAAAGAAAAATAAATGAAAATATCGAACCCAGCAAGTCAAAAAGCAATATCGGGCTGAGGACCGATTAAGCGGGGTTAAACTAGTTTAATGGTACCAACCTTCTCCCTCTGCGACTTGGTAGGCTGAATTAGGAAATCCAAATTGCAAAAGAGTTCATGATTAAAAGATGCAAACAAATTCAGCGATAAAATCTATAAAAATAAAATCTATAATTCCTGGTAGGCTGAATTGGGAAATCCAAATTACAAAAGAGTTCAATGATTAAAAAATGCAAAAAATTTCAACGATAAAATTTACAAAAATAAAATCTATAATTCTAAAAATTATCAACAAATCAAAATATAAAAATTACTTACAAATTTCAAAGAAATGAAGATTCAAATATGTGAGTAGTAAGACGGAATTTTCTTTAAGCTTCAAGATGTATATCACATACTCAAAATGAAAAAAATATAACACATCATCACCATATAAATTGAAAAAAGATTTAAATCATTGTTTTATTGGTAATAAAATGTAAAAGGATGCAAACAATTGGTTGGTAATAAGTTGTATGGTAAAGGAGTGTAACGGTCCAGAGAGTGAGTAAAAATGTAAGCTGTGTAAATGTAAATAAATAAATAAATTCTTCACGGCTAGACCACTAACAAGCCGACTTTGTGGACCTATTGTTGTGTGGTGGATTTGAAATTGGATCACGATTCGCAAAGATGTTTAATATATTTGTGATGTATATAAGTATTTAAGAAATTTATTGGATAATCATGATCCAAACAGTTGTTGAAGAATTTTTTAATGTTATTAAACTTGTCTATTTTATGTGTGGTTAATTTGTTATTACGTAATAAAAAGCCCAATAAAATATTCCTATAAATGGATCTGTGTATATTACTGTTCCAAAAAGGTATTTTAATTACATGGAATTCGAATCTCTCTCTTTTATCATAAATATTACTAATAAGTCTATTGTCAACTATTTGCAAATCAAGATCTAAAAATTCTACTGTATTTGAATTAAGATTAGTTTTTAATAAATTGAGATAATTAGGGTAAAATGAAATATTTGGTTTAAAATCCCCAGTTTTACCTAAAATAATTAGATCATCTATGTAACGAAAAAGAAAGTAAGAATCATTGTCAATCTGTTTTAATTCATAAAAATGTAAATAAAAATTGGCCAGACAATTACTAGCTGTTCCTCCCTGAGGGAGACCCTGAATTTGTTTATAGAGATTTTGACCAAAAACTATAAAATTATCTTGTAATACAAGTTTAATGAGACTATTGAATTTTTCCTGTTTTATTGTTTGACTAAAATGATATTTATTGTATAAAATTGTAAGAACCTTAAATAAATCTTGAATATCTATTGAGTTAAAAAGGTCTTCAAAATCATATCCATGCATAGAGAATACCTCTTGTTCCTTCATGTCTTTGACAATTTCAAAACTATTTTTAATAATAGCAGTATTTTCAATATTGTCAATAGATTTTTGAAGAATGGATTGTAGAAGTTTGCCAGATTTAGTGATATAGGTGTTATATCCATTTGTAATACTTCGAAATTTGACAGGATTTTTGTGAAATTTTGGCGTTAAGAAAATGTATGGAAATTTAATGTTTGTAAGGTGTAAACCCACCTTCTTATTGAATGCCAAAAGACGATTATTTATTTCTCTGTTACTATATTTGGATAACTGGAAAGCATTATTATTCATTATATGTTCACTCAATAATTTATGATAGTAAAATTTGCAAATAATTGCATAATTTGCAGGAACCTTATCTACATAAACGATAACAAAATCCTTCTGCAAATCATCTATATCAAGTTTTAGATCTTTAATTGTAATTTCCCTATCCACTTTAAAATTCAAATATAGAATTTTCTTCAAAACACATGACCTAAATTCATCAAATGCCTCAATTGGCAAACCATATTTAATTGCAACCTTAAGAATAAAATTGTCAAAATCATTAGTAATTTGTTTTCTCACTACAAGGTTACTATTATATATATATATATATATATA
>BMAW01039077.1:450736-468932 GCA_019974015.1 Nephila pilipes
AAATTTAAAAACACCCCTCTGTTCAGACGTGTGCTCTTCCCCCCTCCGCCTTACTTAAAAAAAAAAAAAAAAAAAACTCCTGTTATTATAAACGTAAATTTTAAATTTGATATTTCTAACATAAACCCTTTTAATGTTCTTTGAAAATATAAGAATTTTAAATTTATTTTTTGAAGAGATTTGAAGTAGTTTGACTAAAAAATGAATCTTAATACTTAATAAACACATACATGCAAATTAAAATTTTCGGTAAGAAATTACTTTCACTGAATAAAAATACTTGAAAAGAAATTCGAAAGTTATTAATCAAAAGTTACTTATCTTTAATATATATATATCGGTCACCCTTTTTTAGATCACAAATGAAGTATGTTTTCAGTCTGTGTATAAATGACGAAGAAACTTAAGTTTATGCTTAAAATGAATTAGAATTGTGCACGCATTCAAAATCTTTGAGACTCTTCTGATGCTACTACTAATGTTAGGCATTAATTTTAATAACGAGCAAGGAGATAAGACTTAAAGAGAATACGAGTGAAGGCTTAACATATTTAGGAGAGTAATTATCTTTTGCAGTGAAGGTATGTTACCTCTCTTTCTGGCATTCCGTGACATTACAATTAATCTATAAAAAATAAGGCACGAAAATGCTAGCTAAAATGAAATTTCATTCTTTTAAAATTTGATAATTTAGATTCATCGTATTTTGTTTTGGAGTCGTAAACTTCTTTTGTTCAAAAATTGGATTTATATAAATGTATTCGAGTTATTAAAGAAACAATTTGTATTTAAAATAGTGTTTTCAAGTATCCGTAATTTTATATAGGAAAAATTTAAATTATTTTTTGTTAAAGACGAAGAAAAGACATTTTAAAACTGCAAGATTGGTTGTGTCTAAGCTTTTATTATTCCCTCGAAATATTATAACTTATTCTATTTTTTAAATAATATGATTAATATTAATAATTTAAAGTGAAACAAATAATTATAGCAGTTTGAGGATTGCTTTGCATTTTTGTAAAAGAATTGTAAAATATGGTTAAAGTCATAAACATTGTTTTTTTTGAAGTATTTTAATTAAAAAGTAAAATTTAGTGTATTTACTTCTTATTAGTAATGTTTCTTTTGTAATTATTAAGCTCAAATATTGTAGAATGTTATATTTTCTATTATTAAAAACCGTATTTTCAAATGGTGGTCAGTACTCAATAGAGTGATGTTATGAAAATCAATTGAAGAAATCGAAATTTGTCCAGAAAAAATTAGTTAAAGTTATTAATTTATAGTGCTCAGTTATTCGGAATACAGTTTTAAAATTTCTGCATTCATCCAACTCAATGATATCATATTGATCAATATCTTTCCCTGTTATTAATTTTTTTTCTTCACAAGCATTTTTCTTACCTCAATATAGTCATTAATAGTTTCGAAAACAGCCCCCTTTGAAAATAGCATTTTATATCATAAAAATGTTTTTCAAGGCTAGTACTTTGAATCATAAAATAACTTTATTACTATTGATACATTACATTTGTGAAGGATTGTACAATCTCACAGATAAAAAGATAATTATATAAAATCCTAAATGACTATATAATAATAATCTCACCATAACAATATTTATCTGTTAAGAACAAAAGGTACTTTAAACAATCTTAAATCAAAAATCAAATTAATTCAACTTTAAATCAAAAATAGCATTAAGAATTACGTTTACTATATATGTACATCTTATTTAGGGATTATAAAACATAAATAAGTACATCCGTATTCGAAAAATAAGAAATGATTATATTTTTTCTTGTTAATCCGAAATCTCAATATTTATTGTCCTTGGATACATGGATCGCTACGTTCAAGTCAAATAGTGGGTTCGGATCTTGATTTTTCTGGAGACGACTATTATTAATAATGAGGCAAGCTTCATGTAAATGCCAACTGGATTTCAAAGTACTCTAGTGGATTGGGATGGAAGTTAGGAAAAATAGTTTCTAGTCAAGTCTCATCATTTTTTACATTATCGTTATTCAAAGCCATGACGTCTGCTTTAATGATCTTCATGTAACTCTAGAGGGACCAGAAATACCTAAGCACCAAAAGATTTTAAGAATATTACAAAGAGAGTCTCATACATTCTATTACTTTCTACGTGGAAGAAATAAGACATATATTGTATTTGGTTACTAAGCAATGTAAAACACTTGCCAGTGAAAGCTAATTTATACCAAAAGAAGTTTAAGTTAATCTATAATCAGTATATCCCAAATAAAGTTATTTAAGTTTAACAATACAGTTTTGAAATAAAACCATGCCTCCCAAACTCTTTTGTCTCTCATAAAACAAAAAAATAGGAAGAGCGGAAATTAACAAAATTTATTAGGATGGAAAAAAATATGTGAACCATAATAAGGAGTATTATAGAGATGTCATAAATCTCTCTTTATGCGCAGGAGCTTTATATGCAGTAAATATCAACATTCAATAATCGTATGGGGAGAAAATTTTGGCTGCACAATAATAAAAGATCTGTTTATACCCTATCATCTAAATATATGATTGATATAAATAATACAGTAAGACCTTTTATGTATTTTTGATGTGATATGAAAATCAACATTACAAGAGGCAATTCAGTGATTCGAATAAAGATTTTTGAATTTATTTATTGCATATAAAGAAATTCTACCCAAAACCTTCTGTAGTTTTTTCATGAAATTTTATACGGTGAGGAAGTATTTCTGAGATAACTCAGCTACAATATCAAATAATTTAGAAGTTTCCTTCACAATAAAATTAGAATATTTCTTATAATATTAATGAAATTGCTTTTCTCTAAATCATTTTGGCTGTAATCAGCAAATAAATGAGTTATTTGTTTAAATTCCTTCGCAAATCTCTTTTTATACATATTTCCAAAATTCTGCTGTTTTATACATAAATAAAACTAATAACAGAACCAATATAAATATAAATAATAATGCACATAAATAAGCAGAAGTATCAATAACATGCAATACTTAAACGTAAAAAAATAGAAATGAGTAAGTTAACAGTAAAATAAAAATTAAAAAAAAAAAAATTAATCCATATCTCACGATTTCTTCACAGAAATTACTATTCAAATGAAAAGGAGTTACCTTTTTTAACAATAATTTTTTTTATATAAATTATTTTTTCTAGTATATTTCCCCCCTTGTATTGTAATTTAATATAGGGCTCTAAAGCTTCGACTATCTCTAACTGAAAATATCTGTACTCCTAGCGAATCCCTTTGACACGTTTAATGTTTATTTAAAGAGGACCGGGATTCCACCATTGAATCCTTCTCACATCTTTGCTAGTGAGAGATCCCTCAGGCTGTATGGAGAGTAAACTTCGCGTGCGTTGGAATTAAATGGATATTACTCAGCTCTGAGATACTATCTTGTCCCTATCATCCCTTGCTGCTATTAGGTTGACTGTGCACTTTCGAATCTTTTAAATTACTATAATTGCTTACTATCGATTTGATTCCACTCTTTTATTCGAATGATTTTTTCTTCACCATTTTCTTTATTCAGGGAATTGCAAAGAGATTTGTAATTTAAATTCTTCTGGTTTTGACCTCTTTTTCTGTATTTCTTTGAGTGGATTTTTTTTCTTCAACGACGAATAAGATAGTACAAAATTGGAATTGAAAACAATAATTCAAATGTAATAAATAGAGTTTTGTGTTATGAGAAGTTAAAATTTAAATCAGAAACTAAAAGTTTTGAGCGAATCAAGGGAAGATAAATAATAACGAAAGAAAGGGTAATATTGGTTTTATTTTCTAATTTTTTTTGTTTCAAATCATTTCTTATTTGAATTCCTTTTTTTTGGTTAGGATGTACAATGAATTCCCTCATTAATTGTTTTTCAGTTTATTGTTAATCTCACTGTGATACTTAGAAATTCAAATTTATTTATTCATTCACTTTTTCGAAAGTCTTCATGCTTCATTTTTTTTACAAACGAGTAATTTCGAGTATGAGAAAATAAGATATAAACGGTGTTAAAAGTCCTTTATTTTATTATAATTTACTATCGAAACTAATAATTAAATCTTACATATAAAATAGTAAAATTAATAAAACATTTATCTTTTCCCAATATGATGAATTGATTATTCAGTCACCTAAGTTATTAAGAATAAAGAAAACTGGTCATAACCAAATTGCTTCATTTTAGAATAATCATTCTTAGATAACAAAGACAATTCTTAAATCTTTAGAAAATTTATGAAAAGAAAAATTTGAACCTCTTATAAAATTACTTGATATTTTATAAGAGACTCAAAAAATCATTCGAAGTAGAAAATTAAGAATAAATTATTTAAAAAAGTGAAGTGATTTTAATTATTTTACTATCTGATTTATAAAGATGGTGATATATCTAAAAAAACCAGGTTCAAAATGAAATAGAATTAGCACAATATATAACGTAAATTATTTTTGTTAATACCACTACAATATCGAGGTTTAACACCGTGGCCTCAAATGAGAAGTATGCCTCATTGGGATAATTTTTGATCAAAATACATAATAGCGGGCTGCATTTGTTGTGATAATCAAATTAATAAGCATAATTGTAAAATTGTGTAGTAAAACTCTTTACTACACAATTCGTGGGATTATTTGCATGTACAATATATGAATACAAATAGCATATATATTTATATTAATATAAAGATAAGTATAATAGCCCATTTATCCATTTAAATTAAATCGTTCTTTAAGGAGTTAAGTTCTCTTGTATATTTTTAAAAGATTCTTATATGTAGAGCAGTTGCCAGAAAAAGTAAACGTTTTATAGAATTAAGCACTTTACTGATAATTAAAAAAATATTAAAAATACACATTTGGATAGTTGATTACCATTTTTGAAATTAGAGAAATGTTTTCTAATATTCTTAAATTCATATTTGTAATGAACTTAAAATAAATCAAAGGTATATATCATATATGAAAAGTATGATTTCCTGTACAAGATCCATACATCAGTATAATCTTGGAACTGTGTCGGAAATGTATATATAAAAGTTGAAAGAAGAGTAATACTGTAAATATCTTTGAAAGTGACTGAATAAATTGCTGGCTGAGTTTTCTAAACATAAATTTACTTATACATGCTTACAAATCGTCAACTACATACATAAATATAATTTTTTTTTCTTCTAGTAAAATATCTCCTCTAAAATTTAAACTCTTCAAATAATAATGCTAGATATTTTACAGTAATATTTCACGATATTTATCACGAGGAAATCGCGTCGTAGACTACCTTAATATTAATTGTTTAGATGGAATATTTAAGCTTAAAAATTGGTATATTTATTGTAATTTCTGGCAAAGGAAGGGAATTCTTAAGATATTGAAATTTTTCGTTTTAATAACTTTATAACCAAGATTTTTATCTATTAAAAAACCCATATTAGAGTCAATGAAATTGAAAAAAGCATCCGAACCCTAGAGAAATAACAATATTTATTATTATTTGATTCTTTTAACACTTTAATTAATGTAATGCATTTAATGAATCTCTCTCCCTGATTTCACAATTGCTTCCTTATTACAAACCAGTTAACAGATTTAGCACGTTGATTAAGACTACATCACATGATAAATTTGTTGCTGGTTGAATAAACTCGTATTTGATTAGAATGCGAGTTTTCTATTTTGCGCTTAACATTCGCTTTAAATTTTTTTTTCTTGCTTTTGCTCCTCAATTTAATATTAGCATTAAGTAAACCTACTTGCCTATGAAAGACTATCCCCATATTATAAAATATTTTAGTGAACTTTAATTTTGAATTAACTTATTGAAGAAATTAATTATGTTTAAAAAATTCATGTCACGTTTAAGTTATAAAAAATACGTAAATGTTTTTTTTCAAATAATATTAATAGTTTACTGTGTTCCAGAGTGATGTTAATGTAACTAAAATTGAAGATGGTTTAGGAAAATAAAACGAATTCCTCAAGAAAAATGAGAAAAAACTATTGTCTCAAACAAGTATAAAACATAATTTTTTCCTTTTTGAAATTATGTTAAAATATATTGACTTTTTTCAATTTTTTTTACTCAAGTTTGACTCAAAAGCACAGAAACAAATGTCGGGGGAGGATTTAAGAAATAAAGCGAACTCCTTTCAAAATGAGTAAAATAAATCAATGTATCAATGTTAAAATAAAAATATAAACATTTAATTTTCCGTAACTGTTGGGTATTGAACAATTTTTTTTGCTTTATGTATAACTAAATGAGACTAACTAAATAAAGGTAGCATCCTTCCATACGTATACTATGAGTATATACTAAGTTCACGATAATAAGTATGATAAATAAAAAAGTTTTTACTGCGAAACAAACAAAATGGGGGCAAAAACTCACTTGCCCGAAAAGGATGTGATTTTGCGAGGTAAACTGGGAAACGAGATAAAATAATAATAAAAAAACTTTTTCTGATCGATAAATACATTGAGTAACGTTTGCGTGTGGATTATTTCAATCTTACACACACACATACAAATAACAAAAAAAAAGTACTATTCCAGTAATGAACATATAAATTTTACCACCAAGATCTTTAATAGTGTAATAATAAGTACAAGCTATTAACTAAATTAAGATATTAATATTTAAGTGAATTTTGCATCAGTCCAAGTAAAAAAAAACACTTGCATAGCATAACATACCCAGAGATAATAATGCTATGATGGTAACCAGTGTAAACATTATTTGCTTAAAGTATTAACGAATAACACTTTAGGAGATGAAAATGTTTTTGCTTCCTAGAAAGGTTAGTTTGTATGTCAAAGAGATAAAATTTAACGCTAATAGTATCTGCATTCAAATACACACATTTATTGTATTTTAAACATACTTTTGACCTTGATGCTTGAACATGTTTTTTTTTTTTTGTTAATAATTATCTGAAAATGAGTGTTTCGGCTTATGATTAATTTGCCTTATCTTTTACATTCCCATATGAATCACTTGTATGGTAATAAATATATTTTACATATATGTTATATAGATAATATGTTAAAATTTTTAATTATATGTGAGAAAATTGTATTTTTTTCTGGGTTGTGCATTCCGATTTTGATGAATCTTTCTCAAATTAATCATGGCTGGTTGGCTTGAAATGATTTCTCTGTATAGTTACAAGAGGGCAAGGGGCAATGGATCTCTTAACTTTAAATTACCATCAGGTAACGAGAGATATTCCCAGGAGCCGAGACTGAAACCCACGACTGAATTTCAATGTCGTCGCCTATAGAACTTCTGAACTTGAATAGTGAACTAACGTGGCTTCTTTTATAAATTGAAAAATAAAATCCAAATAAAAAAGTTCCAGCTTCCCATTCAAAATGTGTTGTAATATATACAGAATTTCATTGAAGTTCTGAAGAAAAACCTGAATTTTCGATTATGGAGAGAAATATTTAGAAGTGTTATATTTTAAAGTTTTTGTCATATATGATTACTTATTGCTTCAAACTAAGATATGAATGAAAACATATGAAGTTTCAAATTAAATAATGTTTTATCTTTTCATTTATTATGAAATTAAGAAAATTAAGAAATGAAATTTAAGTACTTTGTAACCAATGCACGTAAATAAAAACATTATTTCCATTAAATTAATGATTATCTGCTTGCCTTATTATAGTCTCGTTCTCAGAACAGATGTCGTATATATTACACTCACATTCATAATAAAGAGAATATAATACTTAAGAATAAGAAAAACAAAATTAGACGTAGATTCAATTAAGGAATGTGTAATTTGGATAATGAAATTCATCTAAAAATAAGGAGGACATGCTTTATCAGCGAAGAATTTTATAGCAAATAGCTATTGCAAATTTACTTTCGCATTAAATGCTTTTCTTTGTGTTTAAAGTATTTTATTGTTGTGCATTAGAAGTAGACTCCTTATCTAGAGAGATTATTAGAATCCTTTTATTTTCATAATAAAAATTATTCTCCAGATTTTCATTAATATCAACGAGAAAATCCATTGTATACTTTCAGTTAATTAACTTCTTTTGTCTTATAGGAGGACGAATGAATTTTGAGCTTAAAGAATCCTGTAGATTCAGACAGCTCTTTAAGTATATTGGTACTCTGAATTTATAACCAAGCTAAAAGACAATATTTAAAATTTTGAATTAAGATTTAAATATTCATGGTACATTTACCGTTTCAATAAGTAATAAGCAGATCTTCCTGCAAAAAGGAAGGTCTTACAAATAACATTTGTAAAAACTATGTATTGTAAACTTTAAGAACGATGAAACATTTTTATTTCATTTATGAATAAACTTCTTAAATTAAGGGTACCAAGACATCCGAGGAATTCTGGAATATTAATTCTAAGACTCCTTGCTTTTGTGATATATATCTTTCAAATTATTAGTAGAGCTTAGATATTTTGTGTGCCTAATAATATTTTAATCTTTTTATCGAACTATAAAAGTAATTTTTTCGTCATAAAGATTCCCCCCCCCTCTCATTTGAATATGGACATGTTTTGCGAGATATATTTGCATTTAGGTACCATTTTAAACAAAACTAATATACAATATATTTCCAAATTTTATATGCTTCTTTATAAGATGCTTATGCAAATAGCAAACCTAAAACGTTTTTCTCTACGTAACACCTAATTTTTTAGAAATAGTTTTTTTATATGAAAATAGGGGGAAAAATTTAAATTTCCAAAATAACGAAGTTTTATAATTTTTTCAAAGAAAATACACAGTAATATCATCTGAAAAGTAAATGAACTATATTTTTTGCATAGTGTTCTATATGATGAGTATAATATTTTGTATATTTATGGAATGTTATTTTAAAAATAGCACCTAAATAAAAATATATAAAAAAAATCATGTCCATATTCAACTCAAAGGGAAGGAAAAACTTTTAGAACAAAAAGTACTTTTATAGTTCAATAAAATGAGAGAAATATCATTATAAGGCACACAACAAATTCCTAAGCTGTAAGAATTATTTTTAAAACAATAATGTCACAAAAGGAAAGATTCTTAAAATCTGCATTTTATTTTCCTTACGATGTCCTGGTACTCTTAATAACAAATCAATGTAAGAATGGAAAATACCTAATGTATTAATAAGTCTTAACAAGTAATTTGCTTAAACTCGTCTATTAAAAATGACTATTAATTTGACGCGACGCAAATTACATGCTATTTATGTTTCCCTTACAACAATGAATGTCTAAGTGATCTCTGATATAAGAATTTATTTAAAAAAAATTTAAAGGTAATTTTTCGCTAGGAATGAGAAAACGTTCTTTTCCATTTTACATAAAAATAATTCATTTAACAGTATTCATTGCACATACAAACAGAAAATACTGTACCATTATATTAAACAACTTTTATAAAAGAAAACCGTCGAAGACCTTAAAAAGTAAGATGAAAGAACCCCTCTCTTTTGCATAGTTAGTTTAATTTTACAAATTATAAAATCTAGATAATAAATATTTACAAATTACAGCCATGAAGCTTATAATGCGTGTACGGGCAAATACGTCTAAATTATTTTGAA
Organism: Nephila pilipes; assembly: GCA_019974015.1. Lineage (NCBI taxonomy): Eukaryota > Metazoa > Arthropoda > Arachnida > Araneae > Nephilidae > Nephila > Nephila pilipes. The sequence continues at coordinate 460,340 of BMAW01039077.1, forward strand.
GTATAATAATTACGGGTAGGTAATTTTCTTTTCATTAAACATTCAGTTTTTAAGAACTGTGATAATTTTCAATGAATATAAATGTTTCATATAATGAGCCTCTGTAGAGAAAGTACAGATGCAAAAAATAAAAATAATAATAAAAAACTTGAATAAATCCTCCTCCCCTTTTTAATCTAATTTTAAATGAAATTCGTAAGCTGTCTTTGTTTTCTTTATCCATTATCTCAATGTGATTCCCCTCTAGCACTGAGAGAGCATAAAAATATTTTTAATGATGTATTATTTCAATACTCTTCGTGCGTTATTTATAATTGTTTGAAATGAAATGATTTTTGAACTGATTTACCATTACGCATTCAAATTATGCGAGGGATTTACACAGTCATTAAAATACAGTTCATTTTCATTTTTTATGAAGTACAATTAATTGGACGATTCATTAGCAGGATTTCATTGTTGAGATTAAAAGCTTTAATAACTAATAGCCTTTAAAATAAGAATAGAAACTTATTAGTTCCACTAATTTAACGATAAATTTTTAAGGCATTTAGACGTAAGTTTTCATTACTTTCTTCTTCTTTTTTTTGCATTATTTCTTAGTACGTATTTTACAAAGAACGGTAATATGTCCTATCTAGTAGATATATCTCAGTATTTGGAAAAACAGAAAGACAAATTAGATGCATTAATCACAATAAAAATATTGTAACAGAAACGGAGCAGATGTAATCTAAAGATTACAAAAGAGTTTTTAAAAATTTCTTTCAATCTCGTTTGAAATTCCTTAACTTTACAAAAATATATATAAAAAAAGTTGTAAATATATATAGTAAAAAGTTAAATTTTGATACGAAATTTATCAAAAATGATAGTAAATTATTATGAATATATATATATATATATTTATATATATATATATATATATATAATCAAAGATCATACAATCATTTCTGGTGAAATATTATTAAATCTCAGTATTCCTCTTAAATATGTATTAAACAGAGAGTAAATCAATAGGCAACTTACCAATTATCAAAAGATACATCAAAGTAATTTCAAGTTATTTACTCAAACTTTAAAATTCAAACTTGTGTTTCACATGCTGTTTTAATTAGTGTATTTCATGCTCTGTCATAGAAATATTAAATCTGCTTAAAACTTTAAAGCAGATAGTCTAATTAAATTTTCAGATATATCTCGATATATAGTGCTCTTAGATATAATACAAAGAAAAAAAATCTATATGTAATTACATAAAGCTAACTGAATGTAGTATCAAACAAATACTTTGAAAAATTAATGCGCAAGAATAAAATTTAAGCGAAGCACAGATAGAGTACTCAGTAAACTTTAGAAGAGCGAATAATCTTGAATAGCTCTCAGAACTAGGGAGTATTAATTGAAAATATATTCATTTTTGAACTGAGGTGCTTTGACACAGAGCATTCAATGAATATCTTTTATAAGACATGAACTCCAGGCATTTCCATGGGTTTTGAGGAGGAAGTTATTTAAAAGGATTCAAATAAAGTACTTTATTCGTATCTTGTATGTAGGAATGTAATAAAGTAATTTTTATGAAAATAGAGAGATCAATTTTAAGTTTCAGATTCGACTTCAAGAAATCCAGTTGAATTAATCGAAACATTTATAATATTTTAAGCAAAGTGCATTCGAAATTTTATGTGCGTAAATTAAGAATTTTATTTATACATAAATTTAATAAAAGGCTTTATTCATTATATTCATGAAAAAGAGGTAAATAGAAATGGATCTGATATGCAAGAAAGTCTTTAATTAAAATTAATTATTTATCGACTTAATTACTTGAATGAATATTTAATTAGAAGATTTATATTTAGTTCAAATGATGAGCAAGTAAAATGAATCGTTAAGTACAATGTATCATTGAAATGTATTTACTTATAATTATTTCCTGATAAAATTAGTAAATTTGTATTTTATAGTTTAAATGTTTTAAATAAGTTTTGAGCGGTAATATAATGTATCTATATATATAACTTTAAAACAAACAGAATAATACAAGCAACAAACTATACAAATATGTTTTGTTAAAGTTGTTTTCACAATTTATATAGCTGTACAATCATGCGTACCTGTTGTCAGATATAACTAGTATTTTAATTATTATGAAAAATAATTTGAAGTAGCATAGAAGATATTTTTCTCTAGGGATACATTTTACTGTTGAAGTATATAGTTTATGGAACAGAATGTAACTATATTTTAAGTTATATTTTTTCATGATTTCCTTATTTTTCAGAGAATAAAACAGTATTTTAGAACTTTTTCATTGTGTATTGTTTAAATTTACAGTTCTAAAATATTTATTAATTATTCAATACAAACGAAACATTTAGTTTCTCTTGATTCTATCCAATAAATATTTTCTACCAAAGTAAATATCTTACAGTTACTAGAACTTTTTTAACTACATACGGGAAACCTTATGCAACGATTTTATTGAAGATCACTTGAAAGGTTTTAATTTAAGAGGTATAAAATAATTAAAAGTTTGAAAATACAAGAGAAAGAGTGAGTGAGAGAGAGAGTGAGAGAGAGAGAGAGAGAGAGAGAGAGAGAGTAATGAGATGAGATTTCAAAGAATTTGTACAGTTTAACTGTAACATGGTATAAAATAGTTTTACTCTCGGTAAAAGCGAGAATAATAAAAGGAAATAGTACCTTAAAAAGTAGCTTTAATATAAAAATATAAATAAAACTAGTATAGTTGAGAAGAAGGTTATTATATCACCGCATCTTTTAAAAAGAAAAATATTTTCAAGAAACAAATAAATAAGTCTCTTAAATATGGATATATTTAGGAAATCTGGCAACTATAACAGCCTAAATAAAAAAAATCTCTAAAATTCACAATAAAGATGAAATTCTGAAATAAACCAGAGAAAACGTTCTATTTATTTCAAAATATAATAAAATTACCTCTTTCTTATTTCTCACAACCGATAATCTGTGAAACCTTTTTTTATTTTATATTATGAATGTAATGAATCTTAGTTATCGATACGAATGAGATTGCAAATTAAATTTACCTTAGTTGAAAAGATAAAATTATAAAAAAAATTACGTAACTCCTTATGAGAATTTTAAATACTACTGTAGATTAGGCCAGCATTTAATCTATTTGAATATTTTTAAGAGCTACCTTGATATTTACCTTTTTACCTGTCTTCCAACTACCTAAGTTAAGTTTTTGTTTAAGACGATAGTCACATTTAATTTGAATAAAATGCTCGGTACATTTGGACAGATATTTTATTATTGATTCTTAGGTACTGTGCACACATTCTCTTATAATGTTCCATTAACATTTTCAAGTGATTATTTAATAAACTTCAAGCTAATTATAATAAGATCTTAAAATTATTTAGTGTTTATTAATATTACATTCAAATAAGTGAAAAATATGCAAGTAATAAAGTCATTTTTTAATATAATGCACATTGTTCACATAGTTTTAAAATGCAGTGGTTTATATGCAAATATGTTATATTTATTAATATTTCAACATAATTATTTTTTATTAATATTCAATTAAAACTTACAATTGTGAAAGTAAAAATAGCTTAGAATTAATTAACAGTCTCTTCGTTTGGATCAGAATAAAATAAAAAAGCTTATATAAAAAAAGGTTTTAGGGTGTTAAAAGAAGAAAAACGTTAATTTATGAAATATATATATAATATTTGAAAGGTTGCCTTTTTGTTCTCATTAATAAAGTTGCTAAGGAGGAAAAGTGCGCTGAGGAATGAAGACTTCCTCGGAGGAAGACATCCTTCTCTGATCGTGATTCAACACCACATCACTTATACAGACCTTCATAATTCTATTTCTACATTAACAAATATTTAACGAAATTTTATCACTTTTAAATTTGTCTTATTCATCAAGATTTAAATAAAGTGCATTAGATTGCGACACATTTTACATAGTCGTTACAAATACTTTTGAAACGAAAATTAGCAATAAACAATTAAACAAACAAAAAAATAAGGATTAGAGCATTATATTTCCTGAGTGAATGGGTATCAGCTCTTCCCCTCTCCAAATTCAAAGGGGTTATCATTGGTTACTTTAGTATGATATTTAACGCAAGGTTATTACAACAAACTGTGGGGAATGAGTTTAGATGGGAAATTTGTATTAATTAGATGCTTATTATTCAGATGCTCCGTAACATCTCTTGGGGGTGAAATACAAGCTTTTCCTGCTATTCTGGTAAAGACGGCTCAGATTTCTCTTGATTAATGATTAAATATTTAATGTGAGAGGAAACTACTGACCAATTTAAAGATTCCTACTTACACTTTGAACCTCCATCTGACTGAACATTTGTCAACCGCTCTTGGAATATATATATATATATATATATATATATATATATATAACACATCGTCAATAACTCGAGACTAACCAGAATTGGCGCAAACCAGTAACCAGATCTTTCCTGAGAGTACTAACCTTTGCTTCAGAGAAACATGTCAAAATTTAAAGTCGATGGACAGGAAAGGTTTTGAGTGAGTGAAAAGGTTTTTGCAGGTCTGGTCTGTTAACTAAACAAGAAAAAACAACAACAGTCGATGATTCAGAAAAGCTGTTATCGCTATTTACTCGCAGCAAAAAAGATTTCTAGAAATTGGAGGAAAAGATTTGGAAAAAACGTTGGAACGATTGTATCACCTAAAAGTGATTAACAAAAGGTGTTATGTTGATGAATAAAAAAAATTGCAAAAAAATGTTGTTTTCGATGTTGAAACTCGAGTTGATGATCGTGTGTTTATGTATATGTAATATATATATAATAATAATATAACAACAACAATATTGTTGTATGTATGTATATTGTTTACTTCTCATCAACTTAAAAATTGCTCAATCAGAGAATAACAATTTCAATTATCTACTATTTTTGAAAAAAATTTAAACGTGCAAGTAACAATATTAATAATAATTTATATTAAAGTAAAATTAAGACAAATGATTGACTTGTTTTTAATAAATTACTCGTATTTCTCGTACCACTTGTTTTTTTTTTTTTTTTTTCAAATATACGCGTACAAATTGAAAATTAAAGCTTGTTAACTTTGTGCAGAATCATAAAAGAAATTCATCTCCCTCATTTGAGGGATTTAATTCGCACAAAATTTCTTGCTCAAGGAAATGTTTGAACTCATACTGAACTCTTGTTAAATGTAATTGTGGTAAACATGAGTTACAATTTCGTGTGCAAAAAATGCTATTACTTAAAAGGTACAAAAGATAGTTAATTTAAGAATGCAATTTCATGCAAAAACAAATTTCTAGGTTGGGAAATTTTTTTCAATCAAAGATCAAAAATCATAATTTTCCACAGAAATAATACCGTCTCTCCCAAAACTTCAAAACATTTTTTTCTAAAATTTCTACAAAGTTTTTATGGGTTTTTCCTCTACCGAACCGTGTAGCTGAAAATGACTCAATATCGAAGTTGTCACGTGGAAAAATCTTTTTACTCTCAGAAATATTGATCATTTTATGAAGTTTCTGCATTTTAAAAATGAAAAATAAATGAAGCCAATTGCACTTCAATATAGTGGTTTCGGTGACTCATCCAACTGATTTTTCGATGAGGAGAAAGAGAGAGAAAGAAATAATATAAAACCATTCCGACTCCACCAATGGATAGAGGGCGCTGCTGCAGTCTGGATCACGTGGGGATGTGCGAGAGCATCTCTTTGCTCTTCTTCATCTTTGCGCATCTGTTCACTAACTCTCTCCGGCATCCGAGGAAGCAGCACATTTCTCTTCATGCTCTCCCTACTTCTCACACTTTGTAATGAGAGGTCAATGCTAGTGGCCCGGGCCTCCGTGTCACTATCCTTGGTTCATTAAACTGATAATCTCTTTCATGGTCAAGCTGATTATTTACATTTTAACGGAGATGTAGACTGTTAAATAGCAACTTTCAGATGCTGTCGTAAAAACATTTTACTTCACAAATTTAAGAGGAGAAAGGACTCCTCTGAAGAACTTGGAAAAAGTTCTTCAAAAGTTTCAAACTTTTAGAAACATATGTATATCAACGGAAATAGACTGATGTAGAGACATATAAAAAAGAACATTCATCTCAATAAATCAATTTATAATATTTAATTCAGAACATTCAAAAGAACAGAAGAATTCTTAAAAAAAGGTAAGTTAAAGTTTTAAATATATCCAGAAGTAGTACTTTTAATTTTAATAAGTATTCAAATCTTGTAGTGTTTCTTGCAAAGTTCTGTGTTAGAATTTGAAGTATGTCATTACTTATCAATGTAGATTTAATAGATATCGGTTTATAGAATACAAATAAGGTATATTCTTTATAGTAAACCTCAATTATATAATCTTGTTTGCTTTGGTGCTCATTATGCAAAGTATGGACGAACAGACTTTTAAAAATTAATCATAAAGATAATTAAATCAATTGAGAGTAATTGTTTTTGAAAATAATTTATATAGTATTAAAGTGACATTATAACAATATCGAGGATAATATTGAAACTCTACATAGTATAAAAGTATGCTTTGTTTTCCTTTATTTTCAAAAATTATCTAAATGCATTGTATTAAAGAGAGATAATTAAAAAAAAGTCTGAGAAGAAAGGGAAAAAGAAGAACGCATTCCTGAAAAATAAAAAAATAAAACTCATAAGCTCATATATTTTTTCTATGATATCTTGTTTAAGATAAATATGAGTGATATATATTTAAAAGTTAAAGTACTGGAATATGATTGAAATTTTATGAAGTATTTGAATATTTAATGAATAATGAATTATATGGAAATGTTCAGAACTTCTCGACTGGAAGTAAATATTGCAGTAAAAGTATATTAAAATGAATTTGTATCAAGTTTACTTAATATTCTCATATCCTTCCTGCATATTTCAGATGTAGTATTTGTATTTCAGTATTTGTTCTTTCAAAGTAACTCAGGAGGTTGCTTTCATTTAAATTAGAAATGATGAAGTATGAAATACGTAACATTTATTAAAAGAGAAAAATAGAAATAGATTAAGTAAAAATAATCCTTTTTATTTCCATAAATGTGATACGTAGTTTTTGTTCCAAAGTATATATTTTATTTCAAATTTGACTGGATTTTATATAATGTGGTATTTATGTATCAGAGAGTAACTTCATATAGGAAAAAATCATGGTGAAATTAACTTTTTAATCTTGCCATAAATTTGGACAAGTATTTAATTTTAAATACTATAGCAATGGATATATTACTAAAGTATAAATTCAAGTAAATAATAAAATTAATATAATCTTTTTCAATAGAAAAATAAGATAAATAATTTCCCGAGATTTGCAACTAAATATGTCTGTATTATTAAATGTAATGTAACCATCATATCTTATTAAAATGTTAATGTAAACCTTATGCGACTTTTTATAAACATCTACTCAGAGAGATAAAGTAATCTAGCAATATATCATTTACAAATAGTTTGTAAAACATTGCTTTGAAAATAAATTTCATATGACAGTAGGATGAAACTATGTGTACTTTTTAAACAAACAGTTCAATAAATTTTGTAAAATAGTTTAAAGAAAAATTTAGATGTAAGAATTAATTAAGTATGCTGGTAATATAATTTTGCAGTTTATGTACATAATTATTTAAATTTTAGTTATAATTGCAAGTTAAGCTTTTTCATCTTGAAACCGAAAGATTCATTAATTTATAAGAAAACATTGATGTAAAAAATATTAATCTCAAAGAGAATCCACATTTATGAAAAAACGTTATGAAATAATAAGAAAATAGATTAGAAATTTTATTTGCTATATAAAATAAAATGAATATGAATAAAATACGAGAGAAATCAGGACATAGTTGGGTGATAAAATAAAAATGTTAGATTAAAAACACATTAGTAATTTTTTTGCGTGGTAGCAACTTAACTTAATAATTTGGCGAATTTTTACAAATTTTAATATATTATTAAAGTAGAGCTGATGGATAAATTGTGACGTTAAGAATTTGGTTCTGCTTGTTCATTCATCTCACACAAATGTTTTTAATGCAAGAAAATTATAATTTAATAAAATATCAAAATGATTTTAAGTTATTGTTGCATTTTGACAACTTACAAAAAACATTCGTAAAAACAGACTTACAAGCTATTCGTAGGAAAATTGAAAATAATAAGACTTGTTGTTAAGATTAAAAATTAGAAATTAGGTGAATAAAAATATTTCCAGGATCTGATATTTATAGTTTAAAAATTTCAGCAAAATATTTTATGACTTAATGAAACTAGTAACTCTTTTTAAAGATAGTTTTACTTTCAGAAACCTATTTTTATTATATATCATACAAGTTATTTTAGGGTTGCACAGCTAGATTTAGTATTCAGATCAGAAATACGTAAAATAGTAAGTGTTTCTAATAAGAATATAGAAGTTCATTACAAGTTTTTTTTTTCTTTTTTGAAAATCGTAGTTCACTTATAAATGCCCTTTATTAGTATATATATATATATATATATATATATATATATATATATATATATAT
>BMAW01039077.1:468942-507155 GCA_019974015.1 Nephila pilipes
TATATATATATATATATATATATATATATATATATATATATATATATATTAAGAGAGAGAGAGAGAGAGAGAGAGAGAGAGAGAGAGACATGCATACATATGTAGAAATGAGTAATACGAGGGGAATATGCACAATGACCTATCTTTAATGCGATTAGGGTATGGTTCTTATAAAACCAATTTCATTTCAAGCCATGTAAACATAAATTATATTACTAAAGCAATTGAAAGTATATTAAAAGCAATCGTAGGTATTGAATTGCTTATTAATATACGTGTTCATTTCATTAGTATACAAATTTCATACCATTGGTGAAATATATTAATTATAATTAAACAATTAAACTCTTTTTTCAGATTTATAATCTTTTAAAACAACTTACATATCTTTTAAGGCTTGTGAATTAGGCAAGTTATTGTTTAATGTATATTTTATTTCTCTATTTCTTATTTCAACGAAGCACTGTATAAAGTCACGTAAATCGTGTTGTTATCGGGTACATTTAATTCTTTCGCGTCATTTATTTCAACAGTAGTTTAATCTAAATACAATATATATTTCACATTAAAGTAACGATAATAAAAGGCATTTTATATTGATATTTACTTAAAATAATTTCAAAAATGTATTTTAGCTTTAAATCTTTTGATGTAATTTCAACAGAGGGAAATACAGTTTGAACTTTATATTCTATTTTTAAGATAACGCAGAAATATATGAAAGCTCTACGTTTTGTGAAAAATAATTTTATTTTAGTTTTTGAATTCAAACCATCCTTCATCACGAAAACATACCATTTTTGAACGCTGTATAAAACTCGATTCTCTGAATGATATTATCCCCAGATTAAAACACGTATTTTATCCAATAACGAGCAACGTAGCTTAAAACAAATAAATAACAAGTACTTAAAAGCCTTCAATTCGTATTAGAAATGTTAATATCGGCGATTCCAGGATTATTTGAACTGCCATGATCTGCAATCGAAATTGCTCATTATTTTCAGAGAACGTTTATGAGAGCATTAATGTCGAGTACGTATCATCGCCCCTTAACGGATGATATGATTTAACATTTGAGATTAATAATTTGGACGCTGAATGAACGAAACCGGTATTTAGCCACACTTCACCGATCAATAGCGGTGCTGCATGTAACATTAGTTACCGAAGTCGTAGGTGTTGAACGGTAAGCAAATTACGTCATGATACGTGTGCAGTCAAATCCCACTAATTCGTTATCCCGAGGGGATTCAAATGCTAATGTTTCGCAAAATTTTAATCAAAAGCTACTCCCCTTCGTAAATTATTTATCACTAAGCGTTATTTATTATGATGTATCTCTTTAGACTTGGATGCTATCCCCCCTGACGCTTCCCCAAGAAATGGAAATGATCATTTGAAAAATTGTGGAGAAATTTATGAGTAATTAAAAAATTTTCAAACCTGACTTGTGGTTGCTTTTAAAATATAAATAAAAATTCCTATTATTCTCAGTAACAAATCTAAAATATTTTATTGAAGTACTGAAGAATAAGAGAAGGGATGAAAAAAATATTGAAGAATCTGTAAAAGAAGATATGAGTGAAAAGTATAGTTTGATTACACTCAGTGTACTCTGTTTCGTCACTGCTTAATTTAGAAATGAAGAAGGGAAGACTAGCCATATAAATATGCCATTACAGGAAATATGATTTTATTTATACTTAAGCTCGCAAATGAAGGAAAGAAAGAGGTAAAAGATATAAAAGGAATAAAAATAAATTTATATGTTTAAATAAGTTACTCATATTTCTTAACAAAGATTTATTTGAATCGAATTGAAAAAGACTAGATTTATCTACTTACAGATCATGAAAAATTTTGAAACTAGTGATCATGAGGCATGTTTTCGGTATATAATCATGCCATATTTTATCTCGATTTAAAGTGATGTTAGAAGTAAGAAATCGTAATCATGTTAAATGTTTAGAATATCATAAGTTATTGACGATCTGGTGTTAAATGTTTTCGAATGATCAATTGTAAATATTTGACTCGAAATTCTTATTTGATTCCTTTGAAATTTAGAAAATGTATATTTATGATGACTTTCATTATAGAATTATAATTTTTTTTATATTTATATAATTTAATTTTATAAATTTATATATTTTACATTTTAGCTAAAAGTTTTATTTAATAGTTTGAGGTGAATCCCAATACTTTTCAATCTTTTCATGAAGCAACTTTTAAAATCAGTTTAATTTTATTTATGTTTGTATTTTAGGCTTATCTTCTTTTTTTTAATTCTAGCAAAAAAATAAAAAAAATACAAACCATCGTTGTCAGATATGTTTAAAATATATGATTTCTGAAGACCTCGATATACTTAGTTTTCTGACTAGCAATTGTTTTTATCTGTAACCTTAAGTCATTTCAGTTTGTCGAAGAGAAATTGTCGTTATATAATCGGAAACAAATTTTTTGAATTTTACTCTCATCCGTACTCCTTTAAATCCATATAATTTAGCACGTTTGCAAAACAAATTTAGTATTTTCATAAATTCATTGTGAACTGTACCAAGTATAAATTTAAAAATATGATAATGAACATTGTAATGATCATTGAAAAGAAGTTTTTCTTAAAATTCCTAAATATTTTTAAATTCGTCATAATAGAATTTATCATAAAAATTATTACTGACGTACCTGAAAATTTTTGAGTACTTGAACATTATAGGAAATAAAGAAAAATTCAATTAAAAGACATAAAAAAATAGTTTGATAGTAAAATCAATCAGCTGAAGACAAATAACCCTAAGCTGAACTTAAAAATAATATCTTATATATATAGAACAAATGACATAGGCTTACTTTCTGTTAATTATGTAACAAAAAGCTAATTCCAGAATGCATTATACTAATTATTATATTTACATGGTGCGAATTACAGACATTTTCAAAATTCAAGTAACTCATACAAAAATGAAATGTTTTACTATGCTTTTCAACCAATGCAAATAAAAATCTTAGATAACCTTTATGCTACAGACCGGATATTACGCTCAGGAGCTAACTCAAGGTAAGAGAATCGAAGAGAATGAGGAAGTGAATGCAGCTTCATTCCAAGAAAACGAAATTGACATTAATGACTTAGGTATTCCTCTTCTGCACGGAGCAAATTCCTCTAAGTTCGGAATGCCCATCGATAAGTCGTCTAGTCACTTTGCTAAATTATCGTTGAGGTATTACGACAGGAACGCAGCTGAGACCGGGATCAGGATGATTTTATTTACCCAGGTTCCAGTCAAGTTGCTGGACAACTCACCTATGCATTATAAATTTGTGGGATTCAATTGGTTGAATCAATGTCTATCAGCTTTCTCCAGCTGTCCAAAAATTGCTAAGATATACACTTTGGAAAGTATTTCTAAAATACTCATTAGTTAACTGTTCTGTTAAATTACTCATTAGTAATTCCGATTTTGAAATCGTGCTTTCAGATTAGGAAGAAAGGATTCAAGTTAAGTATTGAGATGAATGGGTATATGTGAAATTTAATCAAGAGTTTGCAATGAAATGAGTATCAACTGTGTTCTCCTTCAGTACAGTTTCCTGTTTTGTTGTAGACAGCTTATACAATGAATTTATATGGAGAATTAGGTAGTTATTTGAATAATTTAATAAACACTAAGTATTAAATGTTTACATAAAATTAATCATAATTTGTAAAATAAAAGAAAGAGGTAATTCAGAATATTGTACATTTGTAGACTTATTGTGTATTAATATAATATGAAAGCAACCCACTCATAAATTTTTAATTTCACAAAGTTTTTACTGAAATAATTTCTTATTTTATACAAATGACACGAATGTGTTCCTTGTAAAAGTGGGGATTACACTTGTTCGGAAGTTGTTAACGCTATAGAAAATTCATATTGATTTTTTTAAAAAAAAAGTGTGACGAAAACTGTGAAACTCAACATGTGTAATCAAAGTTGAAAAAATGAAAATTGGAGCTATAAAATTTAATTTGCGACTTACAATTTAAATATAATTTTATTTTGAATATAAGCAATATTGTTTTGCAATGATATGTTACGTTGTAATCTGTCGTGCATCAATCTTACTGCAAAATAAATGGAAATAAAGATCTTTAAATTTTACAAATGGTTAAAAAGATTATTTTTTTAATATAAAGTTTCAATAAAAGTTATTTGGATTCATGGATAATTCTGTAAAAAATTTGTGAGAAATGAGATAGCCTATTTATAAAATGCTTGATGCATGTTTAAATCGAAAAGTTCCGAAACTTCAAAATATAAAATGAATAAAAAGTTTCTTAGAAATATTCTAAAACAGTCGTAAAATTGAGCTTAAAAGGCTTTGATGTTTCAGTTACGTAATTAAAATTTGCTTGAAAGAATGTGTTTCTTTCGAAGTTACTTTCGTTCCCTTCGAAAAGTATTTCCTCTGTTAATTTCTTTTGTGTGTCAAAGAAAGACAAAACTTATTCTCTTGCAAAGAAAATAACCAACCGGAAAAAACAAATGATCTTATAACCTTTGCCTCACTTGTATCAACTTGCTTAAATCAGGCAGGGAGCAATCTAATGTAAGAAAACTAAAAGAACGAACGAAAATGCATTTGGATGAGCCTCTTTGCAAACGATGGTGTTTTTTATTTATTCATTCTACTCAAGAGAGTTTTTCTGTAGACAGAGTATTCATTGGATTGAAAAGATTTTTCTCTAATCGCAACATGCTGATTTTAGTGTGGTGAGGAATATTTCTTTTTGGAAATATTTGACAGAGATAGAGAATCAACGTTTCTTTTAACAAATGTGTTCAATAACTTTTTTATTTTTTCAAGGACTGATAATTTACGAATCGTTATCTGTGGCTAAATGTGGGTAATCAATATTGATCTGTTGGTTCTAGATTTTGGCAATAATATTAAATACCAGCTGAATGGATTATTAGACTACCTGATAAAATAAAAAGTGGGAAGAATTTAATAAGATAAAAATTTCAAAAAAGTAAGACCGAAAAAGTCTTTGGAGATTTTCTTGAATTAATAATTTTTAGAGTTCATACTTCAAAATGTAGTTAGATATGTGAAGCAATAAATAAAGAATAAGACTTATAATTTCAATATTAAAACGCATAGTATAAAGAATCGCTAATATTTACTTATATGAATAAACGACTTCATAAATCAGTCATTAAGGACTTTTTTAAATTTATATTTGGTTAATATATAGCTCTATATTGAATTAATGACGAAAAAAATTGATTTTTTATTCTTACTAACTCGAACCTAAAATTTTCCTTTTATTTTAACGGTTAAATTATTTAACAATGTTATATATATATATATATATATATTGTTGAATATATCATCTATATTTAACTATGAAAAATGAGTTAATTCATCTGATTTTCAATTTTAATTGTAAACTGTTTTGAAACACTCTATGCTTTTTTAACAAAAACATTATATAACATTTGTATTTTAGATTAAGTATTTGTAGACAAAATTCAGTATGAAATATTCTTGTATTCATACTTTTAAAATAATTTAATGCATTTTATAAATATCTTCCTGAAAATAGTAGGGTATTTTATGTGTTCTTCCCTCACTACTATTTCGTAAGAAATGTCTAAAATTTCAGTTTCTGAAAGGAAACAGAAGAGTTTATAACACCGAAAAGTTATATCTTACTAGAGGCATTTCGAACAACTAGTTAACTTATCTGTAAAGCTGATATTAATTTTAAACTTAAGATCTTGAGATAGTATTGAGTTATCGATAACAGAGCAAAAGTGTGCTTGTTCGTTGGACGCACCGTATCGTAGAAACATCCGCACAGTGCTAATTAGGGAAAGAAAAGTGCACAATTCTCCAACAAGTTAGGTTGTGGGATTAAGCGTTCGAAGACATTCTTTGTTTAAATCTTAATGAAGTATGGGTGAATCTTCTCGAAATGCAATAAGCACTAATTCAGAGACGTTATCTCACTCTGCGACAATCCTATTGTCATTAATTTGATTTGAATGCAGCTTCGTTGTCACCCTACGTTGGGCTTTGAAAATATTTGTATTGGACTACCAGAAAGCTATGTACGCATTTCTAATTAAGAGATCAAAGGAACGAATAGAAGATCTCAAGCTTTGAAATGATATTGGACGAGAAAGTGTTATCCGACTAGAATGGCAATCTTTCGCTTCAGATTCATTAGAAGCTAGGCTAGTCAATGCAAACTTTCAACTACTGTTAGCCGATAAACAATACTGAATTCGTGAGAGTTTATTAGAAGTCTTTTGTGTCAAACTTCAAAATTAGATTTGGATATTGCATTGGGGATTTGTTTGACTTGAGAATGAGCATCGAATGCCTTTAGCGAAATCAAAAATTGGTGACAAGTAAATTAGTCTCAAGCGTTATTAATGAGCTTGAATAAGACAGAAGCAAATTAGGGTTTTTATGTGAATGATTAAATACATTTTTAAGAGATTTTTTAGTTTATTCAAAAAGAAATGAATGAAGAAAAAAAGGTTATCTCAAAAAAAGTTCGCAATTGATTGCAAAATAAATTAATGTAAAACTAATAACTAATAAAAAAATGTAATATATATAAACACCCAACTCTTTTTTTTACGCTGTTGATACGTTCCTCTGAAAACCGTGCTTAAAATCGTGTAAAAATACATGCGAAACATGGTAAATTTGGAGATATGTTCCACAACTTTGAAAAATCGTGTAAGATGAAAAAACTCTAAACATTTTTCCAAAAAATCATGCAAAAAGTAATAACGAAATCCATATTACATAGTTATAGAACCAAAATAATTCATTTTTATTACAAAAAAAATTTAAATTAATGTATAGAGAAAATTTATTTTATACGCACATACAACATATAAAAGTTCAAATTGAAATTAGGAATAAAACTACTAACAACTATTCATCGCTACTTGATAACAAGCATGCACGTTTATTATGAACTAGATTAAAAATACTATCATCAGTAGATGTATCTAGCAGAACTGTCGTCTTTGATTCAAGTGAAGAATTTCATTCGTTATTAACTGCCTCTGTTGATTTTTTTGTTACAAAGTCTATTATTAGCGGGTTTTTTTTGTTGTTGCTCAAGTTGCTTATATAATTCTTGATATCCAGCTACATAAAACTTAAGATTACGTTGAAATTGTATTGCACTCTCTATGTCAGGATCATGAGTAAGAAAATGTTGTTCCATACTTGTAGCAAATTTCATGCCCTCGCGAATTAAATCAGCTATTAATAGCTAAACTTCACCTTCGACTTCGTCAGTATCGACTTCTTTATTATCATAAATTCGATCAAATCGTCCTCATCCTAAGGGCTTTCTAGCATCAATTCTTCGTTGTCCGTGTTAATTATAGTCACTCCATTTTCCCAGTGTAACTCGAGTTTCTATGACAACGGCTGAAGATCGAAATAATGTGTTCAAGTTGAAGTACAACGAAATAAAGTAAAAAATGATTAAAATATTCGGGTATTCCCCGTAACTCCAGAACACAAAGTAAACAAGCTATGAAGTAAACCAAGTCACTCACACATGTGGGAACATAAACCGACAGTCTGCTGATTACACTGTAACAATTAGAATTTAAAAATTTATTTTTTTAGGGATTCAAGCTAGAACAAAAATTCGTGTAAAAAAGTATATCGGTGAACCGTGTTATTTGAAAATCGTGTAAAAAAAGACCGTGTAAAAAAGTTGTATATATATATATATATATATATTGCTTAGTGCTAACCTAACATTTCTGGATAAAACTGTGCCAAAACTGATAAATTACAATAACCATCTGTGTATTAAATCGGAAAAATTCCTTATATATCAAGTCAAAGTAAAATACAATATACAGCTTGATTTTGTTTCATGGAATTTTTTGTCTAGACGTTAATTTTGTTTCGTTCAACAAACTATATCACTTTAGCTACTTCAGAGATATTGATCATACGTCGACTTTTAGTTAGTCAAGAGATCGGCTAAAAATAGCAGAAATTACAAAGATAGGAACAAAAAAGTGAAGCATAATTTCTTATAAATATGTCTATGCGAAAAAAAAATTAGGAATAGTAATAAGAGCTATTCCTTCCTATTATATAAGCACAGTCAACTCTGTGTTTAGTCATTGAAGCACCACATAGTAACGCACACATACATACGAGCATTGTTCCAGTTGACAAATACTATTTTTCAAAGTACTTAGACTTTCATGATAATAATTTTGATTACGTGAGCTTATAAAGTTTAATTAAATACAAACTGCAGTGTGTTAATACAATTATAATGGGGAATGTATTGTGACAGATCGAATAACTTTGGAGAATATGAATATGTAAGAATTTATGTTTAAAGAAAAGTAATTCAGAAAAGTATCACATTTTATTTTGAAGTAGGTTTCCATATTAATTGTTAATGCCAAGTCTCGTACACTATCTATTGATTCTAAGTGAAGGAAAAATGAAGTTGCTGATTGAATTAATTCGTGTTCTTATTCAGTTGAGATCTAACCTTTAATTTATTAGAATTTTCCAGTTACAGCCTTGATTCCCCGAAAGATTGTTGTGCGAAATGATTAAGGCTGTGGTGTTTAACAATTAATTGATTTTAAAGTGGCGTGATGTTGAAGTTAGAAGAGGGGGAGGACGTCAACAATTAATGTGACTCAAAATAACGAGGTCCGTCGCCAATAACATTTGTATGCTGATTTCAAAATGACATAATTACACAAAAGAAAGAAATATATAGGACAAATACTATGTCATATTCCCTCTTCAGCTGCAAAGGAACAGAATATTACAATGGAGTATTACGTCAAAACCTTTTGAACAGAAATTTTTCGAAAAAGTAATTTTTAAAATATGCAACATGCTAAATATATGCCTTATCATTAGCAATAAGATTAATTGGTAGTCGATATATCTTTTGAAACTCTTACTATGGTCATCAAGTTAATTTTCTACGGTACCTAGTTAAAATATTTTATCAACCTCATTATTTTTGAATATATGCTGCAGTTTTTAGTATTAATCTCGCATTTATGGCGACTAGATTTTCTTCATATGAGCTTTAATCACAAAAATAGTCAACTTTCTTTTATTAATCTTTGTAAATTAACAATATTAGGTTTTAATTACAAATTATTATATATATATGTGCAGTTGTCGCTTAAATTTTAAAAAAATTGTCTGTACGGATTTTAACACTTTTCATCATCATTCAATTTTAAGTAATATCTGAAAAGTAACTTGATTTCTTTCAAATGCTTAAAATAATTTTAAGGCAATTGTTTGAACCCTTAAAAATATTTCTCAAAAGAATAATCTACATTATTGTTTAATGCATAGTCATTATTTGTTTCAGGATAATATATTTGTAAATTAGCTGATTCATCTGAATTATACTGATTCTTCTCAAACGTGTGGGTGTTATCTCAGAAATCGAATTTATCTCACGTCAAACCACCAACGCAAAACTTTCCTATTTAACTGATGGTTAGCAGTGATTTAATTTTCAGGATATAGAACAAGTTCCTTCGCTGACTGTAATTTAGCATTCAATCAATGGGTTTGGGACGATTGGTAGGGTAATAGATTGTGTGTGTGTATGTGTGTGTGTGAAATCAGGCAATCCGGAAGACCAAAGAAAGAAGTGGACTTAATTGGATATTTTCGGGAAAGGAGTCTCAACTCTTTATTCCGAAAATACTATTGATCATGCGGACGAGGCTACTACTGACGCATATAAGGAAACTGTTTTGCGTTACTTGAGGAATGAACTTTATTTCCCCAAGGGTAACTACGCTTTTTTCTTTTTCATGGCAATTTATCTGACATGCAAATGTGATATGTTGTGGAACCGTTTATCTTCTATGAGATCTAAGCAAGAGTGATGTTTCATTCTTTTCATTCTATGAAGGATTTTTTTCTTCTCTCCTTTTATGGCTCTGAGAATTAATACATTTATCTAGTTCTTTTAAAATAACTCTTTTCTTAAGCAAAAGTTCATTTACTTTTCAGGTTTATAAAGTTTTTGAATGAATGATATACAATTATTCATTGTCATTTTTTTTATTTCAGAAAAAAAAATTTCCAGCATTAAATTGATTCGTTACACTTTTTTCAATGCAAATTCAAAACTAATCTATTGCATTAAAATGTGTCTAGTGTTTAAAATAATGATAATTCAACTGACTAAAGTTGAAAATCTAAGCTGCTTTATTGTCGAATAAATTCGTTTCATGATATTTTTATTTCCGATATCCCTCTTTGAAATATTTCCATTGATTCTGGAACTTTTCCAAGCATTTTAACTCGATTCTACCCTTAAATTTCGCGTTAAGTATGCAATCTAAAAATGATTCTTCAGCTGTTATTAATGCATTTCAAAATATATTTTTGTAAGAGACACAACTGATTTAAAAGCAGCTAAATCAAAGCTAGTGTCGTTTACAAGCCTGTTTATTTTTTAGATTGATATATAAAGACAGAAAAAGAATATACTATTATAAAACCTTTAAAAAATTAAGAAATGGTATTACTTTGATAATTTGATTCTTATATATGCAGAATAGCTGTCTTTCATTCTAGCTTCAACTGAATTAAAGTTAGTTCATTAATTTTGAATAAAAAAATTGATTTGGGAGCTTAGAAATTTTTTCAGCCAAGATTTATCACCTATTAAAGCCAAGTGAATTGTTAAGATAATAATTATAAAAGAAAGCATATCAAATTGAAAAAGCTTTTTAAAAATCACACATTCTTACGTAAAGGTTCTATTGCCTATAAATCTTCTTAAGGTGCATTGTAGTATGTCGATTTCGGAAGAATTGCAAATTATTACACACACACACACACATATATATATATATATATATATATATATATATTATAAGTTATAATTTATTTATTAGCACCATTTAATAATGTTAGCATACCTCAGACAGGATTTGAAGTCCATATTCAGAACTTCGCAATTAGTAAATTCATTGAAATACGTAAAACGGGTCTTTTCAATATGAGTGGTGTTCAATCTTTTTCTGCAGTAAGTGTAGATTGTGCTAATAAATTTTAAGCTAATCGCACAAATTAGAAATAGAACATTAAACATTTTTATCTTCGTTGATGGAAATTCAATTCTTTTGTATGAAATCAATACATTAATCGCAATTTTTTCGTTACAAGCATGGTTGTCTGGTTTTGCTCTCTACAAAATTTCGATAAAAATTTTTTTTATCTTTAAAAGTGATTTCATCTGTTGTGTGAAATACCTCAATATGTCAAATACGCTCACATGCACAAATTGGAATTTCATCAAAAAATGAAGATTATTTAAATTCGTTTATATTAACTTTAATTTAAAAAAAGTCTTTAAAATGGTATTTCTTTAAGTAACTTCCTTTATATTCCTTATGATATATTCATATTATAACTCCTTCTCATTATATGTTACAACAAACATAATTCAAATATTTAATAATGCTTAAATATAGGAAATGTAATAGAAATTCCCACTCAGTAGGTGAAACAATTGAATTTTTGTCCATTTTTTTATATTTTTATAAAATTATTACTATGCGAATATTGCTTCCTCTTTTTCTCTCTCAATTAATCCTCAATGCGCCTGTAATCCAGATTGGAATAACAATTAAATCAATATTTTACCCACTTGCTCGGGGCCTAGTGGATATAATCCTAGGATCAGGTCGAGTGAGTAGACCTATGTTTTTATCTCACTAATAATAACAATAATTATATATATATATATATATATATATATATATATATATATATATATATATATATATATATATATATATATATATATATATATATATATATATATATATATATATATATATATATATAGTATAAAGCAAACAATAATAAAATCATTGATAAATCATTTGTAGAAATTTTAATTAATTATATCACAAGCAAAAGACTGTTAGAACTATAAGTTTGTATATATAGTGCTGAAGCATTTTTTAATCTAAAAGTGCCAAGTTTAGTCCTATTCTTAAACATCAGGCGAATACAGCCTTTTATTAGGCATTTTAGCGCAGGAGATTAAATACATGAAATAGATATCTAGAGCATGAAATAACTTTTTATTGCTTACATATATTTTGAGAGTAATATTTTGAAATATATATTATAATTGTTAAATAACATTGCGCTTTTCAGTTTCATCCATACAACCCGAGTACTTCTGTTAATGTCACAAATGCTACTGATGCTATAGTAAGTATAATTCAAGAACATATATTAGGAAAAATAATTTTAATTTCCAAAGAGTTTTACCACACAGTTTACTCGAGAGTTCACAATTAATTCAGAAGTAAAAAGTATATTTGCCAGGGATGCTTAGTTCCTTTTAACTTTTTCTTATGCAAGTATCGCTTTTGTGTGAGCAAATCAACAACTCCGGAATAAAAGTTAAGCTGGTGCATCTTGAAGTACTTCTACCCAACAATACCTACATTTATCTAGTTCTAGAAATTTACTTTAGTCTGTTTGGGTGTACAAATACTTCCTATTCATATGGAAATCAGATGAAATTTTTCTTTAAAAGAGTGTTCAACTTGGAATGCGACTTTCTGAAATCGGTGTGAAAAAAACCTCCACCTTTTGACTTCTGAGGTTGAACCCCGTTTGGATTGATCAAATGTTGAATATGAAACAGAAAATAATCTTAAGAGGGAGAGAGAGAGAGAGAGAGAAAAGGGATTCAGCTTACGCATACTCAGTAAAGAGGATAAAGAATTCAAACAAAGCAGGGTCAGGTAGAAAAAAAAGTTTCATAGAGTTAAACCCGATACAATCCTCCTCAACTCTCATAAATGAATGCAGAATATTCCCTACAGAGTACAGGAGAACTGCAGTGTTCAGCAGAGTGCAGAAGAACAGTCACGAATGAAATGAAGGTTTAGAAAGATAGGTCTAACAGAAAAAGAGAACTTGGATGCTTCAGCAGACATCAATAGAGAATCTCTTAAGCTCTTTTTCTAATAAAAGAATAAAAGTAAATTCAAAGGCGTTTGGAAATGCTTTGCATATATTACAGAAAAGACCCTTAAGTTAAATACGGAGCTTTGAGACTTTTATTACAAAGTACAATGAAAAGAATTGCAGATGTTAGTGAATTGGTTTGATGTTTGTATCTAACAAGAATTTATGCTATTTTTGATATTTCAAAACCTGCAGTAGTATCATCAAGTTTGTTAAAATGAAATTCTATAAAGATTTCTCCGTTTCAACAAGTTTAATGCTTTTTTTTTTTTATCTCATTAAGGTTTTTTAATCTAAAGTTTTATAAAGTTTTCTTTCAATATTATAAAAACCTTTTATAGTAACATGAAATTAGTTACTTAACCCACGGATCCAGCAATTTAAAAAAAGAATTTTAATACAAAGCTTGATAGAAAAGGAATGTCTAAGTGACCATAGCTTTTTATTAATTATTCGGTTTTCATATTTCTTATTGTACTTAAAAGTTTATTATATCATTTACGTATTAATCACTTTTCGAAGTAATTCTCATCCTTTTCCACGCACTTACATCAACGCATGACTAGTCAGGCAAAACCCGTTGTAAAACATCAGTGGTTATTGTCGATACTGGGCTTTCATTTCATCTTCAAAAAGAAAGTAGTGCTTATCTTTGGGTAGAGGTGAAAGTCACAAGGTGCAAGGTCGTGTACAATGACGCTTCACTACTTCAACCTTATCTGCATATGGATCATCCACTCCTTCTGTTCGCAGCACAACAACGAAAGCACACCTAGGAACAAGGAAAACAATGCATTATATAGGTGATACATGCGTTTTTCAGGTAGAACAAAATTTTTGAATCTTGAATCTAATCAGGTATAACAAGAATCTTGAAATTAGAGTAACAAATAAAAAGTTATGGTCATAGAGGCATTACTTTTCAACCAAACCTGATGTTTATTTGTATATAAATTTCCACATTGTTTTAAATTATGAACTATTACGATGGGGTATTGTAAAGTTTTAATTATTACTAAGAAATAGCAGAGATGTGTCTAAATAAAATTTATTCTGCATATTAATTGATACTTATGTGCTCAAAGTTGTAAATTACAGCTATTAGCGTTGATTTCTTTGATTTCAGTAAGTCGTAGATTGAAGTAACTCGCAGCATCGTAAAGTGCTAATTGTTATACCGGGTTATCGTAAAGTTTTGAATATTACTAAAAATAATCAAGGTATTGAAACTTAAATTTAACTTATTATTTTTAAAACTTCTCTATATAGACATTGTCTAGTGCCATATATTTCTCCCAGTCTTTTTTGAATTTTCGATAGGCGTCATTTTAAAGAATTGAGCTGTATGAACTTTATCTTCTCCACACTGCGAGTTACTTTTATTCCCGATATCTTGAAAACAAACAAATTAATATTAATAGCTATAATTTACAACATTTTGTACATAATTATCAATCAATATGCAGAATTAATTTTATCTATATATATATATATATATATATATATATATATATATATATATATATCGGTTATCTATTAATAGTTATTAAAACTGTACGACATCATCTCGTACTCAAACTAATTCGGAAAAACTGAGATGTTCTCTTCTTACCCATAAAATAAAATACCATTTATAAATAAAAGTAAGAAAACCTGATCAGAACCTAAACTATTAAATTTAGTTTTAGCTTATTAACAGTAACCAAGGTCTTTGAGTGTAAAGCTTAAAATAAATTTATTCTAAAAATGGAAAATTCTTTCTTTAAAGTTTAATATTTAATTTTGTTTTTCTATTCCTAGCTAGCTGATTGATTTTTGATCACGTTTTTACAAGTAATGAATTTTAAAAAGTGAGCCCTTACAGAGTTTAAATTGCTTCCAGAAATTCGCTAAGAATATATTAAAGAGAGAGCAAATGCAAATGCAAATGCAAAAAAAAAAAAAAAAACGTTAAACTTTAAATAAAAGAAGGTCAAAAAGCTACAGGAAATTACTGATATGGGAAACTAACCATATGGAAGAGAAAAGTTAATTTTTATAAGATTGTTTATTTATCACTATTCATTATGAATGATGAATATAGACATATATAAGATGAAAGCAATATATCATGAGTAAATGCAAAATTTAGGAATATAATTTAATAATTTATTTCAGGTGTATAATAAAAAGCTGATAAAAAGCAAAATTAATTATTTTAAAACTGAAGGCATAGTTTAATTTCCACCATGAATAATAGAAAATGAATCTATGAAATTACTTCTTGAAGCAATTTTGTGGATATTTATGTAGAAGTTTTTGAATAGATGTTTTAATATTAATCTTCTTTTTTTTTCTCTCCATACATGATTTGTATAATTAGAGAATTTTTCGCCAATAATTACAAACAAAAGCTTTCTTCCGTAATTCATCTCTAAGAATCTATGTCTGTTCTGATTTAACTTATATTTTTTATTGCACATTTTATACTCGTTTTTTTGTAGTAACAGAATGATTTAATAGAAACCTGTAAGAGAAAGATATAAGAATGTAAGATATATATTTATCTTACATCTATCTCTGTTATTTTCAAAACAATTAAGGAAGTACATTATTGTAAGCTTTATGAAAATCGAAAGGGAAGTAATCTTATTCCAAAATAAAATAAAAGTAATGAGATTTTGTCGGGAATAACAGTCACATGATATTTTATCTAGTATAATATACGAGGGTGGTTTAAAAAGTATTCTTGTTAAGAATGAAAAATGGGGTATTAGGAATGGAAAAGGTCAATAGGGTGACTCACTATAGTGTTGCCCAATGATCATTTTTCTTTTTCCAAAGAAGTCCATGAGTATGAGCATGCCTGTCTCATAACCAAAAATTGTCACCATATCTTTTTCCGGTCAGTGAGACCATTTTCGTATTCTTTGGAGCAGAATTACAAGAATCAACCCATTGTTTCGATAGTTGCTTTGTTCCAAGTGACGATATCAATGACGATGTCAGTTTGACGCAAAATGATGACGACAATTAAACTTTGAAAAGGCAGCAAACAACAGCGATATAAAAACTAACCTTTGAATCAGTTTCAGATGCATTTTGGAACTTTTTAACAGACGAAAGCCCAATATAGTGAAACCAATTTGCCTTAGCAATGTTATCTGTCGTCAAAAAGTGGCATTAATATAATCACCTTCGTATTCCTGATTATATACTCCTGACAGTAAATAATAGCAGACTAGTTCACAGTAGGAATGAAAGCATAACAGTGCCATAACCGAATAGCTATGACTCTTAGCTCAAAACGGGATGAATTCTTACGCGGTAGAATTGTCGGTCATTTAGAATTTGGGTGCATGGAAATGGAAATATCCGAGGAACGCGGAATCACGCATAGTGTCATAACTAGGCCTTGGCTGTGGTCCTTGGAGAACGGGAACATAAGTAGACATTTCAGTACAGATTGTTTCCGAGTTACAACGCCTCAAGATGGCCCGTATTTGTCAATAGTGCCAAAAGCAAACGGTACAATATAGCATCTAACCTCTCTCGAAGCTGTCGGCAGCCTCGAGTACTACAGTTTCGAGGCATACCGTGTTCAGATGTTTAGGACTGTGTGGCCTTTATGCTCTCATGCGTGTCATATGTGTGCCACTCATGGTAGCCTACTGTCAGAGCCTACGTTACTAGGAAATTAACTCAGTGAAACTGTGTATTGTTTTCCGAAGAAAACAGATTTTCAGCGTAATCCGATTCATGTTGTATCTTCATAGGGAGAGTACCGAGCACCCGTTACAACCAAGAAAACATCACTGAACATCACCATTACAGTGGTAAAGAACTTCGGAGTGGCATAGTCTTGGTTTCTTTAACAGATCTCCATATCCAAAGCTGAACCATGAATGATCAAATTTATAGGGATATCAATCTGCAATAACATGTTCGTATGTTCAGGAGTGCAATGGGGGCAGATTTCTTCTTTATGGATGACAACGCCTGTCTTCGCCATGCAAATATCGTGAACGAAGGCCTTGAAGAAGAGAATACCACTCGTTTGAAATAGCCGGTGTTCTCCCCCAATTTGAATTCGATAGAGCATGTATGGGTTATGCTTGGCCGATGAGTTGCCAACCCATATTTCTCCTCTTAAGTTTATTCCGGAGCAGCAAACAGCATTGATTGATGAAAGGAATGGCCTTTTCCAAGAACAGCTGAATAATTTGGATCGCAGTAGGGCTAGACATTGTAAAGATTGTATTGCTGCTCATGGCAAACATATAGCCTATTAACCGTCAATAAATCGTATGCTGTTAACTTTTATGTAATAGAGATGTCTTCTCCAATTGCTACAGGGATCATGCTCCTTATTTTTAATGGTACTATGGTACATGTGCTATTTATTTTGTTCTGATCAATTTGATTATTAAATAGGTTTTTTGTTTACCTCCCTTTTATTATGCTTTTGCGTCTTTATTTGTACAAACATTCACTATCCTAATTCATGAGCACGAGTGTAGATAAATTTATTTATTTATTTACCATAATTCCATATTACCTTGAAGCACATATATAAGAAGATTAGAGGTTCCAGAGAGATCTTTAAACTACAGAATCTTTCTCTAAAGTATATGAAAGAAATTTGTCGATAGAATTTGTATTTTCAAAAACTTATTTAACAAAAGGATGACAATAATATCTCAAATGAAATCCAATCCGTTCTGAAATAATTTATTATTTCAATATGATACTTCAAGAGATTTCTTTTTCATCAATGAATGGGAAGCATCTAAAATAATATAAGAATAACAATCGTCGTATCAATTGATTTAAAATTGAAATCTCCCAGAAACGTTTCGAGCAAATACGAATGGATTTCATTCTTTTCATCCTTATTTTATTAAGCTCCAGTTATTAAAATGATTTAAGATTTATTAAGCCTTAGCAAAATAAATATAACAAGACGTATTTTAGCGAAATTTATCTTAATAACTAAATACATTAAATCACGTTGGTTTCTATTCGGGTTAGCATGTTACTTAACGAATGCAACAATTCAATTTCGAGAAGTGCGAAAAGTCGATTTTTTAGGCAAGAGACACATAGAATCACCCTAAAGAGTTAAAAAAGAATTTTTGCTTTTGAATTCTTGAAAAGAGTTTTTTTTACAATGATGGGAGACAAAAAGAAATAAACCTTTTGGAGGAAAAGAGAGCTATATCCAAGATGAAGCTGCAAAAAAAAATTGAGAGAATCTGAAATTCCTTTTTTTTTTTTAAATAAAAAAAAAAAGTATTGAAAAGTGTTCAACTACGCAAAAAACTTTTAAATTGTAGAGAGAACTGGTATGTGTGAACTGGTTTTTTATGGATAAATGTAGTTAAAAAACTTAGCTACTGGCATTTTGGTGTTTCTTTCGTTTTTCTTGATCATAGCGCAAACTGAAAAATCCAAATCACTCAATCTTTCCATCTGAATGCCGGTGTAAAAAGAGTTTTTGAAGCGGAGCACAGAAATAATTTATACTCACTTTACAATTCTATGATAGGAAGAAAAGTAATGAAAAAAGTACTTTTAAGTTTATGAGAAAGTGAAAGGATGCTGATTTTTAAATATTAACCGTCGTATTACATAGCCTCAATGTCTTTCGGTAACTCTTTTCGGTATTTATTCCTACTTTTCTCTTCAACCCACTAATTTTTTCAAACATTTTTTTCCTACATGGTTTCTAATACCCTTTCCTAGATTGAATTTACTGTTTTTTGCGTTTTAATACACAAGCCACTTTGAGTTTTTTCTTCTTTTCTTTACTTGATTTAGAGATTTTTTTTCTTCCTATACACATATTTGAAATTGAATAAATATTTCATCTAATTCGGAAATTTATCTAGGAATTTTTATCCTTGTTTGTATTATGGCACATTAAGTTAGGGAATTCTTTTCTTTTTAATTGAAAAAAACTATTTCGAAAAAATACCGCTTTTAAATTTAATTTTGTTATTATTTTAAATTTAATATCCTTTTAAAAAGGTTCTCATTTCTGAAGAAAAGCAAAATATTTTCTAATTAAACATTTAAAATAAGCGAGAGAATAATTATCAACAGAAATGTAGAAAATGTACCATAAGTGGAAGAAAACTAACTGAGTTGCTGGTGTTAGAACTATAACCCAGTTTCAATATGTTTCTTTTTCTCTCGTATGTGATTAAATAAATATTTCTTTCAATTTTTTGAATAACTTATTTTTGAATTCACACACTCACATACATATATATATATATATATATATATATATATGACAGTAAGATAGACGGAAGGAGAATTTTCTTAAACACACATTTAAATCATTTTTTGTCTTATTTTATGAAGAAAATTATGATCTTGATAAATATTAAACCGATTATTTAAATAAAAGTAATTTTTTCAGTTACTCTGTATGAAAGAAATGAGGTTATGAAATATTAACAGGCAATTAAATTTAAAATTCTTAAAAACGACAATAAAATCGATTTGTTTCTGTACATAGAATTTGATAGCATAATATGATGGACATCAAAGAAATCTGATTGATTTATATCACTTAGAAAATAAGTGTCTTATCAAACCAAAATAAATCGCACACTTATTTTTTCTTCGATTCAAGTTTAAACTTGAGAAATGTTGCCAAGTAGGTCACTAAGAAGCTTTGCAATTGTAGAAGCCAAAAAACTTATGGGAGTTTAAGGAAACATTATTACAGCCACGTCGCTAGGAAGATCAATTTCCGTAATAAAACTCAATTGCTACTCGAACGTTTATCATTATTGATAAAACTGCAATCTCTTAAGTGGGCAGAAACTATAACTCTTCAGTAAAATGTGGACTAGAATCCGAATATGTTTTTTTTATTTTTGTTAAATTTTTCTTGTCAATGCTTTTTAACTACGAATGTCATACGGTGATTTGTTTATATAGTTATACACAGAGAAGAAGAGACCAAAAAGAGGTAATTTAAGGTTCAAAATTTAGATTATTTTAGGCTATATTGCAAGATAAAATTTAATTATTCAGTTACCATCGCGTTTGAACAATCAATCAATAATTTGCGTTCAAAAATCGTTTTTACCAAATTTAAAATGAAAAACTGAACCACTTTCAACAAATGATTTTAAACAGCTAACATTTTGTACAAGTGTCAAGAAAACATTCCCTGAAATTATTTTTTAAATATTTTCGTGCAGAGCTTCTAAATTAATTTTAAGCTTTCCAACTCAAAAAACAATAAATATTTTTAATAATTAGAAATGAATTTCAAAAGAAAATTATGAATCTTAATTTATTCAAGCTCCTTTGAAAGCTATCTCTTAAATTCGTATTTTGGAGGATTGATTTTCATTTACTGGAATTTCCAAATATATATTCGATAGAAAACTAATAATGTTGGGTTTTTCTAGTGTTAAAATAGCTACTCAAATTTGTAGTTGAGTAAACTACAATTCCTCTGGATATAACGAAATATATATAAAAAATATAATTATATTTATCATTTGAACAAATAAAATTGTGCGAAGATAAAAACTTTGAATTTTAATTTGAAGATAGTTCCTAATTAAAAAATTCTTTATGGTACAGGACTTCTTAGATTTTTAGATCTTTCTCTTAATATTTATCCTTATAATTTCTCCGGAAATTTTTATCTCTCATACTTATTATCTTTTTAATGTATAAATATATTTAATAAGAAATTCTTTCATTTTAAATATTGAAGAAAGATTTTTGTCAATTAAGGGATTGACATATGAAGCAGACATTAATTTAAAAAAAACCATTGCTGTTGTGAAGTGGAGAAGGAGAATCATGTACGAAATCATAAATCATGTATTTATTCAGTTAAATAAGCGAAACTATTTTTAGAGTTTTTAACATAAAAAGGAGGAAATTAGCATGCTATCTTCTTCTTTTTTTATTTTATTCTTCTTTAAAACATTTCCTATTGATTAAAATATTATACGCAACATGTTAGTCCCGTCAGATGTGGATTGAAAGCAGCATAATAATTTCCACGTCCTACAAAGCTGTTAACCGAAGCTATCGTTCCTTTGCAACAGTTCGTAACCATAAATTTTCTTGACTGCTCTTTGACGAAGGGATTTTACATTCTAAAACTCATTGCATAGCGCAAAGACTCTTATTTAGCCATTAACTTCCCTTGTAGATCTTATGGCTTGGAATAGTTCTCCAATGAGATTTCATAAAATCAACGTTGTTATACTTAACATGTAACATTTTTAAAAATTATTATCGCGATGATAAAATCCCAATCTTCTGTTTAAGCCTATTTTATCTCAGCTCATGACAAAAATATTTAATGAAACTCTGTAGGGTTTGTGTTAAATTTGTTAAAATTCCAACACCAATTTTTATGTTAAAATAAAACTCAAGAGAACATGAACAAAAAGCAAAATATTATTATTATTATTATTATTAATAATAATAATAAACTTTCATAAGACATAATATCTAGACAAAATAATATTTATTGCACATTTTATGCAAATAATAGATTATATACGCTTGTAGCTTGAACTAAAATATTAATGCATGGCTATCGTGTCGGTTGTCATGGTTCCCAGACACAGAGAACATATAGATTTGCGTTAGATATTAAACATGTGTAATTATTCTCATATAAATAATTGTCAGAATTTTCATTCATTTATTTCTCGAAAATAATAGATAACTAATAAATGCGTTATATTCCATAAATTAAAGCATTATTGACGCGTTTTAAAATATTGACTATACAAAAAATCAAGTCTGTTTGACTATAATTTTAGAAGAAATAATTTTTAACTATTATAAATTTTATTAAAACGTGATTATAGATAAAGGAATAATTTTATTTTTATAACCAACTTATAAAACAAAATTAACCCAACACAAATTTTGCTTTTATTTGTAGTTGCCACTTTTGTTCTAATGCGGTAATGTTACATGAATTATGTAACTATTTAATTTCGGATATATATATATATATATATATATATATATATATATATATATATAAGATATCGCCTGAAACCTTTTCCTTC
Organism: Nephila pilipes; assembly: GCA_019974015.1. NCBI lineage: Eukaryota > Metazoa > Arthropoda > Arachnida > Araneae > Nephilidae > Nephila > Nephila pilipes. The sequence continues at coordinate 491,046 of BMAW01039077.1, forward strand.
ATTCTTGAAAATAAACTTATTTAGTAATTGTGAGATTAAGGACCTGTGATATTATAAAATCTCAGTTCTACACATATATAATGATTTTTATACTAACTAATGCTTAATCTTTCCTCTAATTATTTTTTTGTTAAATTTATAAAAATACATATTGCAACAGAATGTAAATTCAAAATTTAAAGACATTGAAACAATAATTATAATAATGCATGTTTTAATTTAATTAAAGAATGGTTAAGCATTCTCTGTTGTTAACTTGAAACTAAGTAATTATAATACGGTTACTACAGAATAATTTATCTGTACGAATAGTTTATTTTAAGATAACCCTAAATTTTATTCTTCTTTCTGATGTTAAATAAAACTTGTGAACACGCTACATTTACCAACAAAAACTCTTTAACAATCTATCTAAAAATAAAGGGATATTCTATTTTATATTATATCCCACACTTGTTGAATATCTTAGTTAATATTATAAATACCCTAAATATATTTTATTGAAAATGAAATAAATAGAGTTTAACTCATTTATTTACCTTCGTTTTATTCTTAAAATTAGAAGAAAAAATTGTTCAAAACTTCACTTTGATAGCAATGTTGTACCACATTCATACGCATTAACTATTAGTTCTTTAGAAATATAATTCTAAATTTAATGCATACTGATCTCACATAGCCCAAAACGTCTTAATCTTAATATAAAATAATAAAAAAAAATTCGATGCAAGGGACATCAAAATTGAAAAATTACATCATGAGCAAGAAAGGATTTCAAATGGTAGATTTCCGATGTTCGTGCTCAGGAATGGGTTTTCGATTTTTTTCAAATGCGTCTTAAGAGAGGTGAGCAAAAAGGATTTATATCCGAGGGTCGATACATGAGAGGATGCCTTTTACGAGAGGGGACTGTCGTAACTTCGATCCCTTGCTCAGGGAATGGATAAGAATTGGGTCACGGTCGCGACCTCGTATTCATCCACAATGATCCGCTGTATCATCAAAGAAGTCTTGTCTCCCAAATGCATTACATTCTTCTTACTTAATAGCTATCTATTGCCAGCTTCACTTTCCCTACTCTTCCTAAAACTCTTCACTCAAAAAAGTTATTGAAGCTGACCATTTTTAAGTTTTCCTCAGCTTTAATATAAGAATATTCTCAATGAAGATTAAGTAATTTCTTGAATTTTTTTGAAGAAAGTAGTAATAAAAATGATTTGAGCTTAGAAATAAAATAGTAACATGTCTCTTCATTCTCACCCAATTGTATTGCTTTACTTTCGATATTTTTATGAAAGTCTTTTTGAGATAAAATTATTATTATTGTGGATGGGGTTTTTTCTACGTTATTAAACAGAATATTTTCTTATGAAGTAAAACTGATATGTAACACCGTACAGCAGTGTTGAAAAACTCCTTTTTTGTTTATAAGACTGCTATATCAACGCTATTTCAAAGCATAAAATCTTAACCATTTGAAAAGGTCGAATTATTTTCTTGCTTTATGATCCTATTCAGTTACATGCGAGAAATGTAGTTATCGAGAGAGAGAATTTCCATCAATAGTGAAAAAAAGTATGAGTAGGCGTGAAATGTTGTTACAGTATGAGTACCAGAACTTTAATATCAAGAGTTCTTCCCTTTAAAGACAGAAAATTATTATATCTACATAAAATAGTGTGAAAATGTATTAAAATTTCAACCTTCAGTTTTTTTTCGAATTGACTTCCCGAAAAAATTAAATTGAAGAATAAAACACTTCCTACTACAGTTCCTTAAATTACACTGATATTTGCCAATTTGTTTGAAAACTTTTTCCAAATATTTATGATGTATCAATATTTCTAAAACATACATAAGTAATAGAAATTTTATTATTAGAAGAGGTTTTCTTAAGTTTTCCCAGTTAATTTCAAGTTTTGTTACACAAATAAGGGTTCAAATAATTTATCTTGTAAGAATAAAAGTGCCTTTTCCTGATAGAAGTTTTGCTATATTTTATTTACACTTAAGCAATCAATTTCCTTTTATATAATGAATGAATCAATTTTTTGTTTTTGAAGATACTTATCTCTCTTCAAGGAGTGTGTGGTAAAAATGTTTTCATTGATTTTCATAAATGAACACTTTGTCTTTTTAATTAGTACTTCGGTTTCATCTCAATATCAAGTTGGTTTAGTTCATAAATGACATTAAGAATATTAACAAGTGCAATGAAATTTTCAGATTGTAGTTTATATAAATTTTATGCCAGTTTGAAAGGGATAAGGTAATAATTTATATTGATACTAAGATTATGTCTTTGGTTTCTTCAAAGTTACTCTTTTAAGGCACTCATATTTATCAACTTATTGCTTTATTTTATGAGTTAGGAGAGGGGAGTGCCAGCTCAGGTGTCGTCCTCGTCACTTGACCGAGGTTCAAAATTACGAGGTCCATCACCAATAGCCCTCGTGGTGCTTCTAGTGCGACGTTAATAAAAAACTAAATTAAAATAAACTAAGCTAAACTAAACTAAACTAAGCTTTATGTTATGCTGATAAAAAACAAAAGCAAATTGATATATTCAGTAAACTTTTTGGAATACATTACCACTGATGAGTTCATGCACTAGATCATAAAAGAGTTAAAATAATTCCCGAAATTAAAATAAATGTAGATTTTCTGAATTGGAATTTTTATTTTCTTAAAATACTTTTCTTAGCTATACTTTAATTTGGCTGGAAATTTCTTTATATATGTCAACACTTAATTGACGCATTAGTTAAAAGTGATTGAAAGGGAAAAACAACTTTAAGAATTCTCGTATTCATAATTTCAAGATCCTAATTATAAAAATAAGCAAATGACTTTAATATTACGCTGTATCTACACAAAAATAATTCAAATTTCTTGAGGAAAAAATGAACAGTAAAAATGGAAGTTGAATTCTCAAGACTTACTTATATCGGCAATTAACATGTACCGGGATAATTGATTTAAAAAAAGCTCATTTTCTTGCAAATGCTTAAATGCTTCACATACTATTTTATAATTCTTCTACAAAAAAGGGCGCCCGCGCCCTCTAATTTCGCTTCGATCTATAAATAATAATAAACTTAAAAATCCTTTCAAATCTTTTAAGCCGATGACGTTGAAAGCTTTTTTTATTTAAACCAAAGACGTAGAAAATTCTCTTCGACATAACACTACTTGAGAAGAAGACTTTCGTCGATGGTTTACTGATTCCACAAAAACGGTGGTAACATTTACGTTCTTTATGTCGCCGTTAGGTGTGTTCAAATACCTTCTTTGAGATTCCGAGCTTTCTAAGAGAGTGAGTTAAGCGATCGTTAAATGTAATACTTGAGGTCGCGAGCTTCAATAAGTATTTGGGAGGTGAAAAACGACGATTTCATTGGTTCTTTCTCCCCTGACACAAGAGGTGCTACCATAAAAAAACAAACTCGGACTTAAGTAGCCATAAAACTAAACGTTTTATATCTTTCGCGGTCTTTATGGTGGTGAACAGGAGTATTAAACACAGTGCGGTGAAAATCATGCGAAACATAACACTTCAATCACCAGGAGTATTGGTATACGTGTTAGTAAAAAGGATTTATTAGCTGTTGCTACATCAAAAAGTTACGCATTATTTATATTCTTAAAATTAGTTGTTCTAGAACAAAATTGTGATAAGAATGTGAAAAATTAATTACGGTTGGCAAAAGTAGTTAAATATCACTATTTCTTATTTTCCGTTGTTCAAATCATTAATTTTTGCAACATTAAAATTTTCTTAAACTAAGAGAATATTCTGATTATAAGTAAAGAACTTTAAAAGAGCTAATTAAAGAAGGGAACTAACAGGAACAAACTTATTACACAAATAAAAAATTGAAAATGGGCAAATAACTGGATAAATTATAAGTACCTTACTAGAGAATGTTTCTTTTTTTTTTTATCGAAACAAGTTAGTACTTTTTCAGCCAACTTCATCTATGCGCGAATAATTGGTTTATATTGATACCTTTTTTCTTACTCTCTTAAATGACACATCGTTATTCGTAAAGAAAACAGCTTTTGAAAAAGAGATATTAGTTCTTCCTTTTTTGAAAAATAATAAGTTCTATACTCAATCAAAAAATGACATTTTACGGAAAGTTTGGCTTCTAGTAGATGGATGTGTCTGCATGTTATTTTTTCTTTAGATATATAGTCGATTTCGCTACGGATAACAATACAGTGAGTATTATTTAACTACCTAATATGAAATTTATGATATATATATATATATATATATATATATATATATATATATATATATAAAGAAAATTGAAATACATATGAAATAAGAAAATTGAAAGAAAAATATTCTTTGGGTAAAAGTGTTTTCAAAATATTGAAAGTTTACTTATGGTATAAAAGATATTTTTTTACATCAATTTTATATTTATTTTAAATCGGAATTGAGTATTGGAATGCTAGACTATTAGTTTGCAAAAATGCTTTTGATATAAATAATTCAGAAATTTTCAAGAAGTCTCTGTAAAAAAATTATTATTATTCTCCTTATGCATAATAATAACGAAATTGAATTGCACAATTAAATGAAATAAGAAAATGACAAGCACATGTTAAGAGACTATGCCTGAGAATATGTGTATAATATTTGGACTATCTATTGGAATTACTTGATGAAATTTACATATGCTTTCTTTCGCTTGATTTCAAATTTAAATTAATCGAAAATTCTTACATAGACTTTACAATTCTCATATAACTTGATGCGTATATTTAAAATCGAGTATTCATTACGGGATATATTTTGTAGTTAATAATTAATTGGTAATATTTTTCAGATAAATAGTATATTTTAAAATAAGCAGTTTTTCTTCTTCGAGTATACATATCTTCCTTTTGACTTTCCTTTTATTAAATATACTCTATTCTATGTATTAAATTAAATATTATCTCTTTACTTGATGTATTCACTTAATTTCAAAAAATTAAATTATCTACTTGAATTGTTGCGTAACCGTAAATTAATAAGAAGAAAACAAAAATGTTTAAATTACCAGAAAAACAACAAACCTCTCAAGAACAATTTTAACGGAAAATTGACGTTAGAGAAACGGCTGGAAGATTTGAGACTAAGTAAACACTCATTTGCGTTTTACGCATAACGTTTTGAAACAAGTTTTTGAAAAGATTCCAAAATAATAAAATCTGAAAACGAGCTCAGAAAAAACACTTAACGATCGAGTAATTAGAAATTACGCTGTTTTCCATTTTAATTGGTGACGAGCAACATGCCGTTCATAAAAATATCTAACTACAAATATTTTGAAGATAACCACCTCACATCGTTTTCGGAATATTTTTTTCCTTCTTTTCCATCGGTTGAATGGAAATTTCTCTGGGGTGTTTTCTGGTTGCCATAGTGACAGAGATAGAGAAAGGTGGCGGCAAAGGGAAGACGTTTATATATATTGAAGAAGTATTGCTCTTTTTTTTTTCGACCACTAGCGAGATGGATTTACCCGCCTCCTCAACAAAGTTCTTTTCTCCCCTTTGGCCCAGTTCTGATGGATGGCTCAAATAGCAATTTTATTTCTACATTACTTATTTGTCCGCACCTCGCGCTAGGGTTTACCCCTTTCTTTCCTTTCCTTTCAAAGCGAATTACGAACGCAAGTGTCGGGAGTCGCTCAACCTAACTGAAATGAAATTGCTTTTCGACAATTGATATGTTTGGATATCTCCATTTCCAAAGGCAAAGCGGCTTTTATATGCTCGTGCTATTTCTTGCTGAAGTCTTTCAGTCAATAATTTTCCCAAAGAAAATCTCTTAATGATATTTATAAATATCCATTCGCTGTAACACTAATTATAGCTTGAATTACAAAAATTATAAGCGTCATTTTCTCTCATTTGTTTGTCTTTTGTATATCTTTACAAGATCACACACACGCACGCACGAGCACGCACGCACACACACACACACACACACACACACACACACACACACACACACACACACACACACACACAATACTGAGAAAGAGAGAGAGAGAGAGAGAGTATATATATATATAGAGTATATATATATATATATATATATATATATATATATATATAACACATCAATCAATAACTCCTGAGGACTAACATTGAAAATCAATTTTTTGCAAATTTTTTATATCAACATAACACCTTTTGTTAATCACATTAGTGTACACCGGTAACGCTTTTCCAAATCTTTCCCAACACTTTTTTTTTTTGAAGAAATCTTTTTTTGTAAATGAATAAATAGCAGCTTCTGAATCATCGGACTCGTTGCTGTTTTTGTTCCATAGAAAGCAATCGCGGCACCCATTTAAAAACCTTTTATGCTCAATTTTTCATGATAGTAAATACACTTCCGATGATATCTGTAGTCATCTAAACTACGGAGCTTCACTTTACGATCTTCATTATATTTTTGTCACTTCACCACATTTTCCGGTGTACGGCTTCCACAGGTCTACCCGAGCTGTTCCATAGCGTCATTTGTGTCGGTATCGACCATCGATTAAACTCGGCAAACCACCGACAATGATTGCTTTTGATGGACAAGAAAGCCGGTAACATTTTTTCAATCCATTGTTTCGCTTGCACGGTGTTTTTACCCATTAAAACAATGTTTTATCAGAACACGTAAAACTCTGGTTTTTTCCATTTTTAAACAAACAAAATGACTTTACTCCAACCCGATAACTCAGCTGTTTCTGGTCCGATCGACTTAAAATTTTGACACGTTTCAAGCAAAGGTTAGTACTCTTAGAAAGACACATTGGTTACTGGTTTACGAGCGCCATCTCTGGGTTAGTCTCGGGAGTTATTGTTTGATGTGTTATATATATATATATATATATATATATATATATATATATATATATATATATATATATAAAGACACAAATAGTATATTTCACAAACATAAAAAATTGTAAGAGTACCCAAAATTAAAGCACAAAAACTAAGAGAAAAGAGCTAAGTAGATAAAGAAATAATCAAAAATTAAATTAATATTCATGCAAATGCAAAAAAAAAATTACTTAAATAATCAAGCAATCTAAAATTAAAAACCTTAAGACCCAAAAATTCAAAACAACCTATTTAAGAATTAACATTTCAAAACAAAGCAAAGTAATAGAACAGCCAATATATAGGAAAAGTGGAAATAATGTAATTAATATTATTCCATATTATGTAATGGAATAATGTGTATTTATACTCGTAATTACAGATATAACCATCACACTTCACTGAATTACATTATAAAAAGATCGTTACAAAACAGAAACACACCCACACACCTATATATATATATATAACCTTTTAAATTATTATTTAATTTTCAATTTATAATGTTTTTTAGATGTCTGGAAATAATAAGTAAATTTTCTATCTTCTGCTAACCTTATAGCTTTGGCTCTATCGCGTTTGCCCCTTCAACTAATACTTATTTTTCGGTTTGAATTTTTTAAGCTGAAAATCTATCTCCTAATTGATGAAACGTGACTTATGTAGATTATATTAAAATTATTGAAGCGTAGTAATGAATAGGTTTGAACGGATTGTATTTATAAACAGCAAGTAATTTAATACAGGAGTTAGAGTTTGAAGTTGGTATTAAAGATAGTGAATTTAAGTTATCTAGAGGAGATGATACCGGTATTAGGCTTGCATGGAATACGGAGCTTCTGGAATTAGAAAGAGTAAAGGACTTGAACCCGATTGTTTTAATTAGATAAGTAATTAATTAATAAAGTAAACATTATATCAGACGAATTTAGGCAACTTTTCGACAGAGAGAGTAGAATGTGGAATGAACTTTAAATACATATAACTTGAAAAAAAACAAATTGTTGGACTCTGTTTATTTGATTGGGTAATTTTGGAAGTCTCTTAATTAAGCTTAATAATAGCAGGAGAAGTAAGTTATCACGGGAATTTACACCATGTTTTATGACGAATTATTTTTGTATACATTCTTATAGTTGAAGTTTCATCTAATTGTAGAGAGAAATTATGATTGATTTCAAAGACATTGATTTTAGTATGTGTCATATTCTTCCAATTTAAATATATTTTTCTCTGTTTATTAATTTAAATTCATTAATACTGCATAACTAATTGCCTTAGGAAAGGGTTGGTGCTATAAAACTTATTTAACCGCACTATTCAATCCGAAGCCTGAATATGCACTTTTTGATTCGCTTGGTATATCTTTCTTTCTTTTTAATTTCTTTAAGATGCTATTTTGTATTTGTCTCTTTTTGTTGCTTTGTCGCATAATTATTCTGGATTCATTTAGCTTTTATAGTAATTCATATATGTTATATGTAAATAAATGCCATTCCAATTTTTCTCATTTTCATATATTTATTAAAAGAGAAAATAAGATATATGGGTTAATATGATTGAACTATTGCGTGAAAATAGTTTTTGTGTTATACTTATTGTCTATTGATGTGAATGATAAAAATAAAATCGTAAGTAAATTTCTGAATTAACAAAAAATGTCTAAAATTAGAATTTATAAGTAAATTGTAGCTTTCTCAAAATCTATTTCAGTTTATTTTTCAAATGTTTGAAGTGAAAATGCTATATTAATTAGAAAAAAAAACATTATCGTCAACCATATTAAGGTATTAAAAGTGCATAACTTTTAAGCATATAAATTGCATAAATAACAACGCTATTGAAAGATCCTTAAGTCTTAAAATTTGGATATGAGTTAACGAGGTTGAAAATTTGAACAACACCGTTAAATCAACAGAATATTTCTTTTCTTTAGAAAGGTGTATTCTAAAGGTAAAGAGGACTGATTTTCTCTTTATGAATTCGAGTTTAGAAAAAATGTTATTTAAATGTTAAAGAAAAAAAAGCGAAGTGTAAAATACAAAACCTCAAGTTATTAAATCAAATAATTTATTTGTAATTGTTAATGTTCTTGCTAAATAATTTTAATGTCCGAAATATAATATAAAAATTTAAAAACTACATAATACTTCCATTGTAATAAATTTTATTCCAGAACTATAAATCAATGCTTTACGTGTGAATTTCTTTACATTTTCTAATACTAAGTTTATAAAAATCATCATCGTTACTTTCATCAATATTTGTTTTTTTTGAAACAAGAGAAATATTCAAAATGTTTGAAGTGACTTAAGCAACAAAGAAATTCTCAAAAATTTACTATGTGAATTCTTTTTACATAAAATTGCATCTGTTTATGTAAAACAGAAACATACATTTAAACTACCGAAAGAAATGTCCGAAAAATGCTAAAAAGGGTGAATCTGTAGCAGAATTCTACTTATTCAGGTTTAATTTATAGCTTTCAAACACAAATACAGCAATATGAAAATTGACGGCATAAATATATTTTCTTATCATAAATCCTATTTTTATTATTAGTATACCTGAATATACGAATTCAATAAATATATGTTTAACCTTTCTCCTCATGACTTTTTTAAAATTTCAATTAGAAATTATTTATTATTTTTGTACATTTATTTTAAATTCATGCAAGGCTATAAATATTACTTATAAGGGAAAGTTTAATTACTTGACCTCTAAAGATCTAATGAAGATGTTAAATAACGAATAAATCGAATATAAGTCACAAAAATGTCAAAAAAAAAAAAAAAAAAATAAAAAGGAAAGGAAAGAAGAAGTCATAAAAATGTCAAATTAAGTTTTAAGTACATTCTTCGAAATAATTGAACCAATTCTACAAAGACATTCAATCAATAAATTGCAGAAACTTTATCCTAGACATATGGCTTCTGTAGCATGTACAAGAGCTCCTGAAAGATAAGTTATAGACAAAAATATTAAAAAAAAAGCCAATTATTTTTTTTAGATCTTTATGAACAAAAGTTCTTTTCAGGAGGTCACGTAATAAGCGATTTAGATATCTGATGAAACACGATTCAGCCGTCAAGTTCATCTCCACATCCACTTCTAGCTGCCACAATACCTGAAAGAGAAGCCTGGGCGCAAGAGAAAGAAGGAAGAAAGAAAAAGATATCGCTGAGTTATTTGATACTCGAAAGCCTTGCATTTCTATCGTCTTCGTTTCCTTCCACTAAAGTTATTTCCAAACATTCTATGGCTTCAGAAATTTCGTGAGCATATTATCAGTGGTGATTATTTTTCCACAGGTGACTAAATGTGTGACCTTCGTGATTGTATTTTAGATAAAGAATTTTTTATATATATATATATATAACACATCGATCAATAACTCCCGAGACTAACCCAGAGATGGCGCTCGTAGTAAACCAGTAACCAGGTCTTTCTAGAGTACTAACCTTTGCTTGAAACGTGTCAAAATTTTAAGTCGATCGGACCAGGAAAAAGGTTTTTTGAAGTGAAGTGAAAAAGGTTTTTTCCAAGTGGGTGCCGCGATTGCTTTCGATGGAACAAAAACAGCAACGAGTCGATGATTCAGAAAGCTGTTATGTATATATATATATATATATATATATATATATATATACATAAATAATTTCTTCAATTTAGCCAAAAAGAATAAAAATTAAAACTATATTACAACACAAGATAACCAAAAGCTTCAATACTAGTAGCACATCCAAAATGGACACAGTGTTTCAAACAGAAAACTCAGATTTATTACTGAATAGTGCGTTTAATTAGATTTGCAGAAAAAACCTTGACTTTCTTGCTTATTTTTATGGGTAAAATACATTATTTTTATAAAATCAAAAGCAAAGAAATATGAAACATGAACATATAAGCAAACGAAAAGCAGCCCATAGAGAAGAAACATACATACAAACGTTGAGGTTATAATACTGGATAGACAGCAATACAAAAGAAAGAAGAAGATAGCATAAATGAATAAATAACCTAATTGAATTTTTCAGCTAACTTTCCTTTTTATTCCAAATGATTTGATGAAAGTGATTTATTTAAAAATTTGTAGTAATTTTCAAATCGCATTGGTAAAGTATATATAAATGTATAACAAAGATTATTAGTAGCATATTTTTTTTTCTAAAAGTAAAATTTTTGTACGAATAGTAGAATGTTTGCACCATCTAAATTCAAAGATAAAAAATGTAGTTCATTACTTTTGAGTTGCAGATAAATAAATGAAAATTATAGGAAGCAAAATTAACAGTTTGAGTTCGAAATGTTTTTGATGTAAGTGGGTACATTGCAGGGATAGAGAAGGGGTTGTCTATTGAAGGTGATAGCAAGTAAAATGTATGACATCAAAATAAAATGTTTTACAGCATATATCAATATATCATTTTACTGCTGTTCTTGCAAAATGTTTCAGTTCTTAAAAATTTCAAAAATAAATGCAAAATATCCGCCATTTCTTTTATTAAATGGCACATTATTTAATCAGAAAAATGGAAATAAAGAATTAAATTTTTTTTTAGTTGTCAGTAAATTTTAAATAATCAGAATACATAAATATCAATTCCTATAAAATGAAAAAGAAGACTCAGTAAAATTTCAAAAAATTTGTTTAAACAGCAATTTTTTCAGGTATCTAAATTCTATGATCAAAATATAGCTTTTACGTAAGTTTAAAAGAAAAATATTTAATTTTTCTGACAGAGCAAGTCAATAATTTTACTTTATCTTATTAATATAATGCATTAAAAATGGAAAAGTTACGAGAATAATGAATTTTTTTATTGCGACATATGAAAAAATCATAGATTCTTTATAATAAAAAAAAATTATTTTCATATTGTAACTAATCACACACACACATATTGTAACTAATCACAAGTATGTCTTACAATTTCTAAAATTATTTTCTCGTCAGTAAAATTACACAGTTTCCTTACAATTCAAACCGTCAAAACTGTTATTAAAATGTCTGAAAACTTTTAAAGCCTTAAAGCAATTTTAAAGAATACATTTACTTGAAAATCTAGATTGTTTTTGAGATCTTTAAATATTTCAGACTGCTTTCTCTAAGCTGTTATGTAAATATTAGATGCTTAACATTTTGACATAAAAATCCTTATAGAACGAAATTTAACTTTAATTTTGAGCTCTTTATTTACATTTCGATTGTAATAGACAAGCATAAACCGTCTGTAGAATTAATTGAAAATTTCTGAACTTAGCTACCGATTAAAAATAACAAAATCGATAAAGGGAGTTAACTTGGGATTTATGAATGGCAGATATAATTTAGATAGATTCATACCATTAATATGTAAAAATTGCTTATCTATTTTACATCACGTCTAGGGTTTAAGACATAGCAAATAACTGGCAGTGAGGCCATTAAATACTTTTCAAGACAAGTTGTCTTGTTTTTAATTTTTAAAGTGGATTTGATATGGCAGTTTTATTATTTATTCTATTCAATCCCGACGGAGGCAACAAAGCACCGAATCGGCGACTTCCCGTCTTTTATATTTGCGATATATCTCGGTATTTGAGAATAAATGATGTGAAGCATTGCCTCGTGTGTTCGTAATTCAACATTCAACGGTACTGTAGCAAAATACTGAAGGAGACGTACAGGAAATATTGGACGGCTGGGAAGACGGTTAGGGACAAGGAGGAAGAATACAAAATGACTCTCAGGGATGCATCACTAAACACCAAATTATTCAGCCATTTGACAGCTTGACAATCTGGGTTATTTTAGTTTTTTCGCAACATTTTTTGCATATATTTCGTATATTTGTTCATTTTTCTTAACTCTCTTCTGTTTTTTTTCCTTGAATATTTAAGAAGGATTTCGCAAAGCAGTTTTCCCCCTTCTTTTTTTGTCAACATATAAAATAGGTAATTGCCTATTTTTATTCAAGATTGTTCAAATTTTTCTGATGCACAGGTGTAAGTATCTTAATTTTTTTCATATTTTGTGTTTTTCAACTTTTTAAGTAATGAAATCTAACATATAAAACAATTTGCTAATGAAATCTAATACATATGCATTTCTTTGTGATAGTTGCTTGCACTAAGAAAATTTAATCATGTTGCAAAAAACTTTTTATCCTTACCCTCTTTATATAAAAAAAATGTAACATTAATTACTTTTATTTGATTATTGAGTAATTTATCGAGAAGCATTTTCTGAAGCATATTTTTTTCTCGGTTTTATTTCACTAACTTCGACGTATCAAAGCAGAAAAATCCTGTTTCTTTTTTTTGCGTCCATCTATAAGAAATCAATCGTAGCATCATTAGCTATTAACACTTGCATTTATGAAACTAAATTATTTAAGGATAAAAAACTTTGAAAAAAATATTGGTACCAAAACTTGTGGAAAATAACAAGATGAAATCAATTTAAGAAAAAAATTATCACCCAAAGATGTGTCAAAATAATGGATGCACAGAATGGATTACAAATTGCTTTGCTCGTACACAGAACATGCTTCACTTCTGTATCCGAATGGTACATAAAAGTTTATTATAACATCGATTTATTTCCTTCTTACGTCTTTCTAAGATCCTTCCTTACACTGTTCTTGGGACACGTCATTTATCATTTTCATTTAGAAACGTTACTGAACAGCTGACAAAGAGGAGCTAAGCACACAAGATGAAAATGGATAAGCGTTAAGTAGTTTATCACAATCTTTCTTCCTGAAGCGGTATAGAATGATTAACATGAGAATACATATAATGTTATTGAAGGGGGGGAAAGTGGATAAAAATCGTGTTCTTTTTTAAATTTTTTATCTCGAGAATCTTTATGAACTGAAAGTTTTTTGAGAGAATTGGTTTCCTTGTTGAAGCCAACAAAAAAGCCTGATCCAATAACCTTGCATTCTTGAAAAGAGTTTATTTCTCTCAATAATAATAAAATAAAGCACAGAAAGCAAACAATTTTTCTATATTTTTATGTTTTTTAAATTTTTTTCATGTCGTGTGAGATAACTGCAATACAAATTCAAAATAGAATTTGCAAAAAATAGAAAAATGTAACATTTATTCGTTTTAAAAATTTTGTTATATGATTTCATTTAAAATAGAGTTTTGTTTTTGAGATCCCTTCTAATCATGTAATAGACAATATGTAAATAACACACACTTACACACACACACACACACACACACACACACACACACACACACATATATATATATGTACGGGGAGCATAAAGATCAACCACATTGGGTGCGGTCACTGTGCGAGATGTAAAGGTAGTAGAGAGGTGGTGATTAGCCTTTACCGATTTCAACCATGTAATAATGTCAAGGTCAGCGAAAACAGAGAAGTGGGCGGCGCCCTTTCGTTTTGGATGCTATAAATGAGTTTCCCGTAACTTTTTACCAGTATTCATCTCGAATTGAAGCGGTGAACATCGAAGCTTTGTTAATAAAACATGCTATTAGATCCACAGGTCTGTAATAGCGATGCAGAAAGAGTTCCGTACATACTTCTTGCTCAATCAAAATGCATCTGTACCTTATTGCAAATCGATTTTGCTATGGATTGCTACCAGAAATCTTCGGACAATGGATCCATACTGAAAAGAAAATCACTTGGCCGTTAGAATACCAAAAAATGTTGGGACAATGACAGCATCCGTTCAGCAATCACTAAAGCGTTCTGCTGGTAAGAATGATGACTGGGATATCATGTCGGACCTAAATGAGGATTACGCTTGTACATTTAAAGCTGCATCTTTACAACAACATGCTAGCAGAAGAATTAAGTGGGAAGGACCATGCCAACTGTAATGCCTATGTGAGTAAATTCTTGAACAAGGAAGGGATTCGACAAGAATTTGACGTTATTCCGTATCAGCTAACTCGAAGAGTGGTCAAGAATTTCTAAGAACGTCTTCAGCAATATGTTATAAATGACTGACGCTATCTGTTTGATGTAATTTTTGAAACCCACAAATAAAACTGTTTTTATATACATTTCAGAAATGTATTCAGGATTTTATTTAGAGATAAACTTTTCATATTATATAGCTCATCAAAATGTGGGAGATTTTTTTGCTCCTCCCTCCCTCCCCTCCTAAGAGAGAGGGAGAGGGAGGGAGGGAGAATAGTTAATAACCATAAAAATAATAATGAACAAGAGGGTGCAAAATCATAAAAAAAATGAAATCTAAAATACTAAATTACAAAAAATATTTAGATATTAGAACTTAAAATTAAAATAGAAAAAGAAGAAAAATTCGAATTGTATTGTGCAAAAATCAGTTCTAACAAGCTACAGATTACAAGCAAAAACACTGTTCACTCAAAAAAATGCTAAATATAATTGAAAAAACTAAAACAAACTTTAAAGATTAAAACTCATATTCATATGGCAAGTAAATAAACACCAAAATAGAATGATGGGCACAGGAAATGAAAAGAAAAATCAAAATTCAATATATGAAAACTATCCCAAATTAGAAGAATATAAAAAATAATGAAATATAACATATAGAATCCGGTCTAACAGTCTAAACGTGTAACAACATTAATTATAATATACTAGCTCCCCACTTCTATTTTTTTCCCTCCAAATTTGGGTTTACCCCTGTTTTTTAATATTTATATCTTATTTTGATCATTTTGTAAGTTGTTAAATTATTTTTTCATTTAATTTACTTTCATTTAGAACTTTCTACTTTATGTTTCATTTTTATAGTTAAATAAAATTATTTATTTTATGCATTTTTCTATGTTTACAATGTTTCTTATGTTTATTTTTATGGAATAGCATACATCTTTTTACGGTATTGATTCCTTGTATATTGTTTTATTTTTTAGTTATTGAGATTACTATTTACTTATATTTAATTCAAGTATTAGAGTTTAATTGTACATTAATATCAAATTATATATATATGACCAAAGCATCAAAACCATAATTCACAAAATATAGCATTATAGACAGATTCAACATATCAATTATTAATTCATACATTAATATCTACAAATTAAATGAAGAAATCAATAAAAAAATAAAATTATATATATATATATATAACACATCAATCAATAACTCCCGAGACTAACATTGAAAACAATAATTTTTTTGCAAAATGTTTTTTTATTCATCAACATAACACCTTTTGTTAATCACCTTTTAGGGTGATACAATCGTTCCAA
>BMAW01039077.1:507255-524565 GCA_019974015.1 Nephila pilipes
TTTCGCAAGAAATCTTTTTTGTTGCGAGTAAATAGCGATAAACAGCTCTCTGAATCATCGACTCGTTGCTGTTTTTGTTCCATAGAAAGCAATCGCGGCACCCACTTGGAAAAAACCTTTTTCATGCTCAATTTTTCATGAAGGATAGTAAATACACTTCCAAATGATATCTGTGTCATCTCAGCAATCTCACGGAGCTTCACTTTACGATCTTTCATTATAATTTTTGTCACTTCACTCACATTTTCCGGTGTAACGGCTTCCACAGGTCTACCCGAGCGTTCCGCGTCATTTGTGTCGGTACGACCACGTTTAAACTCGGCAAACCACCGACAAATCGTTGCTTTTGATGGACAAGAGTCCGGGTAACATTTTTCAATCCATTGTTTCGCTTGCACGGTGTTTTTACCCATTAAAAAACAATGTTTTATCAGAACACGAAACTCGGTTTTTTCCATTTTTTAAACAAACTACAAAACGACTTTACTCCAACCTCGATAACTCAGCTGTTTCTGGTCCGATCGACTTAAAATTTTGACACGTTTCAAGCAAAGGTTAGTACTCTAGAAAGACCTGGTTACTGGTTTACTACGAGTGCCATCTCTGGGTTAGTCTCGGGAGTTATTGATTGATGTGTTATATATATTATAATTAATTAAATATGCTTAATTAAATTTAAAACATAAGCAAAAATCTATTAATTAACTGAAAAATTATACGAGAAAGCCAACTGAAAGAAAAGAAAAATTTAGAATAATAGATATAGTGTAATTAATACTGTTCAACACTTTGGAATAGAATAATGAGTGTTCATAACTTTATAACTGATCAAACCATCCTACTTCAGAGAATCACATTATAATAAAGTATGGTGGCAAACCAAAAATCAGTAAATTCAGAAAATTAACCATAGAAAAGAGAAGAAAGAATACCAATATAATCAAATTCAAATAAATAACAGTTGGTAAAAACGCAAATAAATAAATGCCTTCTAAACTGTAAGATCAGAAAATCTAAAAAAAAAACATAATAATTACACAAAAAAAATCTAAAAACTATTTGATGGAACTAAGAAAAGCTCGCACAAATAACAAAATGTAAAAATACCACAGACACATCATATAAATAGTGTACAAACTTTATAAAAACACAGCTACCATCAGTTGAAATTAACAATTATAAAACAAAATGAACAATTAAACAAAATGCAAATAAATAAAAAAAATCAATCATCGCTATAGCCAAAATTATATATATACTCTTATTTCTCTGTAGCTAATTTATTACTAAGCTTTCAATTCAAAAGAAGTATTATCAAATCAATCGATACCTACCATTCTCAAGAAAGCCTGCTAAAAAAATGTATCAGTTTTCTTTTCATTTATTAATCGATATATTTTTTATATTACAGAGTTGTGAAATTCAATAACAGTACCTCTTGGGATTAACTTTGTTATTATTTTGGCATTTAGGCACGTTTATTTTTACTCATATAGTGTTAAAGGCTTAATGCTTCTATTTACATGAGGCGCAACTATTCTCTTTCAGCCATTGAAAAGAATACATTCTTGTAAACAACAGATATCAATGCTTCGGAAGTGAAGAAAAACAAATGAGTTTACTCGAGGTAGTAAAATTAAAAAGTATGCATTCTTAAAGAAGCTTTGACGCTAAAGGAATTGCATTATTGGTATTTGAAGTATTAGTCGTTGAAAGGAAATTAAGTATTTTTTTTGAAAAAGAGCCTTTATTCGGAGTTTATTTACCATTTGTTTCTATAACGGTTTGCTTAGTTAATACATAAACTGGGTTGGAATATTAACTCTTCTTATGTTTTATTCCTATCTAATGTTGTAACAATAGTTGTGTTTTTTTTTTCTCCGATGATAAAAAGAAAAGTATGTGTTAAAAGACAGAAAATATTTTTTTTATCGATATTAAATTTTTGAATAAGGAACATTCGAAAAATTAGCAGTGACGAGCAGCTCATTTACGTATTTGTATATTTTAATTTAATATATATATACTCGTTTTCTTTGTTATTTATTTATTTTCAAAATATCTTTTATTTTGTTCTGCCTTTCAATAGTTTTTTGAGCTTAAAAATTAAATTAACTTTAGCACGTTAATAATAAATGTGATATATTTTATGTCCTTCAGTTGCAAGTTTTCCCTCGATGTTTCAAACTTAATTTTTTCAGGAAGCGAGATGTTTATGAATTAATTATATTATATTCTCACTTCCTCCTTATGGCATAAATATTTATGAGAGGCCTCTCATTTTTATTTAAAACATTTTTAATGCAATCAAAGTAAATATAAATTATGAGTGTTGCGTTAAAATAAATGTTTGAATAAAACAGAAATAATCCAACAACAATCAAAATTTCTGATATAGATCAATTTATTTACAACGTATCATAATACAGAGATAATGTATTTTGTAAACTGAGAATCATAGGACTTTATCGTACTAAGGAAAAGGATTTTTTTTTATTAATGAGACTAATAGAATCAAAGGATATCATAAGTTCTTATACCATTGTCAAAAAACTTTCTATCAACCATTTATTTCTAGGGAACCTGCAGATTTCTTGCAATTATTGGCTAACAATCCTCAAAAAAATATAGAACATTCATCTTGGTTTCATGTACCATTGCTCACTCTTTGAAAAAAAGAAGGCTTCTTTATCAATGAACTTTGACGAAGTAGCATCTGGAGCGAAGATGATTCTTCAAAGAACAGAACAATGGCACATAGTTTATACGAGTTAATTCAATTTCGTGTAGAATTTAAAATTGAAGGGTTTTCGATACTATTTATAATTGAAAAGTTAAAAAAAGTCTATTTCTATCAAGTTGTGATAAAAATAAATAGATAATCGTCACAGACTCTCGATAAAAAGCACACATAAAAATAAAGTTTCATTACTTACGAGTCTGAAACAAGTATAACTTATTTTTAATCAAACAAAAGATATACTAGAAAAAAAGATTTTTTCTGCTTCTGAAAATACGTATCTCGTAAATTTTCCAACACTGTTTCAAACATTAACAGAAAGACCCCGGATGTTGTGCTTCTTTCATTTTTGATGACGAAGGAGCAACTCAATACATTTTTAATATCCGTATTGTTGACTTTTGAAAGAAGTAATAATTCAACAAAGCAAGTGCTTTAAAATGTAACCTGTTTTTAAAAGTTAACTAACATACATAAAAACTGAAACCATTTTCTCGAGTGAATCTAAATAAACTGTATTTAATATTAAAATAAAATTTTTTAGTCGGTGCTATATTTTTCTGAAGTTAAGGAGTAAACAACAGTAAGATGTTATGATAATAAATGTCATAAGCAAAAAGTGACAAATGAAAGAAATCCATTATAAATATAAATTCTTAAGATTTATGTTTAATTTTTTAAGTTTCATCAGCTGATTGAATTTTATTAAATGTTAAAAATAAAAGTCAGTTCTGACATATTTAAGATTTCTCATTCGTTTTACATATCTACCTGTAAGTTAGTAAGACCACATCGATATCTACGGTAATATTATTTGGAATTTAAAAGATATGTGTGAAAATAGATCTTTCTTAAATAATATAAACATTAAGTATCTTACAAATAAATGAAAGAGATAAAAGAACTTTTGATTCTTTTGAAATGTTTTGACATTCACTTTGATATGTAAGAATGTATTTTGAAATTTTTCTTTATTTTGAAATATTGAATTTTAAAGGGATAAATAATTTATAAGTTTTTTAATAATACATTTATTTATATTGTGCATAAAAACCGATTTAATTAAAATGTAAATAAGTAATCATTATGGTAAGATTTCAAAGAACATGGATGTCTTAAGGACTTAAATTTTTTAAACTTCTGAGATACACGTTTTCAGCGTCTGTTAAAAGAAAGTAATTTTTGTGAAATAATCTAATAAATTGTTCATACTATTCACAAACTTAAAGAACTAAACTTAGTGACATGAATGTGATTTTTGTTTTTGAAAAAAATTCTAGATTTTTAATCAATGGTTTACTAAGCAGTTTTCAATATTCAATTATTGAAAAAAATATCAAAATTAATTGTAAAAAAGAAAAAAAAAAATATGAGGGACATATTTCATCAAAATAATACATTACACAGACTCTCTTTCTTTAAGTAACGAAACTTTAAATTATGCTGTTAAAAACATAATTCCTATACTAAGAAGTACAAATAAAAGGTTCTATTTTATGAATTAAAGATTCTTATATATTTGCTAACTAAGCTAATTTGATAGAATTAGGTACTTGTATGATTAAATTGGTTTTCTAAATTCTTTTATTGCATTCAACAAAAATATTATTTGACCCTAATGAAAATAATTACACGTAAGTAAAAAAATTAGTAAAATCTATAACTATAAAGAGAACATACATCAACTTTCTTTATGTATTCATTTTACTGACACGTATAATATGAGGTATCGGTTAGATTGGGGGACATAAATATAAACAGTGCTATAATGATGGAGTTGCCCTTACTCAAAACTGTCACCTCGAAAATTCTTCCTAACATTTTGAGACCCTTAATGGGGTTTCCGGTATCAGCGTAAATCACGTATTTTGAGTTTGAGATGTTGGAACAGTGCTTGGATTTTTGGACTTTCGCCATTTACGTACTCTCTTTTTGATGCCAGCTGTAGAAGTATTGGTCGGAATGTAAATGATTATAAATGTGGTAAATACATAAAAAACCGAAGATAAAAGAGGAAAACAAATGTTTTCGTTATAACATAGCATTATTTTTCATCATTAATTGCGCAAAAAGAAATTTTATAAATTGATACTTATGAATTAGTCTGCTGAGTCAATGCATTCAGAAGATTTACAGGAGACTCAAAAATATATATTTCAGAATCGCTGATTATAACAATAACATTTTTGTCTTTTGAGGAAAATGTTTTAAAAACTAATTATGAGTTGTAATATATTCTAAATCAATAAGTAGGCTTTATATCATCATTGCAAGATTTTAATTTGAAACTATGGGAAAGAAGGAAAGAAAAGAAAAATATAAAATACAATTTTCAACATTTTTATAAGCTGTATTAAATGAAAATATTTAACACGAAATTGTATAAAGATTATATTTATCTTAATTTTAAGAAATATTACACAATCTTTTTGTTTATTTGTTTGTTTAGTCAGTTTTACAGAAATAAGTTGAATTTGTTTTGACATTGATCAGAAGACTTAACCATACCAGAAAAAATGAAAAACTGTTATTTCAATCATGGGTAAGATTTATTCCTGTGAATAAACAACGTATTTCATTAAAAACTCAAAGATCTTCCACTTTGATTAGATTAATGAAACAGAACTTCTTAATCTACCAATATTTTAAATAGTATCAAAAATAAGTTGTATTCATCATTACGATTTTTTTTTTATTTTCATTTGAGTAGTGTTTTTAGGAACGAAATATAATGTAAATTAGTAGTTTAAAAACTTTATCTTCGTGTTTACAAACTTAAATCTATTACACTTTTTGACAATGAACAAAAATTCAATTGGCTTCTAAAATAAGATGTCTCTTTCAAGGATCATATCTTAGAATAATTTTTTTTCTCTAAGAATACAATCCCTCCAACTCTTTGTTGACCTTCTAATTTATTCCTACTAACCTTTCTCGTTCCTCTAAGAGTATACATAATGCAGTTTGATTACTGCTAATGTAAAAGGTTTTTCTCCCCAAAAGGTTATTGAGAAAAAAATTTGAAAGTGTAAACTTAATCATTACAGTAAAACTTAAATTTTTTCTTTGCTTCCTTTAATTTCGAATCAATATAGTTTAATCAGATAATGTATCGAAGAAATAGCTGAATTTTAGTGAAAAAATGAGTACATCTTATTTGGTTCCATGCGCATAGAGATTTGTACAGTTTTGAAGCTGAATACTAAATT
This sequence comes from Nephila pilipes, assembly GCA_019974015.1. Classification (NCBI taxonomy): domain Eukaryota; kingdom Metazoa; phylum Arthropoda; class Arachnida; order Araneae; family Nephilidae; genus Nephila; species Nephila pilipes. Next base: position 513,205 of record BMAW01039077.1, read on the forward strand.
GCGTTTAAATATATTTACTTTTAAGCTTTTTCACACACTGTGATTCATTTTATCAAACCATGTTCCTCTTTCCTGCTGTCAATTGATTATTTTTGCTTGAATCAAACAAATTACATATTACAGTAAATTATTCATACGTAATCCTAGTAATGTTTTGTATCTTCACCTATAGTTAAAATTGGTTTTCTTTACAATTTTTCTCTTAAGGAAAAGGAAAAGATATTTTCCTATTAAGTTTATTAAAGAAATGAAAATTAGTCTTCAACAATACCATTATTATGATAAATTCTAGTTTATATATATCCTTCCATGTAGATGTTTCCAGAGGTGTTGATTCTCGGATATGTGTTGATCTCGATAACATGCCTCTCCTCTTCCCTGCTATCCACCGTATTATCAATAAAGAATAAGTTTGACTTTTAAAAGGCCTTCTGTCTTTGCCATGACAACTAAATAATTTAAACACGTTTGGATGTATATGAGGAAAAGAACCAAGAGTAATATATATATATATATATATATATATATATATATATATATATATATATATATGTGTGTGTGTGTGTGTGTGTGTGTAATAATGTAAATAAAATAATACAATTTAATTTACAAAATTTTCCCTTTCTTTAACACAAAGTAAGTCCATTTTTATTTTCTGATACCATTCTAATTTAGCTTTTAATTTATGGAATCACGCGAACTTGTAAAATCTCCCAAATCAACATCATCCTACGCTTCTAAGGAGTAGAGATAATTCGTACAAGACTTTTTGTCTGCCCGGGAGTTCTCTAGAAATCCCTCCATCAAATACTACATTGTCTAAAGAAATCTCTGCATACAAATTCAAAGCAAGGTAAATTTCTCCTTCTTTCGCTTTGGCCACTAAGGCCGAAATTATGTCTGATCTCAATTTTTCAAATATATATATATATATATATATATATATATATATATATATATAACATGTTTTAAAATTCAAATTATAATTCTACTAGTACTACTGTACTTCTTTAACTATTGAATTTATTTTTAAAGCATGTTTTACTTCAGTCGTAGCACATTAAGGAAACGTTAAATAATTGAATTGTGAATTTATTCATATCACACGAGATGACAGGGGTATATATCTGGATAGAGGCGATCGTACGTCCATCAAGTCAAGCAATTAAAAATGAAGTGACAAATTTTTTTCCCAGTTTGGGAAGTTAAAGTAATGATTTTGCAGCTCACATGGTAATAAATGTTGGGATTTTTAGGTATTTTATATGTAGAGTGAATATTTTATTTGGAGATTAGTAAGAGTTATCCGTACTGGTTCGGAACTTGAAAATATACGTTCTAAGTAGATTTGGAAATCTTGTCATCACATAAATTGAAAGAATTAGTTGAATGGTATCAGGATATAAAGATGAATTCCTTACTGTAGAAGTGGAAGCATTGAATAAACTGAGAAATTAAAATTAAGTTAAGTTAAAGGGAAATCATTACATATACACACACTATGCACACACGCACATATACATATGTAACTATTAATGTTTATTTTAGGCGTAGTTTTAAATTATACAGAATTATATTTAATTACAAATTATAATCACTAAAAATCAAGTTTAAATATTTTTATTATAATAAAAAAAATACAAATACTACAGAATTAATTGAAACAATCAGTAAAATATCAAAATAACCCAATCCAATCAAATTAAAAATATCATCATAATTTAAAACATGCAAAATATAATGTGAAAAGTCATAAATTTACTTAAATGCAATATATAAATTATTTAAGAATATATATTACACATAATAATCTTAATTCGAAACCAAAAATAAGCCATTAATTAAATATTACAACCTAGTGAAAAAAAAAAAAAACCCCGGGCGGGCCCCCGAAAAAAAAATTATCACAACTCAAGATAAAATAATTAAAGAACAAAATGGAGATAATTTAATTTAAATACTGTCCCAGATTTCGGATTGAGATAAGTGTGTTTAAACTAATTTCATAGATCCAACCATCACAAATTCAGTTATTACACCTTTATTTTCAGTAATTACATCATCAATAGTGCAGACAAAGAATAATCAAAATTTCATAACCGAAAAATAATTCAAATTAGAGAAAAGAAACAAGGAAACAAATGTATTTAAACTAAAGTAAATAAAAGTAAACATTAAAAATAAATAATCAATACACATTTATACACATTGAAAAAAAAATCGTTTTTGACTAAATAAACTATAACTTTTATCTTCATAAGTAAACTGTTGTATGCCCATACCTATTCCAAACATCAACACCCATATATATATATATATATGTATATGTAATTGAATGGAATCTTAAGATTTTAATGAAATAAATTATTAAAGTATTTATTTCCCTTTTAATTTTTATTTTCTTTTGAAACAGACAAAAAAAATTTAAGCTGAAATTTACTTTAAAATTTTACCTACATTTTTTTAAAAATGACAAATTTTCTTTTTTTCGAATGGTCATAAAACTTAAGCATTTAAAATGAACTTATATTTTTTGTGTAGTTTCTTAATTTATTTTAATCATGTTGAAAGTCCTTTTTTGATAACATTTAATTCTAGGATTTGTATTTTCTTATGCTAAGTTCAATGCTATAAATATGATCGATACAAAGGTAAAGGGTTAATTACCTAAAAAAAATAGCCAAATTTTACTGAAATGGCTACACATACACCTTTTTGTATTATCAACGAAATAAATCACATCATCCATGTTTATGAAGACTGATAATATCTTTGCTCATGATGAAACGTTGATTACTTGTAAATGATCTTGATATGATATCATCCCTACGGGAATGTTGATTTATTTTGGTAAACTGATGAGAGATTGATCTCCTTTTCTACTCTAGAAAATATTGAACATGTTTTGTTGTTGATACTTTTGCGAGAGATGATAAAGTTAATCACATATTTACTTCTTTTTTTAGATTTGATTAATGTCTAGTATCATTTATTTGTCTAATATGAAATGACTGTTTCTATATCTAATATTTCCGAAATGTATGTTGGGATAGTATGTTATTAAGAGTTATATATAAATAAATATTTTCGTTCTGATTTTGAAGAGACATTAAAAGTTAAAAAAGGAATTATTAAATAATTTCCTCTTATCAAAATTTAAAAAAATTAAATATCCTGATGATATAACATATTTTTGTCTGTCTTCTTCAATGAAGAACGTATTACCGTTTAATCTGGTATTATACAATGTTAATATCGTTCTTCACAAGAGAATTAAGTTTTGACATAGAGTCAATAGAGAACATTTAAGAAATTTTGATTTAATGTAGATTTATGAAATATTGAGAATAGAATAAGTTCAAGAATTTTTCCAGACAATTATTTCTTTTTAAAATCTCCAAAATAACGATATTACATATTTTTTTAAGATAATGAATTAAATATTGACTTGATGATATTTACTAAAAATGAAAATTTATTAATCGTGAATATGCACTCAGTTATTAATATGTTTGTTTGATTTTATATGACCATAGCAATACTATCCTAAAAAGTAGGAGTAATGTTTGAACAATTATTTTAACCATGAAAACTGAAACACAAAAACACTGTTTGGAATTAAATTTTGAAATAATTTGACTACCTTAATTTTTTTTTTAAATTTGTAACTGAAAGTCAATACATGCATTTTAATTTCGAAAACAGTTTATTCATTCTCAACCAATTATACCGTTCATCTCAAAACTTAAAACTGATATTAAACTGCTTCTTTAATAGCTGAAAATAGTTATATTTAAAATTTAGTACAAGGGCTACGTTATAGCTTAGCAAATTTTATTCATGAATAGTAATTTTTATAGATATATTCTTCTTAGATAGAATAGATGAAACACAGCTCCTTTAAATATTAAACTAAATTCCCCCCCCCCCCCCAAAAGAATCACATTAAGAGTTACAAAATTTTATCTTTACACAATGAAATTTTGTTTTCATTTCAATTCTTTACTATCAGTAAAATTGCCTTGTATACTTTTCTTGAAATGTACTGTGATGCCTTCAGCAAAAAAAGCCCTATTTATTTAAACTAAACTCAGAACGAAATACCAAACTAAATTCAAATGGTCATTCCATGTTTGTGTTTGTGCCAGAATAAAGTCCTTATCTTTTGACTCTTTTACCTTCATTTCTGTTATGGGAACTGTAAGGATCCTTATGTCAAAAGTTTTGGCAATCCCTGTATATTTCCTTTGTTTACAAAAAACGAAAAGCCCTCGGCATAAAAGTAAAATCAATTGAAAAACTTCCCCGAATTCGCTTTCTATTTCGTATTAACGGAAGAGTCTTAAAAATCCTAAAATTCTACGTATCTCAACCAATACAAAAAATGGACATTCTTAATGAAGGAAATATTTATTATAAAATAAAATTAATGACGTCGATTCAATTACTAAGGGTATTGTTATCGTTCGATCATTTTCTATGTAAGAGAACGTTCCCAACGGATCGCATCTATTACGATTGGTTTCGATTGCTGTTGAAGAAAATTCATATATTTTAGTCTTTTTTATATCTCTACGTCCTTATTGGCACATCGCCAGGAAGAAAATAAAAAAAGGAAGGGAGAAATACGCAATTTCGCCTAGCTTTGAAAGCTTTTATACTTTTTAGTGCTTTTTCTGACTAATGGTTTCATAAGTATTCCAAGTAATAAACGTCGTAGTAAATTACAATACGATGTAATAATCACGGAATTTATTAAATGTTCCATTTTCGCATTCCTTTTCTCCAAGGATCGCTACAAAAGGATAAAGTTAACTTTACATTGTTGCTTCACCATTAGAATGACGCTGAAAAAAAGAAAGAAAATTTGCATTTGCAAACATTGAAAAATCCTAAATGTACTGATTTTATTTTTTTTTCGAAATTGAAGAACCATTTTAATACTTAGAAATTGTTTTAGAAAATCAGTTGATCAAAATGATTGCAACAAATAGATATATTTTAAAATAACACAGTGTCTGTTTTTTGGTTTTTTAATACTTATTAAAACAAAGAAAACCATAATTTTGATAGTATTTACTAGTCAAATATAAATTTGTTGATAAATATTGACAATGTACTTATTCCAATAAATACTTACTCAAAAATATTCAATAATTAATTTCGAATAAATACCCATTATCAGTTGGAATACGTTTTATAATATATCCTTATTTTTTTTGTTTCTCTCAAAAATAGAGATATAAATATTTCTTTTTCGGGGCTTTTGGTTCATAAGAATTTTGGTTACTTAGCCAAGAATCCCAAGCAATTTCTTTCAATGCAAAAGATAGTATAAGTTTTCGCGGGAAAAAAAATTCATGAAATTTCATGCGATTCATTTTTTCATTCACCTTTTAAAAATATTTGATTTTTACTACAGTAAAGAATATAATTTTTCCACACTGTTTTTAAATATATTTAAAAATGACTGAGTACTTATTTCCATTATATCTTCAATGGATCAATTAGTATAAAAATTAGCAAACTTTTTTTTTTTGAGGCTGATAGATAAATTAAAAAGACGAATATAAATGTTGATGTAAGACGTAATAAAAGATGTAAAGACTGATTTCAGTTTCGATGAAAATTTACTTTTTGCTGAATACATTGCTTTCATAGAACATTTAAAACAAGTACAATTTTTCTCAAAATAGGATGTTTAAAATGCAAAAACATGCGAATTAATCGACGCATAGACAGTTTTCAAAATGTTTTCAAATAAAGGAATTATGAATTTTGATTGATTTATTGTTTATTAACGTTGCATTTAGAAGCAATACTGTTAATTGACAATTTTAAGATAACTGTTAATTGACAATAATATATACGTAATAGAAGTAATATTATGAAATAACTACAAATTTAATTTTGTGGAATTTTTTTCTACAAGACAATAATCCTATAGATTTTAGCTTTTTGGCCAGATATTATTTTTACAGAGGAACCAATGGTAATTTTCTTATTTATTATAAATTATTATCTGCATTATAAATTATATTTCATTTAAATTTAGTAATTAATTAGAATGCAAATGATCACTCTTTACAATTATTTTAATTTGAAGTATGAAAGCTACAGTTCTCTTCACATAAAAGTAACTCATTGTTCTTTAACTAGAATTTGAATGGCTCCTGAAAGAACCAAATTTGAAATCTTTATACCTCCCGAAAACAGAAGATAAGGCTCTTACCTGTTGTCTAATCCTCATTTAAACTCCTCAATTAAAACTTTCTTCCTTAGAGATTATCAGCTATTTTGAAAGTGCTCAGTTTCGTAAATAAATAGAATATTCTACATTGCTTGAATAAATTATGTTGCTATACTCAGTTGGAACTAAAATACACCTTTTAAAATTGTGAGTACTGTAAAATCTACTTATATTTTCATTCAGAAAATTTTCTGTAATGAAAATTTTTGTTTCATTGTATTTGGTCCATTTTCTATAGATGTTAAATGGGTAGACAATTAACATGTTTTCCGATAAATACAAACAGTTTTTTAAGCAAAAAATTTGTTTCAGATATACAAGAAGATTAATTTTTGCATGAAGCTTGTAAAAGTTATTAAGATGATACTATGTTGAGAGAGGTTAATTAGTTTCCTATATGCATTAATTATTTCTTATATACAATAAATAAAGTAATTAAATTTATTAGTTTCTTATATACAATAAACAAACTTCAGAATAGTATTTTGTTTTTACCTGTCGCTAAATGAAGCTGAATAAATCTTTATATATAGGTAAATATATTTAAGTTTCACTTGTTAAAGCTTAATGTACTGAGATGATTTTTTGTAAAGAAAGGAAAAATTGTCATGAATTAGCTGAAATGCATCTCCTATATAAATATTTTCTTCCCTTTTCCAATACATTTTTTCCCTTTTTTTTTCACGACATAAAAGTTTATTTTTCCCTCGTTCGTTATAACGAAAAATGCTTGGGTGCTCAAAATGTAAACTGTTATTCGATATGATTTTTAAAATAGACTAACTCAATACGTGCGTTTTTCATGGACCATTAAGGAATTAAGTATTTTCAGAATACTTAAATGAGGGAAAAGATTCTTCAGTTACGCTTTTAAAATTCAAAAAGGGGATATTTTTCTTCTTTCTTCTACTTATCATATTACCTAACTCGATGTTTATAAAATTTATTAACATACGAAATAAAAAGTATTTAGCTTATTTTATATTATAAAATTATATTCACCAGAAATTTTTAATTGTTTTTTATATGAAAATCCTAAATGTAAGACAATTTTCTTTGAATTTGCCTTTACCACAAAAAAAATTCTCTGGAAATCATGGCTAAGATTTCAACGTTGAAAGACAAGACTCCTTTGGGAGTCAAGGCTCTTAGGGTACTTCCTTAGATGCTATTCGACGAAACTAAACGCTACATTTGCTTTTAGTGCTATCGAGTGTGCTCTTCTTCCTCGCAAGTATCTAGTTCCTTTTCATCACCTTCCTTGTTTTCACATCACGTCCAACTTCATTTGCATGCCTTCCCCTTACAACGAACAGATTGTAGCGCTTACTTCAGGAGAGACAAAATAAACTCTGGTTTCTTCCCTTCACGTGTTTTCCTGCGGTTTTCCTGGTTTTTCGCCAACCTTCCTTTTACGTGATGTCTTTATTCTGTATTGTGGAAAAGAACTGTGTATACGCCTAAAAACTAGGTGGGGATAAGGGATGAATTTACGAGGAATTTGAAATGCAAAAAGACTGGGAACGATCTCTGCCACGTTGAAATTTTCGAAAAGGAGGAGAGAAAAGCAAGGTGAATGTAAGAAAAAGGAGAGGATATTTCCTTTGTAATGTGTTCTGTTTTATACATTTTGGGGGTTTTGGAGGGAAGGGAAGCTCTACTGAAGAAAAATGCGAAGCGAAAGGATGGTGATATGAAAGAAAAAAAAAAGTGAATTTCTCGGTATTATGTTTGAATAATATCTTTTTCTCAAAATGCTATGTTAACATACCTTATTGATGAAACTTAAAGCCGTTAAAAGGTAAGCTTAATCTCTAAAGGCTGCTAAAAGGCGTTTTTCCCTTCAAAAGCCGTTAAAAGGTTTGAAGTAATCAGTAGAAATAAAATTTCTATTTGTGTGTAACTACGAAAGGAAATAAGTATTACGATTACGATCTCACTTTTTTTTTTTATCTTGAGTAGGGTTTATCTTCTCAGTTTTCAAAAAGACAGACAATGTGGCACAAAGGATTTTATCTGAAAAGTAGCTAATTTTAAAAATGTTTTTATATGTAGTCGTTCGAAAGATTTCAGCAATTTTTAGATAATTTATAACTTTTTCCAGGGAATTAAGATTTATTGTCTTAGTTCAAAAAAGATGTGTTATAATTCGCAGCAAAACATATTTTAAAGTAATTTGACAACATTGGTTAAGTTGAAATTCAAATTATTATTTATTCTATAAAATTTATCAAATTTTTACTAAATTTCGATCTGAAAATACATTGCAAGTCTTAGGTTTTACCATAGTCCTCTTAAGTTAACAGATGAATGATGATTGCAGTCAATAGAGATATTACTGACGAAAATTATATCTAGTGTGCAAAAACTCAAATTATATAATGCTCATTATTGCTGTAATTCATAAAAACTAACAGTACCTGATTACCTGAGACAATATTTTCTTATGAAACTTAACATTTTATTAAAAATGTTACATGATTACCTAAGACAATATTTACTTATGAAACTAAACATTTCACTAAAAATTTTTAAGAACGCACGTTCTTACAGGCATAAAATAAAGGAAGGAAAAAATAACGCTTGAATTAAAAAAAATATATGATGTTAAATTTGCTCGTTACTGTATAGTATTTAAGATTAATAGCTATCAAAAACTTCAAATTAGTGTTTTTCTAGTAACATTATTTCAATGAATTTATTTACTAATTGTTTCTTTTTATTTACTAATTTTTTTTGCCAATAAGAGTTCAATCATTGAAAAATGAATTCTTAATAAATGCATTTCATATTTAATGAGTAAGTTACACTTTATTGAATTTTAACTTGTCCTTTCAAGCTGTAAAAATCTACGCTGGTATTCGAAAATAACGCTGGTATTCGAAATAACGTAAAAAGGGACTTAAGAATCAGTTTCTGGTTTGACTCATACACCCTCAAGCCATCCAACAAACTCGATGAGGGAAGGAAATCCATTTTCAGTGTCATTTTTTGGTTTCTTTGATTTTATATTCCTACCCTTGTGGGGCATTTTCTTATGTGTGTTTCTAAATTCAATAAAAGTAATGGAATGCAATACAATTGATGGAGAAAGCTCTTGATGTTGACATTCCATCAGCGCCTACCTCCACAGATTTTTTTCGCTGCAAAGCTTCAATCGCAAATGGAAGCTTCCGCTAGGTAGACAACAGATTCTTTCTTACCAGCTTTTCGTATTATTGAGTACAGCGGAAATACTATAAGCTCATAAAAGCGTATAGTTATTAAATAGATGTAAGTAACAGATTTTTTCCATTTACAAGCTGTGGAAACCTTTCTATAAAAATCTCTTGCCGTAGATAAAATTCCATCCATAGCAAAACATTTGAAATATTTTATATAGAAACCGATTTTCGAAAGGAAAATTTTGCAGTACTCTTCAATTATCATATACTTGATTAATTACAGAAAACTAAAATTTCCCATGGTATATCGTTTATTTTGAGCTAATCTAAATAATGCTTTGATAGTACAAATACATTTTCATGTAATAACGTTTTTTCTTATAATTAAAGAATTAGTCTATGTAATGAATTTATCGACTTATCTATAACATGTGTAACATTCTGTTATATTTAAGTTATATAAATCTCAAAATTGTAAGAGATGCTTTCTATAAATCGAAATATTTTACAAAAATTTATAATTTTACTTTTTATTGCGGACTTTTTTTTTATTTCATTAATTCTGAAATTCTATCCCTCCGTCATCTTCAATATTGACGAAACTATAACAACTCCTAAATAACCAAAGACGATTGACATTTTTAAGTTGGTATGAATTGTTTTTAAAAGTTTGAGTTAAATCATGTAGATTGGAGAACTTTTTAAAGAGAACTTGTGATGAAGAAAAAGAAAGTAAGTTTTGTAAAAAAGCCATTTTACAAAAGAATTTGACAAATGACTAACAGTTTTTTAGAGTTTGAAATAAATTTAATTTATAAAGAAAAGACCAAAATTGTTAATTAATTCTTTTAGTCAGCCATTTTATTCAAATAATGTATTCTATTTTTTATTGTAGATATATATATATTTATAAAAAGTTTAATTTTTACATTAATACCTAACATTAATATCATAATTTTTTTCTTTGCATGGTGCTAATAAATAGCACAAAATTTAAACTCAGTTCCTCACTGTTAGTTTTTAATTAAATTACTTGCCTTTTAATTTTAATTTTATATGACAAATTATCCTTAAGATGAAGATTTTAGTGTCTTATATAGATTTAATCAATTGCAGAATGATACACTTTTTCAAAAATATATGACAATAGGATATATTACCGTTTCTTTTTACTTGAAAACTCTGAAGTTAAAATTTTGAAATATTTAATATTCATCTGTGTCGGAATAACTTAAAAATCAGAAAGTTTTACTGGTACGTCGTAAATTGAAAGTAGAATAACTGATTATAATTTGAAATATTATATTTAATAAAGTCGTTAAATTGTTACGAAGACAGTATCCGGAATAAGAACTGATATAATCCTGTATTTATTTTTATCTGCTTCTAAGTATCTCATATTGTAGCGAATCTTTCTGAAGAATGATATTATATTAAATCCTTTAATTACCTATTAACAAAATACAATGCTATTATACAAATACAGAGTACCATCGTTTGTTCTTCTCACAAACTGAATTAAACAAAAACCGTTTTTTTTCACCCAATATATGATTTACATACTTATATTGATACAATACAATTCTTACATGTATTTTAATATTTTAAAAGTTTTCCGTTCATGAAAAGTAATTAAATGTATAGCTACTATTTTCAGAAAAATGAAAGCATTCTTGTAGTAGTGGAGTTCGCTCTTTCGAGTATATATATATAAGAACAACCCAGAAGATGAATTCGCTAGCTTTACAGCACAAGAAAATGATGTTGAATCAATATTTGACCAAAGAATCGTCTTGTTGAACATCAAGAACTATTGTACACTTACTAGAACTAAGTTTCAAAATCTTCATGGTATGTGGTGTGAAAATTAAGAGATTAAAGCACAAATTCAAGTATTAATCTCCTCTTTTAAAGCACAAATTCAAGTATTAATCTCCTCTTTTAAAG
>BMAW01039077.1:524575-553437 GCA_019974015.1 Nephila pilipes
TTAAAGCACAAATTCAAGTATTAATCTCCTCTTTTAAAGCACAAATTCAAGTATTAATCTCCTCTTTTAAAGGCAATGTCCTTCCTCGAATATAATAGGAATGTTAATTCAAACAAACCATATAACAAATAAATCTTTTATTCTATTTAGTTCATGTTCTGTTTTGCAGTTGTAACAAATAAAAAAAGATATACTTTATTTTGGCGTATATACATATGAGTCTATTAATGGATAATAATTCAATAAGAGAAAAGTAATAATTACGAAAATTTTGTAGAATAAAAATAAGAACATAAAGCCAATATTCTGTAGGAATATCTACAAACTATAACGTAGGGGGAATAGGTTGTACAATAGTTTTTATAGAAAGCTCTTGATATGATTGATAAAGTGGTAAACAGTGGTAGTAGTGTTGTCACATGCATGTGAAAGAAAGCGATCTTTTTCTTGCATATGTGTGTGTGTGTAGATATAAAACATATAATGTTCAGAATTAAATATTTGATTTATATTTCAGTTTAGTAAGACGTTACTATTATTGATAGTTTATAAATGCTTAAAGTTCTTCTGAAAACACTTTATATATATATATATATATATATAAATGTTTTATTTAGGAAATCCATTTTTATGTCTAATTTTATTCTTTCTTTGTAAACTTTTTATCCCTTTCTAAAATACAAAGCTTAAAAAAACTATTTTTATTTACTTGAAATTGCAAATGCAAGGAATTTTATATTTAACTCTTGGTGTAAAACAAAATGCAAGCCATGAAGGTTTTATAAAGATTAAAAAAGCATTTTAAGGAAAAAAGGTTATCTAAGCCCTTTTGCTTCAAAACGTCGAGGAGATATCGGTGTTTTACATTTGCATTTCATGATTTTTATTTAGAACTAAACATAAAATTCTTGGAAAATATAATCTTCTCAGTATCTACGATTAAGAATGATATGAATGTGTTCCAGTAAACAATAGACTAGATCTCTATATAATTTAAGCTGCATGAAAAGAAATAAGAAATCTCAAGAACGTGATGTTATCAAATTTCATCAAATAAAGGTACTCATCTACGAATGAACTAAGACTGCTACTACGAAAGAAAGACATTTCTACTAAGTCCATGTTCATCTTACACCATGACATTGCTCCAAATCTTCCATTAAGTATTAAGATGAAGTCTTCCAACTAAGGATTTCTCACCAGAGTTGCATTACGCTGTTAAGATCAAATGCGGAATTTTAGGTTAAAATAGAATTCTTCAGTACAGCGAGCACACAAGAGCTAATTTGAATTCTCCCTTTTACGAAATACCTTAAGAATAAGTAACGGGACTCTGAATAAAGCAATTGGAAAAGAGAAAGAATAAAAGCAAAATATTCTTTAGAAAGAAAATGGAATTTTCAAAGTCTCCCCTTCACCAAAGTACGGTGAAATTAGTGGGTAGCGAGGGAGCATAGAAAGCAAACTTCAATCAGCCTTGGCGTTGGATATTTCTTGGTGTTAATAAAAATTGCTAAGTGTGTTGGCGACTAAAAGTGTATTGTGTTTTGGTTCCATTATTCTGATAAAATTTCTTAAATTCTTTTTTCCCCTTTTAATATCATAGGATTAAGAATAACTTTTAGTATTTTGACATAAAAGCTAATGTGCGAATCATAAGCTATTTTTAAAATAATATAATACTTATTTTTTTCTGTAAGCAGTCTGAAAAACTGTTTTTGCAATTTTTAATGTACAATCAAAATGCTGTTAGATGGATATAGTTCTTTAGAAAAAACATCCCATAGATGAAAAGTATGTATTTGTATATGATGATGTTCAGTGGAGTTAAAATTTTTGTACTTCTTCGTTTCTAAAATATTTTATTTGTCCACGGATAAAATCGATTTATTACCAATATTACCAATAGTAAAAATTCCCTTGATATCTTAAAATTTTTATTAAACTATATATATATATATATATATAGTTTTTAAAATACAGCAAAATAGGAAAAACAGAAAATGAAAAAAAATGAAAGCAAAATGAAAAGAGAAAATAACATTTTTAAAAACGATAATATAAATATAAAAATTAAAATTCTTTTAAACCAAATCAAAGAAAAAATTATAATGATTATATTTTAAATTACTCTTAATAAAATTCAAAGAAAATTCTGCATCCAAATAAATTTTCTTAAAATTATCCAGGTGAATGTAAGTATACTTTGTTTTAGACACAAGTATGATATTTTGAAATATTTGGTAATAAATTACATTTCTAAAAATATTCAGACTTAAAGAACTTCCAAATAAATTAACTTTATGAATCTCGAAGATGAGAAGGTCCCTTTTATACTATACATTACATGAAACTTTATTATCTTCTAATTTAAAGAATCTAAATATTCCCCTTCATTTATATTAATATTAGTACGCAATATATTTAAGTACTCTGGATAAAATATAAGAAAGGCTTAACATCTTTTATATTATTAATTTGAAAATAAAGTATCATCATCAATATGTCATCATCAATATTCATATTAAACAAAAAAAAATACCTCTATTAAATGTAAATAAATATTGGCTAAACAATTTCTTGCCTGCTCACCTCTTATGATATACCTTTAATATGTTTATAAATCCTATTATTAAAAGATGTATAATTTTTTAAGACTAATATTACTTATTAATTAAATTCGTCTTATGGGAATACCTTGTTAATATTAAAATTCTTGTAAATCTTTTCGAGATCTTTTATAAGGTTCTCTATGTCAATAGCATTCAAATTATCTTTAAATATAAATATAATAAATAATGTTATTATTAAGATATTTGATTATATCAGAACTATCTTTAATGATAGTAGAACTCTCCAACTTTACCGTAATACATTTGTACAATTTTTAACATCAAAAGTAATATATGTATTCAAAATATATATCGCTTATCAAATTATCAAATCTGTAACAGAACTTTGGATATATATATATTTCTAACAACTTAACAACACATAACAAAGTATAATGTGTAAAATTATAATTACATTTTTATTCAGTTATCCATGTTGGATACATTTGAAGTGCTTATGTGCTTTTAAATTGAAGGATTAATTGTCTAGTTACAATTAAAAAAAATTCTGATTTTCCCAAAAAACTTAAGAACATAGGGTTTCATTCAGATTTGGCAACATTTTAATTAATCTTATTTAAAAATGCCCACTAACAGCTTCAAAATAAAAATAAATTTGCGCACCTCTTACGTATGTCACATAAAAAAAGTAAAAACTGACAGAAATGATCGAGTGATAGCAACTAATCACATCGATTTGATATGCTAATTTTAAAATTAATTTATGCATTAAAACTCATGCATGTGTTCTCAGATACACTTCCATAAGAGCAAAAGGCGAAGAAAAAAGTTTCAGAGAAATCATTCGAGAGAAGCGCCATTTAAACTATTTTTCTTTTTAAAGGAATTAAAATAATTAAATCTTTATTTGGCAGGAAATACACATCTATAATTAATTTGTTACAAAAAATAAACCCAAGACAAATGCATTTTGTACAGTATTAATCAATTTCTATAGAAAAATTAATGGAGTCCTTCCGTAAAACAATTGTTTCAATGATAAATAATTATTGATATTTTATATCTTTCTTCAAGAACTTTAAATGGACATATAATTTATAATTAATGACGCAAAGAGTTCTCCTTTTTAATTTCATATTTGGTTTTGTTTTAAGTAAATATATTAATAAAAACAAAATGAGCTGGTTATAATCTTTATTCCAGTTCTAAAACAGTAATAAATCTGAGAACATGTGATATTAATATTGCAAACATTTCAATAATCGATATAGGAAATTCATAATATTTATAAATTAGAATATAAACTCTGATGCTAGTCTCATACATTAAGAGAATCCTCTACAAAGCTCATATATGACGTCATTTCCTTTATAGGTCATCATCTATCAAATTAATTCCTAGCAATCGATGAGAGAGGAACTAACCTACTGTAAATTCCACGAAATCTAATAATAACGAATCCCCCCTTCTCATTGCCATAGATACAGGAAGAGATTTATGAATTACGCGAAAGGTAATCGTAGTAATGTATTCTGTCTTGGATGAGGGCTAACTGCACTTGGTCTTGCTTTAAAAGGTTTCTTAATGGTAGGACGGAGACTTAAACTTTTTATGAGATCATTAATTCGTTCGGACAAATAATTTTGCGAGATTATTAGTGGTAAAAATTACGCTTTAAAGTCGAAATTTTAGAAGCAATATTTCGTAGGATGAAAATAATTGGAGAAAATTAAGCACTTGGAAGAATTAAAAATAAACAATTTTCAAACTAATGTCATATTCAAGAGAAAATCTAGTTAAACTTTTTAATAAATTTAATTTTGTGATAAGAATTTAAAAAAAATTATGTTCGAATATTCAAAATTTTCTTAAATAATTTAAATCATTATTTATGCTTCCGAGTTTTATTTTTTAACAATTCAATGGCACTTCATTGTAAAAGTAAGTACAACTGCTTTTATATTTAGTATTATCATGCTCACATATTTGACGATTTCGGCAATTATTAACACTTTTTATTCTAAAATAAATATTCCAGAAAATGTGATTAAAACATTTTAATCAAATTTTAACTCTGTACAAACACAAACTTCACAACTTTTCATCACTATCGAAATCGTCTTATTTCTCTTCAAATTTAAGTTTCTCAGGACAGGTCATTTCCCCCCTTTGATCTAGTTTTGATTTCTTTTGCTTTCTCTTTATTCTCATTTGTCTTCATTAAGTTTTTCTCCTTTAATTTCGCTTTCTAGTTTTGTTTTATCAAATTTGCTATTTCCTCGAAGTTTCTGCTTCTATTTCCAAGTGAAATTACTATTTTTATAAGACTCTTTCTTTTTGTTTTGTAAATATTTTTGGGGGGTTTCTAAAGTATTTTAAGGACAAATATTTATCAAAATACTTTCTTTGGATTCTGTTATATATCAGTGCTGTGAATATTGTTGAAAATACGATCAGAAATGTATAAAATTATTGATAAGAATTAATGTGTTTATCTTTTTCAAACTTTAAGACAAAATAAAACAGACTAGTCTTATCTAGTAATTTTTTTTATTGGTATTAATAGAAATATGTAATCAATTCCGTTTCTTAAGAACCAAGTTTTTGACATTATATATTTTCTTAGGTTATCTGAACATGTCACCTTATTAAAGCCGAGATTGGCTCTTTTTACAAACATTGCGATATATTTTAAGTTACATGAGGTTACTAAATGATAAATTTGATTCTAAAGGAAATCAATAAGTCTATACCTTTTGTTCATAAAAAGAAAATGTTATATTCTCAGAGATATAGTTACCTACTGAAATAAATTAATAAATTAATTTCAGTTTCAATAAGCAAAATTGTCTTAGATATTATATTCTTCTCTAAGTAAATAGTATAATATTAAAGTATTATCTATCTATTTTATTTTCTTTAAATGGGAAATCCTTTAAAATATCTATTTCTTTTTTTTCTTGAAATGAAAAATAAAATATTTAATATTTTTTATGTTATAATTATTTTTAATTTAATATTTAATTCGTCAGTCTTTTCTTAACATCATACATTTTTATTAAGGCATTTTTTTTACTTTTTAATCCTCTAATTTGTTTTCTATAATTTTAAAATAATTGCATTTATTATTATTAAAACAATATTAGGGTGACAAATATACTGATTTTTCTACCATAATATCCTTTTAATATTAGGCTCTATTTTAATTATAATGAGTTCAACATTAGTATAAATTATATAAATTAAAATATTAAATTCATATATTTATTGATTATTTTTGACATTATTGTAGTTTATAGTATTATGCCTATGACGAATGATTCAAATACTAATTATTTACATCTTTATTATTACATTTATAATAACTTATTTAAGGATATTTATATTTATTCGTGTAATTGTAAGCTTTATCCTAAAACAATGTTATTTAAATTCATATATTTAGTTTTATAATTCTCTTTATAATGTCTGTCACAATGAAAACAATTACATTTATTATATTTGCCTCTCATCCAGTTTTTTTGTTCTTTGGCATTTCATGCTGTTTCTTCAGAAAATTTTAATTTATTCTTGACATATTCAAGGTGGAAATTATTTTGATATTACTATAAATTGCGATTACTTTATATATTTCCTTCATTTTTTTAAATAATATTTTAAACTCCATTCATAACATTGGCTAATATTAAATCTGTGGAAGAATTAAAAATTTATAATACTGCTATCCAATGCATTAAAATTTATTTTATCTTTCTTTAGAAATTTCCCTTTCTGGTTGGACGTAAATTTTTTTAGGGCTTGGTACATTTTTTTAAATTAGAGTTTTATGAAGTTCTACAATTAAATAATTACGAAGGAATAAAGATAGGATTTCAGTCATTCTTTAGCAAAGCATCATAAAATTGTTTTGCTTTCTTAATTTTATTAATTCCTAAATTTATCGGTAAGGAAGAGTAGGTACTAGATGTACATGAGATATATAAATATTAAAACCTTTAAGTAAGTGAGACGTCATCAAGGAGAAAAAATTAGCCTATTTTAAACATAGTTAAAATAATCCTCCATTTTTAAAATTAAAAACAGGGGAAATCGTTTGTTGATATTCAGATATCCATACATTTATGTAAATATTTATTTACAATGAAAATTACATTTATATCTATCACTAGTTACGCAACAGCTATTAATAGTCTGTAGATGTATTTACATTTGGATGTCGTATACTTACCTTACATTTTACTTTTGTATCTTACATAAAATTCACTGTATTTATAACTTTGAAAATTTGAAAAGTTCTTATAAACACTACATTTTATACACTGAACATAATTATAATTTCAAAATTTCAAATTAATACAATTTTAAGAAGTATAGATTTTACTATTCAAATTTCCCTTTATTTTTATATAAATATTATGTAATACCTCAAATGTGCACAAATTTAAATAACTTCATTTTATATTGTAAAAATTATCATCGCTATGGACCAAGTATGTTATGAGGAAAGTGTACCAGAATCCAATAAAATGAAGTTTGCAAAAAAACAGATGCAAATATTTTCTCTATGACGAGGCATATTTGTTTATAGTTTCAAAATTCAATTTTCTAGCGTTCTATTTATCAAAATCTCACAAATATTACATTTATGGCATCAACGAGTGTCCTTTAATTTTTAACGGCAAAATAAAAAGGACGAAATTTGAGGCACTTTGAGCTTTCAATTTCCTTAAAAGTGTTTCCATTTAATGCACGCCAAACATAATTACTGCTGGGAGGAGAATTCATGATTATGAATCAATTAATTCGTCAATTTTTATGAGCAAAAATATAAATTAAAAATCAAAGTTTTTGTTTTCTACTGATTTATCTCGATATCGAATCCGAATCTATTCATTTAACGCTAAGGATGCTAATCGAAATAACGATGTTGGTAATGATTAATTCATGAGAAGTTTGCTAATTTGCTTTTACATCAAGTGCAAAGAGGAAGTTGTTTAATTCTAAAAAAATAAGTTGAAAATAGGATAAAACAAACTAAATTCATGCCGTACAAATTATAGTTTTTCCATGATCTGTAAAACTGGGTGTAATTTAATTTCCCTAAATAAAATGGAATCGCAGTCACACTCACTGCTTAGCATGCATAGCTAATGAAGGAAATGTGGAAAAAATGTGTAAGAAATTACCATCAGTAATGATCAGGACCCTTTTTACTCTTTCCCTTAAAGTAATTACTTAAAAAACCTTGATATATATAAATCACAAGCTTGGGGTAAATGAAAAAAAAAAGATTTTTTTTTTCTTTTTTAGAAAGATGTATAGAACTTAGCATTCATCAACCAAATATTAATTACGTTAGAAATTATGAATTTAAGCGTAATTTTTAATTCTAGTTGCCTTAATTTAGAGAATTTTGCATTTTTCGCGAAACTTTGCAATGAGAATAAGGCAAGTCAAAGAAAAGACGAAGACTTTCTACTTGAAGTCAGATCATTCTTTATGCAAATTAGATAATCAAATCTAACTTTATTCAATACAAAAAAGGAACTTTCCAAGAGTATTTCGCAATTTCTTAAATAAGAAAGTTTTTTTTCACATTTTAAATGGGAAACATATTTAGAGCTTAAAGTAAAGAAAATTAAATTTGTTTAGTAGTGAGTGAAAAGGAAGTTTCTTCCCCGATTATGGTGATAAAAAAGATGTAAAAGTTTTCTCCTTGTCATGGAATAAAAGTTTTATTGAACAAAAAAAGGCTGAAATGTTGAGCATTAGAATAAATTTAAAAATTTTAAGTACATAGCAAGCAACGAATCTTAAAACTCAAACTGGAAATTTTCATTGAAAGTTTATTTGAAATTTTTATACTTTCAGTTCCTTTTAAATATTTTCAACGCAACTTTCAAGTTATCATATATTAATTTATAACTCGAGGAATATTTGAAACAGTAACAAAAATAGAAAGATAAAAAGAATTATCTTAAAAGAATGCATATTTTAACACTTGAAAAGAAGAGAAAAAATATTTTGTTGTAAAAAAATCTAAAGAAACTTGAATTATCTTACAACATATAACGAAGAATCCCATTTTGTTAAAAAGACGCTCTTTTTAGTGTCAACATCTTTACTTTATAAAGCAAATCTGAAACAGCTGTTACAACAATATATCATGGGGTAATGCATTTTTATACATTGGAAAATCTTGATGGAAGCTATCTTCAGAGTAAAAATAACATTTTTGTTACAAAAAGAATAAAAATATCTTTAGTTAACGTATAAAAACAATTTGTTACCTTTCATTTCGTAAAAAAAATCATTTGATTAGAAATACTGCTTAGATTTAAAAAAAAAAAAAAAACCTGACATCCCTCATATATTTGGGGGGGGGGGTAAATACACGAAGAAGAAAACTAAAAAGTGTTTCTTATTTGGTACCATGTTTCAAAAATGTTTATGAGTTACTAATGTACACAAATCACTTTTTTTAATTATTTTTTCGCATTGAGATAATAATAAATGACTTAAAATCTCTATACATTTTTTGGTGTACCAGATTGTAAAATTTCAAATAATCATTGAATAGGTGTAAGTCAAACACATGCATGGCTGATCAAATTTACTTATATTTTTGAACTGACTTCCAAATAATAAAAAATATAATTTGTATAAGTTTTCCAGTATCCAAATTTTTGAATTTATTATTAATTATTTTATAACTTATAAGAGTAAAATATTGCCAATTTTCTTTAATTTTATCAAATTTAAATGTGTGAAAAAATATATGACAATACTATCATTAACCTATGGGAAATTATTTTAGTCATAATTTCCATTTTTACAGAAGACTCAAAAAAAAAAATTAATATAAATAAAACAATCTAATTCCTATCACATTATTTCCTCATTAGCACAAATAATTCATATGAGTTTGTCTTATTTCCTTAAAAATCATTATTATCAAAACCATGTAAGCGTTTCTTAATTCAAAAATTCAGAAACCTCCCTCGTACTTTATGATGAATAAATTAGATAACATGAAATATTTTTAGTGACATTTATAATTTCTCTTTTGTCCTTGATCTAGTATCATTTCATTTCATTATTTTTAATAAGAAAGGTTGCAATAATAAAATGTTTCCTTGCAGATATCCAAAAAACTCTTCAGTGAAGCAGATCGTATAATTACATTGCCTTAATCAAGCAATTCATCGTCATCTCTGTTCAACGTTGTAAGTATGTAAGTAATATTACTCAAATTTCTATATTTTCTAATCCGTTAATACCCGTATTAAGTAAAGAATTTAATTCCTGCATTTATTGTTTCATTTTTACCTCAGTAAAAAATTATAATTTTACGTATAAAGTCTAAGAAATATTATACTTAATAAAATTTTGATTAGTTATGCAAAATATGGATTTCATTTTTAGAAATATACCTGTATTTTTTTGCCCATTTTTCTTTTAGCACATGCATATATTTACCAATATATATATATATATATATATATATATATATTAAAACATGGTATAATCTAAAATGTATGCAGATATTAGTAGATTTAAGTACCAATATTAAATAAACTCTAATAAGCCTACTTATAAAACGATTAAACAGTGATACATAATTATACAAAATCGAATTTTACTCCCAAAACACTAAATTTTTGAGAAATAAAATATTTCAAAATCAATAATAATTTTTAAAGAAAAAAATGTTATACAAAAAAAATCAAAATTTTTTAAAGGCTTTCTTTCACAAAATAATACCTTTTTAAAAAATTTACGATTACCATTTAGAAATATATCACATGTATAAAAAAAAAATAGCAATTCCTTGGTAATAGTCAAATGACATTCATATAAGTTTTCTATTCATTAATTTTTTTTATCACATTTCCTCTCTCTTACGGGCCTTATCCGTTGAATAAATTCAGTTACACTTGATGTTAAAACATTATTTCAGTAAATAACTCCACAATATGAGCAATCCGGAAAAACGTCTCTGTTACGCAAGTAGTAGACGGGATATATTATATTGAAAAATTGCTCTGAAACCTACCAAAAATAATTCCTTGTCTGACCTATCCAATGTACCATAAGCCGTTAGCTGAAGAAGATATCTCACAGCGAATAAACGACTTTGAAGAGAAGTCAGCAACCTCAGCAATGATAAACACCATTGACAGTTACCACAATGTTGTGAGTCGTTATGGCAGAGGGTTAATATATCATTAAAACTGAGAGACTATTATTATGATAAACAAAAGAAATCCAAACAATGGTTATGTCACTATCACATTACCACACCAGGATCATTAATAACAAGAGTGAAAGACAATTATGTTCAGTAGAGATTCTACAATACCTTCATTAGAGATGTTTGATAGAAATTCTGACAAATTTACACAAAAATTAATTATATTGCTCTTATATTCATTGTAATGAAGCTATACTGTACCAATACACACATATACCTTTTTCAATGAGAAAAGTCTAGATAATGGCAATATTTGATTAATGATTTCTTCCAAAAAAGTCAAATAACAGAACTTTCCTATTTTTCACAAGAATATTGCTATCTGAATAATTATTTATTTAAGAATGAAAATTAACTAGGATGTTCAATTTTCATTGCAAATAGATATCTTGGAAAATATTTGTGAGAGCGAAAGCACTTACAAGGAAAGGGAGGAAAGAAAACAGAACACACGAATTTACAAACAATTTAATTCCAGAGGAGCGTTAAGAAATGACTTTGACACTAAAATCCAAAATATGTAATTTTTGATACAGGTGCAATTTTCATAATCCATAATTAAATATCATGGTACATATTCGAATGTTAATTTGATTTGAAAAATATTTTGTGAATGATTTCTTTACGCGCTGAAAACTCTAAAGTAATGACGAATTGGAAGATTAGATTTTAGCACAGAGTAAGGATTATTTATTTCAAAACTAATTGCAATTTTACTAGATTATCTTTTAAACTTGTTATAAATTTCTTTAGTTAAGGTTATAGAAAACGCTTAACTCACAGTTTTAAAATTGTCAGCTTATTTTCTTGTTTGTGAACAATTTCTCAATAACACTAAAATCATTGTGTGAAGCGGAAATATTTAAGACAGCAATAAATACAATTTGGTTCTTTTATTTGAATTTTAAATGTTAATTTTTCTAAGAATTTGATTACAAAATAATTTCTATGAAGCTGACTTCGTAGAGTTTTGTGATAGTATAGAAATTTTGTTTTCCTGTAAGAGTAACTACCGATAAAATTCCCTTTACCTATCCTATATTTCTGAAGAATCTTCGAATTAGTATGTATTGTACAGCAAAAAAATTACTGTTTTTATTTTCAATAGCAACTAATTATATTTTTAGTACTTTCTTTTGTATAAGTTTGTAAAAATAATACAATAGTATGAATTATTATCTGTTACTAAAAATATTACATCACAGAAAATATTCATGTATTCAGAATGAACAACAATTTTCTTATAACATGTTTTCAAAAAAGAAAATTTTGTTTGAAATGCCTCATACATTATATGCTTCATGCAGTTTTATTATATAATTAGGATATTAATTTATATTAGTATACATGATTATTTGAGAGACAAAGAATAAAGGTGTACGTATATTACTCTATTCTTTATGTTATGTTCACTATTTTTAATATAACTGATTTCCTTTATTTATATATCTTAAGAATAACAATTTGATATTTAAGTCCATAGGAGAAGATATCTATGAAAAGTGTAATTTACCTGAAACAGAAAAAAATAATACTCTTCTTATGAAGTTTAGCTTTGATTTAATTAATTAAAACAATTACACAGATTTAGCTATGATACAGACCTTTACACATGAAGCATTTGGATTTAAATTGATCCTTTTATAAAGTTAATTAACTTACAAAATCTCAGCTTGAGAAGTATTACTAAAGTAAACCTAGACTTAAGTAAACTCGACAATAGTTAACTTAATAGAAGTTAGAAGTAAATGAATGATACAACTAAAGTAATTCGCGGATCATCATATTACTCTAAATTCTGATTCAGCGTATTCCAAGTTAAATTCACGTTATCTGCAATTGTGTTTAGAGATTTTCTCTATCGGAGGAAGTGTAATTAATATCTCCAGTTCTCAACATTTATCTCACTTTGTGGTTTCACGTAAAACGTCTTGTATAAAACTAGAGAATTCATTTCACTTCTATTCTTATCATCTTTGTATGAACTACTTCAGGAAAAGGAATTCGAACAACAGAATGAATCTGGAAGAAATGGAATCAACAGAACAAAATAAAATAATTCTAACAGTATGGCATTGAGTTATTTGCAATTTTCTCTTCACTAACTTCGGGGACCTTATAGTAATAAGAACAGTATAAAATGAAAATTTCTTCCCGACTAAATGAAACGTGATTAAGTAAATTAGATGGAGATAAAAGTAAACGAAAGTGAATTAGAGATAATAATATACAAAGAAAATATAATTTAAAAAAAATTAATAAAGAGTACAACGGGACGTGCTGGTAGATATATATAATTTGGATTGAAGCATCTTATTTAGCGTTTTTGGATTGAAGCGATTTGTTGTAACAGTGTTGAGATAAGAACCAGAGATTACAGAAAAGTGTTTGAAGCAGAATGACAGATTGGAAAAGCTCAGATTTCATTATTAAAGCATAATCTGGAATTGAAGAATTAAGTGGGCTTCGAGAGACAGCGAGTAAATCTAGTAATATACATATAATAAAGAAATTCATCTTTATCTTAAGTATCCTGAATTGAAGTCTATTACTTATTGATCTAAGTAGATTAAAAAGGGTATTAGAATTAAATAATGAAGAACGCCGTTACAACCGAACCAACTAAAAGGAGAGAGAGAGCTCAAAACCTTATTTGTAAGCGAACTATCGAGAGAGATAAGGTTATATTGCACGCTATAAATTAACAATTTCTCCTATTTTATTATTGTTTTTTTCTCTGGAAAGGTGAATAATTATTGAATGTGTCTTAAAGATTAATATTTGATATTAGAGGAAACTCTTTAAGTGAAACTGAATAATTTATCATAGTTTTCGAAACCATAGCATTAAACTTGAATTTAGCAATGATGTAATTCACAAAGAAAACACTTGAGAGAAACATTTTAGTTTCATATCCAAGCCCTTGTTAAATTTTGATATCAATAATAATATCAACAAGTTATATACAATATTTTTTTTTCATTTTTCTTATTTTGTGACTAAAAGAAATCCTCCTTTTCAAAGAAACTATATGTTTCTATATCATATATGTTCAAAGCACAATTAAATGAATTAAATTAAAAACTTCTAGCAGAATAATCTGATTCGTATTCCAGTTAAGGGATTATTTATAATCTATCACTAAGTTTTATACAATATTTTTTTTTCATTTTTCATATTTTGTGACTAAAAAAGAAATTTTCCTTTTAGAAGATACTAAACTTTTTCAAAGCTTTTGCAATTCTTTGAAAATTTTAGGACATACTTCCCTTTTTTGAACTAAAAATTTCTCTGTCTTAAAATTGAAATATATATTCTATCTATTTTAATAAAGTACTCTTAAGATTACATGAATACTTTTCAAAGATATATTTAACGATTTTTATGCTACTTAAATTTCTACATCATATATATGCTCACAGCACAATTAAATACATGAAATTAAAAACTTCCAGCAGAATAATCTAATTCGTATTCCAATTAGATAATTATTTAATGAACTTCGAGAGGGGAGTTCGTAAATAGGAAACTGATTTATGTTACGAATCTTTCAACGATCCCGGCAAACAGTGCACATTTCCTTATCAGAGCTTAACAGACGTAACACGTTTTCGTAATTTAGATATTAGGTAGCACCGAATTAAATCAGAAAACCATTCAAGGTAGTATTTAAACTCTCTCGAAATTAGAAGTATTCTAAATACCATAGAGATCATTTTACAATCTCCCATGCCTACACGTGTTTAACGTAGAATAGTTTTCTTGACAGCTAGAATTTAATTTAGTACTCGAATCTGACACTAAATTTATAATTTCACCTAAATTTCTAAGTATCTGTTTCATTTATTTGATATATTTATGTACCATATAATGAATTTGCTATATCGATAACTTTAAGTGTTAAAGATTCTTTTTATGAATGCTTAGAGTATACTTTAAATTTTATGGTATAGAAAAGCATTTATATATATATATATATATATATATATATATATATATATATGTGTGTGTGTGTGTGTGTGTGTGTGGTGTGCGTCTGATGAACCTACGATATTACTTTCGTTCTTTTTTCGTTTATACTTCTATTTTAATACCCAACCGAAACCCTAACAACCATCTTCCATGAGCATATTAATTACAGTTATCACTCTAGCTATAAACCTTTGCTTTACAAAATCACACGGTAACACTAGGCTCACGAGCCCCTTTTCATTACTCTGTTAACAGATTTTTGAGTTTCCCCGTTTTACTCGGGTGTAAAAACCGGCATTAACCATTATCTTTTTTGCTTTACTTCTGGCTGGATAGCTCTGCACTCTACTTCCACTGCTTCTTTGACATGGTTACCTGTATGATAGATAAAACAAATGAAATAAATTCTTAAGAACAAAGAATACTGCTTCTTTCAAAATTCAACACCAAGGCATTGACTGGTTTTCATTATATATATATATGTACCAATTTTTACTTTTTTGAACCATTAAATAGCTCAAAATTTCATCTTTCCTACGATGTATCACACTTGTTCACCAAAAGTACAAGAAAGGGTGTTGGAATTTTTCATTCTTTCTAGAGTACTTCACCAATTGTTCACTTTTTAAAGAGCTAACTAATGTAAGCTAACCTCTCTCTTGGAGTGGCACCTCATTTAATACTTTACACATATTATTATCTCTATTTAACTTTTCCATAACGATTGAAGAATTGACAACAGTAAAGTTAATTGCAATTGTTTTTTACTAGTTTTAACTTTTTTTTACTGCTCTTTGTGTGATCAAACATTTTAAAATATTTTTGATGGATCGTGTCTTGCACTATATTTTAGCAAGTAGTATTTTACTGGTGTAAAAAAGTCAATTAATTTATTTAGAAAGCTATGAAGTAAGAACATATTTCAAAACAAAGAAAGTGTTGGAAAATCAACCATCAGTGATACTGAGCCAGTTGATGAATTAAATGATATTGTTGGAACTGTAAAAGTGCCATATTAAACTATTACTTTTTTTCAGTTAAATGAATATGAAGAAAATACAGATTCTGGTTATGAAATTATATTATTACTTGTCTTAATGTATGTTTTGGATAAATTTTCTGCTCGCAAAAACTGTAATGGGAGCATATCTGTGCAAATTTAAAGGCGAATAGACCTTGCACAAGAATTACAGATCTTATGGAAGTATTGGATCCTTTCAAAGATGCTGTAAGCTGTTTAGGCTGAATATTTTCATTTGTTGTCGAATAATGAATTAATATCCAGTGATGTGTAATAACTCTGTCCAATTGGATATGAAAGCTGAAGTGGTTTTCATTGAGTCCAAGCAGAAGACGAAGCGTATGACAACACCAAGCATAAGTATGTTTCTCTACCAATAATGGAAGTCATCAAGCTTGTATTTAGAGATTTGGCAGTCGCAGAGCTTCTAAGGAAAAGTCTTTATGGGAAAAAACAAAATCTTAATGAATCTGTGAATAGTGTCATCAGGACTCGTGTACTAAATACTGTATTTTTTACCACCGACACTTAAAAATTTGGTATTTTTGACACTATTTCTTGTTTTTTTTTTTTTTGTAGTAAATGTAACAAAAAGCCATATTTTATGCAGGACTGAAAATTATTCAGGTCATCACTGAGTGAAAAGTATGGAAGAATTAAACAATGAAAGTATTATCGATAGAGAACGGAAACTATCCAAATATTTAAAAAAAAGTGAGAAAAAGAAATAAATGTACAAAAAGGAAACTTGAATTCTGATGAGACTAAAGAAGGTGATAATCCTTCATACAAAGCAAAATTTTATTAAACTTAACTTCTTAACCAACAATAAAAGTATCAATAAAATCTTTAATTGCGATTTACTCAAAATATGGATTTTTCAGGTTCATGTTCCTTTTTCTCAATATCTATGAAACTTTAGAATTCAGCTTTTCAATAATATTCATATTATGTTATATTACGTACTTTAAAATAAGGCCTTGTTGTTTTTTGAGAATTATTTATTTTATACCATGAAACTGAGCCAAAAATGCTAATTTTAGAGTGACTATGAATAAATAATTAATGAAGCTTTCTATTTTACTCAAAAAGAAAATGGCACTTTAAAGTATGTAAAATATGTTATTCTAACTTTCATAAAATTTTTATAATTCTATATTGCTTCTCTTCAGAGAAAAAAGTACATAAAGTTGGTAAATTTAACATGGGAGAGATAGAGCTTTCCCGGTCCCCTTAAATTGTAACGAAGTTATTTGAAAAAAATCTATGCTAAATTTATATATGTTATTTACAGTTCTTTCTCTAGTAATATATAAAGGACTCTTTTTGGTTAAATATGTAACATGATAAACAAATGTTTACATATCTTTTTTTTAAATTATTGCTATACTATATTTCCATTATAACTGAATAACTATGCGTTTGATAATTAATTTTATATTTTGCATTCTCTTCATTGATTTTTGTGATAGCTAGAATCGAAATGTCTAGACCCCACAGACATTTTCCATTTATATAACACTGTCATATATCCAAGTTAGTTCCCTTTTCATTATCTTTTAAACTTTTGTCCAGCCGTATAGATTTTTCACTTCTTAATCTTTGACAGACTGTTTTAAAATTATCTTTCACCATTTTCATCCTGAGATAAACTTTTTACCCCTCAAAAATCGTAATAAAAGTATATAATCAATCACGTCATTATATTCTAATTGCGTTTTGGTGTATCCAGGATTTTCACTTTCTTCAACAATAAACTTTATATTCTTCAAATTAAAAATGGGCGGCTGCGATAGCAAGTAGTCACTGTCGCGAATTCATGGCTAGAGTTGTTTCCATCGAATCCTGATTTGTTTTCAAGACCCGTAGTGTAACTTGTCTGATAAACTTTAAATTTGTCGAGACGCAATGTCCTCATGTTGGGATGGTGTGGAATTTTGGAGAGAGAGAGAGAGAGAGGAGTGCCGTCTTACTCTTCACTTGACCATGATTTATAATTATACAGTCCATCACCAATAGCCATTGTGTTGCTTCTAACTGGGATGCGAATAAAAGGATCAATCAGATGAAAAAGATTGTAAATGTTTTGTGTAGTAATTTTATATAAAGATAGTATATATTCGTAGAGTACGTTAATTTGTGTTATCTCTATCACTCTTTTACATATATAAAACCACCCTTTCTAAGCTAATTATCCTGAAATTTAAGTAAGGAAAGTAATTTCAGAACAATAAGTAACTTTTTTTTGAATTTCTCTGTCCATTTTAAACAACCATGTTTAGTACCTTCACCATGTATTTTCAAGCTTTAGACGCACCCATTGCATTGTCAGATCACGTATTTCGACTCAACGCTTCACATCTCCGATGTCCTACCATCTAATGTTATTGTTTGCATTAATCCATACTACGACAAGTATGGACAGATGTAATCAATGCCCTGAGATCCACATAGCGATCATGAAAACCGTTGGCAAACACCTCTCGTCAACTATTCGGATCATTGGCATCTATTCCTATGTTCATACGGAAGTCATTTACGTTGATGCCAGATCTAAATAACGATGCTATCTGACAATATACTTCATTGTGTATAGGTTTTGGCGAAACAATTTCTAAGATCACGCATTTTGCGGTGACTCTGAAATACGTTTTACATAACGCTATAGCTTTACTACCAATGTATGGAATGCATGAATTGTAGATACTTCACTATAATTCAAAGCATGAAATGTAGATTGTACACTCACTACAATGTGTTTTCTTTAACTAATGCTACTATTTAATTATTTTTGGAACATTCGTGTTTATTTTCTGTACCTTAGAGGATTTATGTACTTTAAATCATGATACACAAAAAATGTTTTAATCATTATTGTATACTTTTATTGCATAAATCTATTAAACATTGATTAATATTTTATTATAATAATGTTAATAGTTAGATAATGAAATAAGTGTTGTGTAATAAAATGTACCGACAATGTGTTTACAATATATTTTTTACAATTACGTATGAATAACAATTTTCTATAAATATTCCTTCATCAAAGATTTGTTCGTATTATTGTTTATAGTTGATGCGTAGTATTCAATGTGCACATAGTAAGTAATACTAAAAATAGAATAAAAGACGCTGATTCGTTAATAAAAGGAATAATATGCTAATCGTATAATATATTTTAATTTAATTACAGAGTCTTATAATTTCTCGATTCATTATTGTAAGCGTGTTTTCTAAGCAAACATATTAAATTAAGCCAACAGCATTCTAAAGTAATTCCGTTCTAATTTGTAAATATAATATTAAGAGTTACCTCATTGAAAGCTTTCATAAACAGTCCTTTATTACAAATAACAGAAGAAATGAAACACTTGAGCAGGTGAAATTACTATAATGGGCGAGTTGCTGAAATATGTTAGTATAATTACTCCAGATTTATTCGCCTGGGCAAGAGTCGTGCTGCTTTGCTATTATTTTCCGGTAATTCTAGGGCAACTCGTTCAATTTAGGGATGAGGGATGAAGTAGCGTCACTAGTACAGTAGCGAACATAATCCTGTAATCTATCCACAAATTATTCAGCAAAACTTTCTCTTCTTCCCATCTGGGAAGTATTGTAGGAGCGTCTACTTGAGTAATTGTGGCGTGGATATAACCTAACGTTCCCTGGTTATTTGATTCTTTCCGTAGTAAATATGTTTGGGTAACACTGATTTACCGTGCTGATAACAGTATTTTGTTTAGTGGCCTTTTAAATATTATTTTTCTTTAAAACAGATAATTTAATTTAATGATTTCAGATGCTACGCCTAATGTCATTTTTCCTTTTGTTTCTTAGTTGAAATTGTGTTAGCATCGACATCAATTGCACGAATTAATTTGCTCGCATTACGAATTAAACATAAGTAAAAATTTAGTGTGTGGAGGTGTTATATGCCAGTTTTTCGTTCTTATATTCATTGATTCATTAAATAATTTACTTCTTCATTGATTCCTTAAATAATTCTTCAATGATTTTGAGAACGAAAATTCAATATTGGCTTATGTAGATTTTATATCCGAATTCGAAAATACAATTTATGTTTTTATAACATTTTTCGAATATTTAATAGTACTTTTCGAATGTATAATATTTTTGAAATTATAATATTAATAATAATAATATTTGTCCAATCTACAACATTTCATATTTTCAAAATATTCGAAAATTTTGTAATTCTTTTCGAATATTTCGAAAGTAAATATTTTTCTCTTTCACGTTAAATTCTTTTTCTTTTTTATTGTCATAAAGTAATTTTTGTGCATAAATACTTTGTTGTAAAGATATATTATTTCCATTTTCAGTTCTCAATATTTTTATAAAATATTTTTCATTCAGAGAGAAATCCTTGATATTGACCCAAATTCTTCTATTCTTTTTTCTGAATAAATACTTTATCTTCCCCCCCCCCCCTTATTCTACATCAGATAAAATATCCAAGAACTGTAACTTCAATAGTTTTCCCACTTTCTGAAAATGTTTTTTTAAGTAGTACGGTGACATATGACCAGAAATGTAACTAAGACTTAATTTATTCATTTTTATATTTTACTTTTAGAATATTTAATTAAAAAAAATTTCTAATATTTTACTTAACATAGAAATTTCTCTATAAATGCGGAATAATATAATATTTTTTCTGTTTGTAAACGACGTCCAAATTGTAAACAAAATATATAAAAATTTCTCATCACGGAATCTGTGCTGTAATTTTAGTTTTCTACAAAATCGTCCCCAAAATTTTAAACTTATTATTAAAATCTGATTATGTTTACAAATTTGAACTTCAAGTCATGCCAATTGTATCGAAATAACTAACCAGTAAGAACTTTTTTTAAACGAAACTTATTTTTAAATGTAGCTAATAGTGAATGAAATGTACAAGATTTTTTTGTTCACCTCCCTTCAGTTAATACTTTGATATATGAATATATCTGTATTTCGCAGAACAACATTATTTTTAAAAAAAATCTTTTTATTCCCTGACTTACAGTCTTAAGTAAATAAAATAATTGAGTTAAAAATTTCTTCCCGCCCAATATGTAAATTACTTATTTACCCATCATACTGTAACACAGGGTACCATGAAAATTATCACAGTATATAACAAAGTTCTAATTCATCTAACAGTAGGCAACATAATAACGCTTTGCTAATTCATCGATTCGAACCTAGGTATTTCTCATAGTAGACAAATGTGCTACAGCCATTATCCTGGAATTGGACATTCACTCCTCTCCATACAATCGATATTTACGATGGAAGCCTTACAATAACGGAATAATGCAGAGAAGTGCATTTCACGGGCTTTAGAATTAATTTTGATTTATGGTTTCCAATTCAATTCAATCGATAGAACTCAACTTTATGCTTCATGTACAACACATAATGCTAACGTTATGCTAGTTTTTATATCAAAATTTTGAAAGCTTATTGTGTTTTAAGTACATCTGAAATTCATTAAGGATTAATTTAGTCAATATTTTTTAAAGTAAAGTACACATTAAAGCATACAGTTTGTAACATCCTTTATATTATCAATATAAGTGTTTCAAAAATTTGACTCACTAGAATAATATTCTATCTGTCTTGAAGTTATTATTCATTTTATCTACTATCTTTTTAACTCTTCGTTTTTTCACCAAGAAGTTTTTGTAAAAAAAAATGTATGATTTCGATTTAAAAGTATTAAAAATAAATAATTAATTTACAAACATTTATATAAATAATTAATGTTTAATTTATACAACCCATGTATATACATTTTAATCTTATATGTAGCGTGATAGGGCTATTTTGTCTTCTTTTGATACTTGGAACTAGTCATGTAATTTTTTATCCAACAAGCAATTGTAAGATAAAATTCTCTTGAAGTCAATTAATCTTGAGTCAACTATATATAAGAAATTAGAATATATTTTTATACAATGATTTTATGTTTGACAATATTGAAAAAAATACATCTTTCGTTACCTCAAGATTTCATTATCAAATCTCTTAATGTGTAGGAAACTAATCTTATTACAGTTCATTACTTACTTATGAATTAAATTTTCAACACATTTCTTGTTTCACATGTATGTGTTAATTTAAGATCTCATAAAAAAATTCTAGATATTTTGTCTTACTGCGAGTTTTATAAACAAAATTTGAATAATTACATGAAGAATGTATTATACTCTTCATCACTCTTGTCAACCGAAATTAGTCTCCGAATATCTAACGGTGTAACATAAGGTTTCAGGTATTCCTCTTCTAAGAAAGGTACTTGTCCGGAAGTAATATAAGGCGTAATGTTGCTTCACATTGTTAAGAGAAGCAGTAGTCTGAATAGTCCCTTTTAAAGCCATTCACCAGGCCATTCTAAATGAACTTGCAAATGTACTCCTTATTACAGTGGCCTACTGTTCATTTTCACGCTCCACTGATCTTACAGCGGGCGTTTGTGCTTCACGTTAATGAAGAGGTATTAAATCTACTCTGCTTTGATAATACGAGGAATGGTGTTGTTAAGCTCGGACTTGCCTTGGAATACATCCAAGATCAATCATTAAACGAAGGACTCAGTGCTAACTACATTTTTGTTTGAAAACAAGAAAATAAATTAACTGTAATCCTACTAATAGATTCTAATTAAGAAAAAAAGAATATATTGCCTAAAATATTACAAGTAAATTATTTATCTCAATACTTTTAATGTTGACAAATTTTAAGCAAGGTTACAATTATAATTGGTTAAATATACATCTTTTAAAATACAGAAAATAAACTCATTGAAAAAATTGACCTTAATGAAATTATTCTAAAGACCAATTCTTTTTTTTTTTTTTACATTCGTTACACCAATAATTTTTTTAGAATTATCAGTGGTTTTCATGATAAATTATTCAACATTATTAATCTTTTTGTATAATAACTTCTTTTGAATATTATTTCTACAGATAAATTATTTAGAAGGATGAAGA
Source organism: Nephila pilipes (assembly GCA_019974015.1). Taxonomy (NCBI): domain Eukaryota; kingdom Metazoa; phylum Arthropoda; class Arachnida; order Araneae; family Nephilidae; genus Nephila; species Nephila pilipes. The sequence continues at coordinate 547,403 of BMAW01039077.1, forward strand.
AGGAAAATGAAAAAAAAAAAAAAAAAAAAAATGAAAATTATATTCGCTATATTTATTGACAAGTGAGGACTAATTTTTAAAAAATCATTCAGATTGAAATTTGAATAATAAGAATAATTACAATTAAGAATATTAAAAATTTCAAGAAGAAAAATATACCTTTTAAGTTCTTATATACGAAAGTATATTTTCGGCATTTTCCCCAGAATTATTGTAAAATAAAATTTTATCGGGTTTTCTTGTAAATAATATTTAGATTTAAACAATTCAAATTAAAGAACGGTAAATGTTTTAAAAGCACGAAAAAATCGTCTTATTGGGATAAAAAAAAAATGCTGATTATTTTGAGTTTGAAGCGATATTTCTTAAGTACAGTATTAAATTAAGTATATTAAGTGATCAAATATTTTTATAATAGAGATATTATAAACCACAGAATTATTTATTCTGGGAATGGTATAATATTATTGTCTGTTTGGGTATTACAATTTCGTTAAAAAAATTCTAAAGCCAGTATGCCAAATAATAAGTAATAAAATAAGTCAATAATAAAGTCAAAAGATTAGAGAACAATTTCCTTTATTGAACTGAAATTCTTTTTGCTGAAGACAAAGTAAAAGTTAATGATTAAAGTGTAATTTCAGTTTTAAATAAAATGACTGATACTTAAAGAAAGAACAAGAGAGTTACACACAATAAATAGCTTATGGACATTATTAAAAACTTTATAAAAATGTATCTAGCTTAGATGAAGTTATTTTTGTTATATGAACCTAGCCACTGTATCTTCTTTTATTAAAGCGTAAAAACTTATTCTACAGCCTTACTGACCTCCATTGTCTCTTGGGAATGTGATAAATTGACCTTTGATTCTTTTATTTGGTAAGCCATGGGGAATTGGTTCTTTATTTCCGAGCTTTACACTTTTTGGTTCGACTTTTTCTTATTTTATCCGAAAACATGCATTTTTTATCATCCGTAGAAAAATACTAGATCTAGCTATAAATAGTGATTACCAACATTATTTTTATTTCACGAAAAATCTGTAAAGGACATTTTTCTGCAGCAAAGCTTTGGAAATGACTAATGTAATGAAGGAACTTTAAGTTCCACATTACAATATAATAGATTTTATCTTCTCTCTGTTTATTTTTTCTTTTCAATATAAAATATTTCAAATACACAGATTAACTTTGATATGTACTATTACCATGATTGGAACAAGTATTGTTACCTTTATTTTAAGAATAATTCCCTTGCATACCTTCAGCATATTTTCATCATAATTAAATAAGATAATCATTTATTATTTATTCAACAAACACTTAGATGAATGTGTTGTTCTACCCAAAAAGTAAAGAATCCGTAAATGCTATCTTCATATTCATTTAACTGTATCCCTTACTGTAGTCCGTTTTTGACATTTAGACTCAGACAATGTCTTCTGTACTTTTTTATATGCGTTTCCCTGCAGGCTTTTAGGATTTTTAGTGCGTGACATTGTGATATAAAGGATACTAAAAGTACGAGGGGTTGTTTTGCTACTGTCTGCCACAAAGTCCAGTTTATTCTTGATGACGCTTTTCGGTCGCTACATACAGGAAATCTTACTGCAGTCACATCAATTTACAAATGTGTTTCATTATAACATAATACTCCTAAGATTGAAAAAAACAACAGATGATATTTCTTTAGTGTATTGTCTTACTGACGTTAAAATGTTTCCGTTATGATCTCACAGATGAAATTTAATTAAATTAAAACATATTTGTTGATATTCTCAGAGGATTTCTCTTTGTAGAAGAAATAAAATTAGAATTCTACCTCTGCCAAATGCATTAAAAGATTAAATGAAACTTGCTTGTCACTAGTTTTTCAGAAATTTCGACGCATAAATATTGTTGCTGAAGCATAGAATTTACAAAAAAATTCAAGCTTTAGGTATATATTGAACTATTAATATATTATGTGTGAGACAAATTCAAGCTACATTGACATTGAAATTTTTTTTATTTTTCTTTGCAATGAGATAAAGTTTATCTTTATTTTTTTATTCCTACGTATCTAATTTTCTTTTGTCAAATTAAGAAATTGTTCCAATAATCTCGGTAATTTTTTAAAAAATAGAAATAAAATATATATTAAGTGAAAGTATTGTTTGATATAATGAAAAGTTTTTAGTTACATAAAATGGAAAATATTTAATTCATATGTGTTAATTTTCATTTCATACATTTAAAACTTCTCGATATGATCTGAAAATTCGTAAGTGACAATATTATTTTTTAACTATTTTGGTACTTAAATAATTAAAAAGTTAATATTATCTAAAATACAGTTGTTTAGTTTTTATATTGAAGTTTCAGTTTCTTATAAAATAAACAATATTAAAGTTTCACATTATTTTATAGATGATTAAATAGCTTATAACTTCACTTGTCAAAATGATACTTTTAAATCGGTTTCCACTTAGCTTCAAAATTTGCTTTTCTAAAATGGAGTTTTCTTTAGATATATAAAAATATTTCTCTGAGGAATAAAAAAAATTGTAAAGAACCTTTTGAACAGTAGCTAAATGTACAATTAAATATTATTAGTAAATCTAGGAAATGGGTGACCTTATTCACGAAAAACACAAAACTGCAAGTCGCTGTAAGTAAAATCTTAAGCATATACTCGCTTTCTAATCATTCTTATAAAAACAAATTTACTAACACTATACATGTCTTCATAGTTAGTCGATAAATATACAACCCGTCTTTTGCTTCGTTCGTACATACAAGTAAAAAATCGCACAAACACGTACACATATATTCCTGCATTTTTATCCTCCAGTAATTGTCTTAAAAGTAGAACATTTTCGGCTGAAAGCCAGATACTTGTCAAATTCTTGTTCAAACATAATTCTCAGTTTCTAAGGGAGCAGCCTAAAGATAAATCGCACGTTTAAGAGCCGAGAAAACTCTTTCATATATTCAGAAGGAAAATAAGTTACGATCTCCAGTTCCTGTTACAGCGCTCCATTAACCAAATCCGAGTCATGAAAATAATCCCTGCCAGCGTCAAACAGAAAGCGAATGTTCTTTTCCTGTTTTCCGCTCCTGAGCCGCAGGCTATACGTGACCACCTTCAGGTTGAGCGCTTGGAACGATCTTTCTTTCAAGATATTGATTATCGATAGCATTTCTGAGAACACTGTCTCATGCACAGAATGACTTTCACTTCCAAAGTTTTCTTTAAAGTCATGAGTAGCCGGAAAATCTATACATGGAATTCTGCCATCCGAACTGAAATGTTTTATCAAGAAATCCATGCCCGTGGTAAATGAGAAGTTAACTGCGTAATCCATAAAACTGATAAGAATACTTTAAATAGGAGGTTTCCGATACGTTAAGTTTATTTGTTTTTCTTGCATTTCGGTACGCTTAATCCCTAATTTTGACATGAAGTACTAGTCAGAAGGATAAATATTCAGAGCTGCGTAGAATAAACATTCACAATCAAAGATAAGAGATTGATCCCCGAACACTAAGAATCACAAATAAAGTCATATTCATTGATTAAAAAATTAGGTTGTAGTAAAACAAATTTTAAGAAATACAAAAATAACTTATTCTGTTAAAAATTCAGGGAATATGGCTACATGAATGTAATACTTTATCAGATGAGAATAATCAACTTCACATTATTACATTCAAATTGGATTTGAAAGTTCTAAATTGTGTGAAATATAAAATTAGTTATAAATTACAAGTATTTGTTTTTAAAAAGATGATAATCAAATTATTATACGATTATGAAATTAGCAATATATTAACAATTTTATTGGATACCTCAAATGTAAAATTCACCGTTGTATAAAATTGTTTACAGAAGTGTTGAATGTATATAAGCTAATTTTTACTGAAACTAATCGTTTTTTTCATATCATCAATTGTGTGCGTTTTTGAACGCAACAATGTCATTATAATGAACTTTCGGTGTTATAAAGGCGCATGAAAGCTCTTAAATTTCAAAAGCGGTAAATTTTGAACTTATTTAAATACACTTTTTGTAAATTCTTAGGCGAATAGGCAGGGAACTATTCGGAGAAATTTGATAGTGACTGATTAGTTAATTATTTGTTACTCAGGTGTAATAAAAATATTCTTTCAAAATGTATCAATAGGTTGAAAGCGACATTTATGATATCTATGAAAATATTGAGAAAGTAGAATATCTTTCGATTTTTTCTCATTTAAAAAAAGAAAAACAAAAAGTTTATATTAAATTTTTCCAAGTGATAAAATTACCGTATTTAAATACCTAAAATTATAAGATAGTCTTCATTTTAAATATTGTAACTAAAAATCAATTATTCAGTTTTAGTAATATCACTTTTTACTAACTTTTTATACCAAAGTATATCCAAAGCATTTAAAATTACGAATATGCCTTACAAATTCACGAATGTGAATTTGTCTGAAAAACCTTAGGAGCTCCTTTTGATCGTCTGTAATTTGTGATAGTATCTAAGACATTCATTATATCCGTTCTTAAAAAGGTTTCAAAATTTCTATATAAATTTATAATCCGTATGACCTAGTACATTAAAGGAGTATTCTTAGTCTCATTTTTAAGATTTACATGGTCATTACTAACTCAAAAATGTTTAATATGTAGTTATTTCTATTTTAGTACAATAACGGTTAAATTACCACTTTAATTATCAGTCATAGAAATGAAAATATTCTTACACATTCTCAGTCGGAAAAACATTCATTATTCAAAAAATGTTTTAAATGCAAATTATAGTTGAAGGAGCGTTTATTGAAATATTATACCTTAAATTTGCTTAAAATATCTTCTTTTTTACTTTTATGAGTTTTACTTATAAAATAGGAAGAATAAAATCATATTTTAATCTTTTTTAAAATTACAATTTTCAATCTATAAATTTGTTAAAGTAAATAAATTAATAAAAACTTTTGAATTTTCAAGTGATCTTAAGTAATTTGATCACGTATGATTATTTCTTAGTTTGAAAAATAATTCGTAAATTTATTTTGTAAAGATATAATAACAAAAAAGAAACATTAATAAGAATATTATAAAATGGGAATATAGAAATACATAATGTGTTAATGTTAATACACTATTTGTAGCAAAAACTCAAGCAATAATTTTACTTATAATTTTGAGGCGCTGAAATACTTAAAGGAATAACGTGTAAAGCAAACGTAAAATGAGAAATAAGTCAAAGAAAGAAAAAGATGAGAAATAAAATTACAGTGAATCTTCTAATGCAATAAAATAGTAAAAGCAAGATTCATAAAGTTGATAATATTTCAAAAATGCCTTAATATATACTGATCCCACAGCGAAAATAAATACATCACAATGAAAAAATAAATACATATAGAATCTAAGGCACATATCAAGAAAAGTAAAATGAAAAAAAAAAAATGCATTGACCTAAAATAGCTGCTTACTTTAGTTTATAACAAAAAAAACGAATTTGAACAGGCCATCGACTACAATAACGCTTCTGATTACAGTTCCGATAATGCTTCATACTCAATTGAACAACCTATTTAGAAGAATCGCAGCCTATAACACTTCGATGAATCTACCGATGCACTCTATTTGATCAAGTCGACTTATTTCTGCGTTTACATGAAGCTAAAGTGTAGCAATAAGAAATAGGTTAGCTGAACGACAACTACAGGGTCTCAGCAGCAAAATTAGATTGAATTTACCAGAGAAAGAACTGAATATTTCAAAAATATGAACACTTAATCAATCCCAACACATTTAAACTTGAAAATACTTGCATTTAGAACTTTTTTAAGCTCAAATCTTATTAAAATATCATGTTAACACCAAATAATATTTTAAAAATGAGTTAATTATGCAAATCAACACTTTAAATTATTTCAGTCATTAAACTTTTTATGGCATGTTTTTCCCCTTTAAAATATAAGTATTTTTTTTTCTTTTCATTTATAATGTTTTTCAATAGAACGAACACTATATATATATATATATATATATAT
>BMAW01039077.1:555246-597473 GCA_019974015.1 Nephila pilipes
ACACACACACACACACACATATATATATATATAATATTTGTTAGAACATCTATAACAATATATATATAAAACAGTGTAAAATAATAATATGTAATAATATGTATATACATTATTATATATAATACTTCATTTTGATTTTATGAATCACTAGTATGAGGATAAGAATTCATTCTTTTCCAATGGGAGAAGGTTATGATTTCTAGCTATAGCATTAAACATTTATTAATCTAATTTAATCATGATATTCAGGTTGAAACAGCCATGGGTCTAAAAGGAATCTATAAATTTATAAAAAGTATTACTTAAAAAGAGAATTGCTTTAATTTAATATTAATAGGACAATTTGGAGTGCTATGGAAATTTGAAGAGGAAATTCTTTTACATTTGTGACACTCAACAACTGACTATGAAAAATCATTACTTGTTAATTTTATTTAGAATCGAGATTTCTGTTTTTAAATCCTTCTAAAGTTATATAGTTAAATACATTATCATAATTAAACTTCTTATAGAATGATGATAACGATGAAACTTCGTTAAATAATATATAAATATTTTATACATCTTTTATCATTATTAAACGAACTTTCTTCGTTTGGGATTAAGAGGTGTAGCAACGCAATAATAATCAGTGAAAATTCTTTAACCACTTTATTCAATCTTAAATAAGCAATATCAAATAAATTAATATTGGGAAGTGATTAATTACTTACGTCTTTAACCAAATATTTATAATGAAGAATTCTACTTATCTAAACAGATTATTTCAATTCACTGGTTCTGATTCAAATAGAAATCTAGGGAAGAGATCGTATTCTGGTATATCTGCTTAGTATATCATCCCAGTTGCTCGAACCAATATAGTGGTCCTAAGAATCCCTCTAATTCCTCTATTTCTTCCTCTGTTATGTTCACAAGATTTCTTATGTAGTAAATCTCATTTATACACAATTTTTTTCTAAAAGCTAGGTCCTTGTATCAAACATCGCAGTAAAGGGCCCCCATAGGTTAAATAAGAGGAAAGGAGCATGACAAGCCGTTACAATTGAACTAGAAATTTTTTTGAAGAATTCTACGACAAAATTAAAATTTTATGCATATTTATAAGTAAGGTTTCATTTAGTATTTTTAGAAATACAATAATTTATTGTTATTTAATTTTTTATGTAAAATTTCAAAAACTGTTACTTAAGGAGTTAATATTTTAAACATAACTATTTTGGTGAGTAATTTAATTACCATAATTGATAAAAACAATAGAATATTTTAAAATGCTGTCCACATTCTCAACTTAAAGTATCATTTGGAAATTACTTTTAATTTTAGCTAAGAAGAACATCATTTTTGTGTCAAAATATTTTAAAGAAATAAAATATTTAATTAACTTAGTTATAAATGCAATATTATTCCTATTCTAAATATCCGGTAATATTTACCGTTTTTAAACATTATATTCTTAAACTGATATTTAGTATTAATATTTTTACTAAATCTAAAGTTATCCAAATCTCTTTAACAGGAAAAAGTAATCAAATTACAATGGTATAATGTATTAATTTTAAAAGAATTTTTTTTTCATTTAAAAATTAAATCCAATCGCCTTCTTCCTATTCTCATTTTTTAGCATTAGGCTACAGAAAAAAAGGTGAAAAATTAAAACAAAGTGAAATACCTCTAAGCGAAAAGCACATTTTTTTCCCATCAAAATTTAGATATACACCTCACTAATTCACGAATTCTATGAATTCAGAATAAAATTAATAAAATATATCTAAACGTCTTTAAGTTTAACTTTGGAGTAGAAAAGTGAAATATATGATATTAAAATATGAATATAATACTAAGTCTTTCAGAGTTAATGACATATCTTGAAACTCGAAGTTTTAAAGGATGAATAATGCAAAATTTCCTGTACTACATTATTCTGTTCCTGTGATTAAACAATTTTATGTAAGTAATTAAATGTGCCTTCTGCTTCAAAAGACGACGTGATTATTGTGCCTTAAATAAAGGGAATAGTTCGGAATAAGAAATCTTAATTTTCTTGAATGTGAGAGAAAAGTTTGGACTTTAGTCGAGAATAGCTATCTTCTTTATCGTGTATCAATAAAGTCTTAAAACTGATATAAAGTAGTCAAGATTAGCTTAGAAGTTAGACGCGAATTTCTGCTAGTGACTTCTGTGAATATGATTTTTTTTTTATCATGTACCACTGAATTTCAAGGCTCTGGAATCAATTTTAATCCCTTGGAACTGTCATTTGCAGGCATAGAAGAGGTTCTTGAAACGTTTGAAAAATAATAAATCCTTATTTGAAACTTTATAAATCCTCATATTTGAAGAACTTCGAGAGAGATTAAATTGAGAAAATATCCTTTTAGCTGTCTAAAACTTTCTATTACGATGCTGTTTCTAAAGAATTGCTTTAAAAACTATATTTGAAACTGTGTCTTAAAGAGTTTTTAATTAACTTTTTGTTTGTTAAAACTTCTCTGGTAAATGGTGTAGCTTCTAGGCTTCTTTATTTTAACTCTTGCTTTAGGGCAAAAGTTGTAATCAAAAAACATTTTTTTTTAAAAAAAAAGATAAATAACTTTAAAAAGTTACATTATCTTTGTCGAGTTTTTTTCATGTTTTAACTTAAGTAATAAAAATTACAAATAATTTTCCATTTAAACATTCTAATGTTTTTTTAAGATTTATAAAGTAATAATTCATAATATTAGTCAAAAATAAAATTTTATAATATAAAATTGGGAAGATCATATCATAAAACTAATGAAACGAATCCTTTTCTTGCTAATAAGAAAGAAAATTTACTTACATATATTTAAAAAAAACAAATTTGTCAAGTCTGTGTTACATTTTTTAAAATGTTTTTCATAAATATCAATATCTGATAAATTAGATTGCAACAAATGTGTTTCATCGTCAAATAAAACTAGTGCAAAGTAAGTGACTGCAATATAAATTCTTTAAAGAAACGCATTTTTTATGTCAGCTATAATATTGAATCCGCTAAGCAAAATGAAAAATTGGATATTATTTAATATGGAGAAGATCCATTACTTACTCGAAGCCTTCTTTAAAATGAATTTTGAAATACCTCTTACTTGGGAATTTATTTTTGAAGTTTGGTACTGCATATATTTTTTAAAAAAATAGGTTCAATATTTTCTATACAAAGAGAGAAAAGTGTAATCAAAATTTTAAAATTGAAAACCAGATTACTTTATTTATATTTTTTATCATTTCAAGGAGGCGTGACGCTTTTAAAAATCAGCAGTACTCCTAAAGCTTTTAAAATCAGCGTCACGAAAATTTATTTATAGGTAATTGATTAAGACAGGGTTTTCTCATTGAATCTTTGAAAAGTTTAGGTAAAATACTTCGAAATAATCTAAGAAATCAAATTATCTATACATCCATTAGTGTGCTCAAGTGCTTGCCGAAATCCACTCTAATTTTTCTTGATTGTCATTTTCTTTTTCTTAGCATATTGACTTTGGTTTTTATTCCTTACGTAGTCTCTATTTGTTACTCGCTTGAAGTTCTGGAGTCGAATAAAATTAGCTTCTAGAGTAGCTCAACCAACAGCTGAAATCAATAGCCATCTGAAATCACTCCCATTTTCTCTGTTTAAATGAACCACCGTAAATGTCATTTATCAACGGAAGCGCTCTCAAAGCTCAATTAAAATTAAAATTAACGAACTTACTTCGCGAACTGAAGCACGAACTTGAATTCCGTAATCAGATTTATTGCACCCATATGAATAGTAAGTAGCCTATTCCAGGTGTGTTTGAGGCGTCTTTTCTACTCCTAGAAACATTTATTTAATGGAAATCTACGCGAAGCTTTCCTTGTAAAATTTAAAGCGCTGGGAAAGATATTGTTGTAGTTCATTTATTTCAAAAGCTGGGAATGCACCTCATTTGTGATGGCTTTGACATATCAAGGTATGGATTTGCAATGCTATATTTTGCTATCATTTCAATTACATACTAAGTGCATGGAGAGTTTAATGTATCTTTTCAACTTATAATTTATGCATTCAGTCATGAAAAAGAATTGTAAAAATTTATAAATTTTTAGACATTAGTTATTTAAGAGGAAAAAACTAAATAGCTTTTAACACAATCAGAAAAAAATAGCATTATAAATTAAACCACATCGCTAACATATTTTAATTGAAAGATTAAAAAATTTCATGTTATCTAAGATAAGTTTAATCTTGGCTAAAAATAACATTATTAAATTTTATAATCTAAAACATTTTGTTACATTGCTCAGTTAAAATATCCTCAATGTAAGTTGTAGCGGGCTAGTACGAGTAATACCCTTAAATAAACTCTGGGGTTACTTTATTAAGATGCTTCATACGAGAGTCTCGTCTTGTAAAGGAACCGTGATATATGCAATTGAGTTTCATTTTTTAAGAAGAAGTGCAAAGAAAAGGAAGAAGGAGAAATGTGTAGAGCTTTGGCTCCCCCACCTTTTTCCCATTGTGAACCCCTTCTATAATCCGAAAGAAGTTGGCGAGCCCCTTATGTGGTAATTGTAACAGGTAAGGAAATAAAATTAGGTAGAACACATATTTTCCTTGCTGCACAATAGTTCATAACAAGAAACAAAAACATAATCATAAAACATCTGAATACAAACATTAATAAAAATTAAAAAAAGAGGTACAAGAGAATGAATACAAAATTGATTCAACAAACCGACTGGTTCTTAATTAAGCATTCATTAAATTTGAAAAAAAAAAAATTAATGGGTATTTGTAGCTGTCAGCTGGAACAAAGAAATTCTCAGTTGGGCTCAATGTCTGACAGTTTCAGTCTTAGATCAGGTCCTGGATTAATTCTATTTCTGTATTTATCTTTAAAATAAGTATTCTTTAAAACTCTTTTTTCACATAGATATGTTATGCCAAAGGTTAATAAAAGTTTATTGGCATTTTTTAGCAAAATAATATATTCATTTGTACACTGAGCCAGAAGTCAATTAAAGAATTTTCTTTATAAATAGTTTTTAGAGAACTGTCACAAGATAAATCAATGAGTTTTTTCTTCTTTCTGTAAAGTTAGAGAGTTTTCTTAATTTATATCTCCTTGGAAAGGGTTATGTATCTAGTCGTTTAATAGAGATATATTGCATCTATTAGGAAAAAAATCATCGAAAGTTATTTGAAGGGTATTTCAGATATTCCCAAATATCCCTTTCAATGTTTTTTTTTTACCAAATTTAGTTGAATTTTCTGATTAAAAGCTGCTGATAGAGCAAAAACATTCGTACTCAACAGACATTAGATCCAAGAGTTTATTTCTTAGCATCGTTTTTTTTATCATGCACATTACTGAAACTGATGACACCTGCGCCTCGTAATAACATTAATTTACAAAAGATGTCAGATAAGTATGCAAACATTTTCAGCTAAAGAATATCGATTGTTTAACAGGACAAAGGAAATGAGTGATCAATCAAAATGCTTTTGCTTTAGACTTCAATTCAAACAAGTGTGTCAAAACATTTCAACGGGAAAGCCATCTAACTATAATTTGAAGTAGTAAAGAAATGTCAAGGCTTTCAAAGTCCTCACAAAGTTCATAGAATAAACGACAGTTTGTAGCACGCGATTTTATAAAGTTTACTATTTTTACAGCATCATTTAAAGTAATTTAAAGTAGTAGTAACTCTGCAGGAATATGCTTACATGCCAATGCTGGTCTATGAATACAGAAATGAGTGTGTGTGTGTGTGTGTGTGTGTGTGTGTGAGAGAGAGAGAGAGAGAGAGAGAGAGAGAGAAAGAGAGTCTATTCAATTTCCTCGTTGATCTTCTATAACCACTCCATAATACCATAATGTATCCCTGTCATTGATTTTGCATCATCTACAATAAGATCAGTTTATTCCATTTTTTATTCAAAATAATCATTGGCCATATCGAAAATTGCTTCTCCAGTTGTATAAGTGTTCAAATGTCTATCAAATAGTACAACTTTTTGAATGGAATTCTTAAAAATGTATCGAAAGTAGACAAATCATATTGCAACGTTTTCTTCATCGATCGACTCGTCAAGCTGGATCGAAAAATAATTCAATTTTATTCTCTTCAAAAGTTCACTCTTCACATTATTTGCCAAATAATTAATTTTACTCGATATTGTATTGTTTGATAACGGAACCAGATATGATTTCTTTGGTGAATTTTCTCCGAGCATACACTTAGCGATACCTTTTGCACACGGTGCAATTGAATTGTCTGCCATTGTATGAGATTATCCATATCTCGCAATTCTATACGTACTCAAAATAAAGCTTCAAAGGCCATTTTACTGTTTTCGTTTGAAGCTGATTGGAAATAAGAGACTCTATACTCTATATTATCTGCTAATTTTCTTTTAAAATACTCAACGTGTTTATCCTTATGTGGGAGATAATTTTTTTTCAGGTATCTGTGATGAAGTGATGGTATTAAACTGCTGTTGGTAAGAACTACTTTGCAGTTTACACAAAGCAGTTTACGTTCTGACTCTTCCTCAGTAAAATAAAAATACATTTGTAAGCAATCGTTGTCATTTTTTTAACTTTTTACTTTTTTTCTCATCATGTTCACCAGTTGTTTCGTTTTAGTTAGGTGGCTCATTATCTCTTTCAGAATCATAACACCGTGTTGTTGTACCTAAATCAGGCACTGAAGTTGAACAAATAGGTATATGTTCCTTATTTTATCAGACTCGACTAAATAACCAGTTTTTAACCTTCAATCTGTAATAAATTTACGATTAAAATTATCAAAAATTATTTGTATACTTGAGAACTTTACTAAACGAAGATACCGTAGCGTACTACTAATTACAAACTAAATCGCACATGGTTTACAAGAGTCTGTACGAAAGTCTGTTAACGTTCTTATCCAGTCGAGCAAAATATCTACATCAGGAAATTGATCTTGCTTTCTGCATCGCTATCCAATCAGAAATAGGAGTTACATGATGTCAATGTCATATAAAATCATTGTAAGAGAAACTCCATCTCAACTCCTTTATCAGCTACTTAAGCCACCTCGGTACTCGTGGTGCGATAACATGTTTCTTACTATTTGTCTTATTAAAGAACTCTTTTATTTATTTACACTTTTATTTAATAATTTTCGAATTATTAACAAAGCAGTGAATATATATATATATATATGTGTGTGTGTGTGTGTGTGTATGTACACATGTGCGTGTGGTGTGTGTGAGAGAGAGAGAAAAAAAGTAAAATTATTATTTCGAAGAGCTTTTTTTACATTAGCAGTTTAATGCTATACCATTTCAATATTATTTTCGGAAACCCCCAGGGGTTTGCGAACCACCGGTTGGGAAACACAGGTGTAGAGAAATTAGAGGGAATCATAAGAGCGCTACAGAGGCTAAAGCACTTTAAGTAGATATTCGGGGCACGTCTACCTGAATCGGATTCCGTTATTAGAACTCTACTTTTTAGAGTTCGTAAGATAAGTCGATATTAATATTATAATAATTAGTTCGAATCGAGGTAAGTAAACTGTTCCACATATTTTTAATTAATTTTGATTATTGATTAATTTCATAAATTGGTTAAAGAGATCGCAAATCTTCTTTATTGAGGAAATATATCTCTCACTATCGACGAAGTGATTTCGTCACAAAGTGAAATTCATGATTTAAATATTGCTTGTATATATACTTGTGCTTGGAATTGTTATATAAAATCAATTCTAAAGAACTATTTAAATAAAATAAACTAATTTTTCAAGTTATAAATTCTAAAACAAACTCCAGAAACAACTTTAGGGAAAATACTATTTCTCCATTTTACCTTATAGTCTTCATTTTAATTTATGATGATTTAATTTATCACAGAAATACCTTTCTATTTTATTCAAAAAACACAACTGCACAATTTTTATCAATAAAATATAAGAAACAAACATAAAAGAATTCATATTAATATTATTAGTTTAGTAACTATAAAGGCTCTTTTCAAACAAATCTATTTAAGACACGATTGGGAGGAGACTAACACCGATGATTACTTTTATAGTTTGCCAGGCAATTAAAGAAAAAACTTCTTTTTGGGAAGTCTGAAAGACATCATTTATCCCATCTGGTGTATTGTAAGTTATAAAATAGAGAGAGGCGGATATTGAGGAAAACGACAATTAACGTTGAGTTGGGTTGTTCTTTGAGATCACTTTTTCTTTTTGAAATCGCAACATTATTTCAAAATCGACGTAAAACTAGAGCTTTTGAGCAACAGCTTGATTAAGTTCTGTCTTGTAACTCTTCTATTAAACGGAGAAAATTTCCTCTTTCTCCTGTTCTCCCCCATACTTCTTCTCTCTAGTATTTACTTTATTATTATGTTAGGAAAGTGACAATGACGGAGACATTGGAATTGCAGGGGTCCTCTAACGACTCTTCTTGCAGTTCCCATGGTTGCTTTAACTTACTCTAAATGCCTTTCGTCCCACTAATGACATTCTTCCACTTCTAATGGTCAATGCCTGAGAGTTTTTAGCTTGTGTTTCCTCTCACCCAGGTAGAGTACTCACGTTTTATCGTTATTTTTTGAAAAACCATTTCAAATTAAAGGCCTCCTTTCCAATCGATTTCACAGCATTAAGTTTGCTGTTGATGTTGAGCATATGGATTCAATTGTACACCCATTAACAGTTCTTAAAATAAACGTTTTTGGACAATGCTGGAAAGTAAGTATTTAATTCTGAGGAATTTACTCGCATTAAAATCTGTTAATTGCATATTTACTTTGAGTGAAAATCTCTCTCGATGAGTAATAATTAAAAATACGTGCTTTAAAAATAATGAAATGATACACTTCGTAAAATGTGCTTATTAAATCTGTGTAAAGTCATCAACTGTTTAAAAGAACCAAATTCTTAATATAAATGTTATTACATAACTTTTCATTTTTACAGTTTAATAATTTTTATTGAATTGTAAAAGGGGAATTTTTCTTAGTTTTAGTCAATTATTAGTCAGGCAATAAAATAATTGGCGGATAAAATATTCAACATTTATTTGTTATTAATTTAATTGTGCTTTTCATGAAAATGATTGAGCATCTAGAATTAAATTTCTTCACACTGAGTCAAATTTACTCAATTATAATGTTAAATGTATTAAATGATATATCAAAAAGAGCAATAGAAGTAAATTTAATAGAAAATGGTTATAATGTTTTTTTCTGAGATGTACATCTTGTATCTAGATAATCTCAAAATTCCTGTATTCGGAAAATAACTATACATGAACTTTTAAAATTTATAAGAAAATGATAATATACTTCTAAATTAAATTTGCATTAATTACCATTTACCATTTATTTTAATTGATATTTCTTTCTTTTTTATCTCAAATTCTTACATTAATTTTCCATGTTTAACTTAAAGGTCGATGGTAAAACGAAATAGGAATTTCTACCTATCAGCACACAAACATTAAATTCGTGAGACTGCTTCAATTAATAAACCAATTTAACTTTTAAACGAGAAAATTGAGTGACATTCCTATATTATACATATTTTTTCTTCGAAGTTTTTTTTTTAATTTAATTTGTATTAAGAGTCTGAATCTTTATGTATTACGCTATGTACAATGAGAAGTTGAGTTTTGCTCAAAAATTTCTTTTATTCTAAATTACAAAAATATCAACTGAATAAAGCGCAAAACAATATATTATATACGGAATATAAAAACTTCTTATTGAAAAATATATAAAACTGTTTATTCTTTTATATGCTGAAGTTTCAAAATATTATATTAGTAAAAGAAACATTTATAAACATAGCAGAAAATTTTAGTGCCCCATTTCGCAAATTTAAGTAAAAATATCAACATGCATCTTTCAAATAGTTTTGCAGCAGAATGCAATTCGCCCATTCTCAACATGGTAGACACAAATAAAGAATGTTGAGAAATAAAAACAGGATATACAAAATGTTTTCAACAAATATTTAAGACATAAACACGTTTTATTTCTAACATTAAATTGCTACCATGGCAAGCCTTGTAACAAATAATGCCCTTAAATTAGAATCCAGTCAAATCTCCTTGTTCCATAAAGAACCAATTTCACCGACGCGAAAAGTCGCAAAGAGTTTTGTCCTTTTATTACATCGACCAAGTCCAAACGCGGACGACTAAGCCGAGATATTTCTTCAACAAAAACTCAAGACATTCCTTTTTAACTCCCCCTTCAACCTTGCTTCCCATTACTCTAGCAATAACATCAGCACAGCAAACAGGAACCCCGTCCAATTTTAAATTTTTGCCCGGATTTCGGAAGTCGCTCGGCAGCGTTAACACGAAATTTTACTGACGGAAAGGGCTTGCCTTTGTCGTTGCCTTTTCCTAACAGGGCATTAAAACCAGGAGAGCGAAGAAATCACACAAAGACAGGATATTCCTTTAAATTCAAGGCACTGTCAGAGACAGATAAATACGCCTGAGTTGGCACTTCCTCTCTTCTTGAATAACTTAAATACTTACTTTTCTGTCTTACCTCACCTACGATCTCGAAAGTGGGAAAGGGGGTTGTTTGGTTCTTATCAAGCCTGTTTCGTAAACTTCTGAAATGACGTACGAGGGACTTACGGAGGAAAGTATAAGGATTAGCGTTAGCACAGTTTACGCACAATTCAGATTCGAATGACTTGAAAATAATCTGTGCACATAGCCATCAAAGAATTTCTTTTTCTTTTATCTACGAATGTTGCAGGGCGTGTTTTCTAAGACATTTTTGTGGCTGAAAAAATTTGCAGAGGTTTGCACTTTTTATGTCATTCTTGCACTTTTTTCACTTGAATTGTTCGTATAGTTCTGGAGTATTTCAAATTGCTGACATAAAGAGAAAAATGTTTGATTTTAAAATGTTTTTAAAGGGAGAAATATTTATATTAATAATTATAAAAAATTGAGAGAGGGGGAGAGAGAGACAGACTTGTTTTCCTTTTTATTAATAAAATAAAGAGTAATTATATTTATATTGCGATATTTTTATGCAAAATTTAAAAGAAATATATGATTGCATTATTTATAAATTTTTTGCTTGTATTTAAATTTTAAACTTCTTAAGAATAATTATTTTCTCTAAGATTAAAATTTTTCACTAAAATTTTATATTATTTATAAACTATTTGCTTGTATAACAATATACAAAAATTTAGTATTATACTTCCAATAAATATATTAGTCATCAATCATTCGTTTTCATTAAAGCTTACATAACGTATATAGTAAAATGTAAATTCATATAATTGTTGATCTGCAGCTTTTCATTAACCATAGGCATGACTTTTGAAGAGAAAATTTTGAAACAGGAATTGTATCAAAATACAAGACATAATTAACGAGTTTGACAATTTGTAATGAATAAATGTTTTATATTTAAAGACCTCGTTTGTTTAACTGTAAAAAATATATTATTTCCTAACAATTGTCTTAGTAATAATTAAGAGTTGTTTTAATAATACAATTTTTCAAGTCATAAAGTAATACCTAGAACCAATAACATTTAAAGAAATGATAAGATTATCCATTACAGTTTCGACAATTCATTTAAATTAGCACATTGTATAAGAAATGCTTAATAATTAATTAGTATTTGGTTCTCTTGACGAATAATTATTAGCCGATTCGCTCTAAATTTATAAAAAATCATTAAAATTAATTAACAGTCAATTAATATTATTGAAGAAACAGTTTTTTTGAGTTTGGAATTAATTAACAAAAAATATACTCAAATCATTTTTGCATTATCTTAAAATAGTATGAGAATTTTTTCAACAAATATTTCAGACATAAGCGTACAAAACTTGTGGGAAGGCGCTGTAAATCTTATCATGCAATGTCATTTTGATAAATAGCACCTTTATCAAAAATTTAATATAATAGAGCATTTCTAACAACCTTGTATTAAAGTTAGTTTCAGAAAAATAATTTCAAAGAAGAATTCTTAATGATTCAGAAGTTGTTACATTATAGTTTGAGGAATTTTTCTCCCGCCGAGATGATTAAGTAATCAAGATAAGCCTTGCTCTAAACTGATTAGATTTTTAAGAATTAATACTTTATTGTGGTCAACAGAATATATATATATATATATTTATATAAATTTGGCTATTTTAATATTTTAATTCTATAGTATTTTTTTTTATTTTAATTAAAAAGGCTTACATATGTTTTTAGAGGCAGAAAAGAATTGATTATGTGATTTGTGCAACTTTAACTTAATTTGACAGCTCATTATTTGTTACAAATAAGCGTGAGAAAACATACTAATTACATCTTGTTTAGTTATTAGTATTATTATATTTATAAAATTAAAAATTAATATTACATTCCTGAATTTCATCTTATATAGTTTTAAGAAACTGGTTTTTTTGACTGTTTCAAATCATTTACTGTTTCTACTTTCAATATTTTCTTCTTTTTAATTCTAACTAATTAATGAAGCTCAATGAGTTTTCTTATAAATAAATTTTTATACAGCATTGAAATTTTTCATTTCATGAATGGTTTTAGTTTCAGTTATGTCAAACACATTTTTTTCTATATACAGTTATTTGTAACACTTTAAGTATCTTTGTCAACCATTCAAAATATTGTCTTTGCATTTCGGTTCATTTATATTTTTCACATAACTATTCTTATACAGAAAACTAAAATGTCTTTTAAGTGTAAAAACGATGGCTAATGGAATTTTGATTCGGAGAATTTATTACAAATTTCGTTTTAGAGAGCTTACTATCTTTAACTTTTCCGGGATTAAATATCACAGCTTGAAACCTAATTTAGAAATAATGAGCTGTCAGATTTTCACAGGATGTTTAAATATGCTTATGTTTCAAACTTATTTTTTAGCTCGTATATCTTCACGATTCAGAAAATATTTCAAATAATATACCTTAATGCATATTAAAGGATTTGTCATAAGAAATTTTACATTTATTAAGAATAATATTACATGCTTGGAAACTAACATCATATATATACTAATTCATAAATTAAGATTGAATATTATAAAATGATGTTCTGTTATTCTGTATTTGAACACATGAAAACATACATTTCCTTACTTAAAAATAGTTCATTTAAAAAAATATTTTTTAACTTAAAAATACGGATAAGCAATTTATTAAACCTTAAAAATTATTAGGAAGCCAATTACAAAAAACATTTGACTGTTATAATTAGCTCTCGAATTGCTTAAAAAGAAATCACATAGATTTTACATCGCATAATCATTTTAATAATATTTAAACTTATAGGATTAAAACTAAATATTTTAAAAACATTAAGTCATTAATTGCGTATTAAAGTGCTTGTTATCATTTACGCTTAGAAATTTTAAACATTAAAAGAAACAGGAATTCTAAGCCAAATTATAAAATTATTTCAAGTTAGGTAAAGACAAACAAGTTTGTAACTCATTTGAAAGATATAATACAATTTTTAATACTGTCATTTGATTGTTGAGGAATCAAATATTAATGTAACTATATGTAACTATTTTTGTTATTTTCTAAACAAATTTCTTCATAAAAGTTCTCAATCAAATACATAAATCGTATTCTCTTCTAAAAAGCTTTTATTATTCTATTTTATGACTTTCAACATCACTTCGTGACCAGGAAATCACAAAAGTTATTTCTTTAAGAAGGCTTCAGAATGAAGTTTCAATCCCCTTTCTTTTGGTGATGCAGAAAATATATCTTACTCGAGGTACTACCATGTGATAGAAACTCTCTTTACGTATTCCTTTTTCAGACTGAAATGCTATGAGGAGAAAAAAAAGCACTACTTCAGCTTTCTTAAGAACAGCATTCCTAGAAATGATGCATGTCATACTTAATAGCGGAAATGTATAGTCATTTCCCCGTAGCCTTGGGCAGGAAAACGACAATGATGACTGATTTTTTTCCTCAACCAAATTTCTCCCATTTTCTACTACACCATTTTTATTATTTATAGTGCTTTTTGGAAAGATTAATTTTGGAAAAATAATGCATCAATTTTATGCCGAAAGTCCCAGAAACTGACACTTATAAATTGTTTTAAATGGCGAGAAGTAACTCATACAGGATTTCTGCTATCCTGGTAATAAAATTAAACTCATCAACTGAAAATATAGATTTTATGGTTTTTTATATAACCTAAAATTATTTTGCTTAGCAGTATAACTAGGAATATAAGTATTTCTTACAAATTTCTTTAAAAATGTAGAACAATAAAGAATGTGAATTAATGAAAATATATAATTCTTACTTTAGTATTTAAATAGAGCAAAATTTTTAATTTAAAGAAATGGCATTTATAATAATAATAGTATTTTTAATTTCACGTGAGAGTTGGTAAATAAAAGTACAAGACGATCTTAGTATTAATCTTTAATTTGACATCAATAAATAATTGCTCCTAACATTTCAAAACAAAGTAACACACAAAATCAAAAATTACAATCACTTAAAACAATTTTGAGGAAACCTAATATGAGAAATGAAAGGAGAAATCATAGAGAAATATTTCTATTTAATTTTCTTTAATACACATATAATGCATAATTTCTTTGTTTTGAATACGACTTTTTACTTAATAATTATCTAACATTTAATTCTGTAAGTATCTATGAAATAATCATTGATTTCTTTCATCTATACTATAAAAAACAAACCAAAATATAAACTTTTTTTGGTAAAATCTAATTAAACTTATCGATAAAAATACAGAACAAAAACACATAAAGATAGAATAAGTTAATATAATTGGGACTTTCAAGATTGCACATGATTTAATTAAGAAACAAGGAACTGAAATAGAAACTGCTGCAAAAGTTTTGTATATTTGCTAGCATTTACAACTTATTTAAGATTAAACTGGATTGTTTGTTGTCCTAATACCATTATTTCTGTATTTTTCTTTTATCAGTTACTTTTTACACAATCATAAGTTCTTTTATCGTTATTTTTATTTTGTAGTGTTTTACTACATTCATTAAATCTTAAAAAAGTAAGACTCAAATTCTCTTCTTCATTAAAATTTCTCTTTTTTAATTTTATAATTTAGTTAATTATTCCTAAATTTTTTGTTATGATTAAATACCTCTATTTTCAAATTATTTGTTTAATTGTATAAAATAAAGAACCAGACCAGAAAAAATGTTCAATATTTTAAATGATTTCTCATGTATTTTAAGTATTATTTTTTTCATTATTTTGAATTTTGTAATCTTATTTTTACAATTAAAATGAACATTTTTTTAATGCAAAGACCGAAAAAGTTAAGAGAACTTCTGATGATACATAACAATTTAAAAATATATAAACTTTTTGAATAAATGACAAGTTTTACATCAGACAAAGTTAAATAGTATTCATAAAACGCATTCAAAAATAAAACTTCTAAAATTTTCCCATTTGAGTACATAAATGCATATGCATTAATATAAAATATTTTTAAACGACATTTTTATACATTTTTAACGTTTACTCTTGAGATTAATATTTTGTTAAAACTATACTTTCCTTTTCAGATTTCTCTAAAACCAATTCTTAGGTTTATAGTTCCGAAAATCACTCTTCATAAAAATATTTTTGTAGCATATGTGTGTATGTATATAACCATTTGCATTAAATAATTATTTTTACTTGCTTATTTTAAAAAAGTAAATTAATTCATAGTTTAAAAAGTAATATACATTCATTAAATTGTGTTACATCATTTTCATATTTTATTAGAAATGTTACTCTATTTTCTTATTATTAAGAACAAATTATTTCTTTATATTTTCAGAACAAAGACTAAAATTTTCGTTCACACTGGAAAATAATAAAGAATGAAGATGAAGACGTGTCTGAGATTCTAATTTACTGGGACTTAACAGCCAAAAATAATATTAAACAAAGTCTCATCAAGGACTAGCTGCAAGATACTTTTGATCATTGTTTGAATAAATCCTATTTAAAATTGTTTCTCCTTTAGAAGTTTTTGAGAATTCAGAGTTATTTTTAGAACGAACTGAATTAAGTCAAGAGAGAGACCGAAAAATGTCACAGTTGGTAATGATCCATGAAACCACTGAGTAAAGAGTAAAAAAGTAATGAAGGACCACAGTTCATACATACAGCACATAAAGCTCACGTTTCTCGCAATTTATCATAAGTATCTGTCGTAAGTTAAATATTGTAATCCTTAGTAAGGATTAAAAACTTTTAAGGAAAAAAAAATCAGAATAATAAAAAAGATTGCATTTTCAAAGTTTGTTTTTGCCCATACAAAATTTCCCTCTAGTTTTAAAGTTTCGTCTTTGAAAGGAAAATAAAAATGAACACGTGCGAGTTTTTCAGAAAAGCTAGTCGGAGAAAGAAGAAATTAAGATGTAGTATGTGTTAGATAATGTTACACATTGATAAAGAAGAAAAAAGAGTTTTACTTAACAATTGTACGTCTTGTAAATATTTATGTATCTCGTCATTTCTTAATCAAGAATTTCTGATGTATTTTACCATATAATATGACTGTAAGAATTGACTTTTATTAGGAAGTGTATCAAAACATTACACACTAAAATCTAAGAATTTCTGCAGGTGTAGAATTTACATAATATGTTTCGCCATTAAAATTAAATATGTCATTTCAACGATGTCATTAAATAAATAGAATAAATGAGCACTTTGGGGGAAAAGAAGCTTCTATACAGTCATTTTAATTTAATTTCATAACAGAAGGACTTAAAAATAACATTTTCTTTAATAAACTCCTTGTCTCTTCATTATCATACTATTATAAATCAAACAAATAGCCTTGATGGAAATAAAGGGAGTTGAAAGAAGTATGCCAAAATATATGATTTAAAAAAACTCGTGATGCATTTCTCTAAGCCTCTGCATCAAATCAACTGTTGAAATGGCAGGGAAAGAATTTGAATAAATTGCTTTGAGAAGGAAAGAGAGGATGTGTGTGAAACTGGAAAAGAATGCTGCTGTTTGGGTGGTTTAATTGATTCACTAAGTACTTCGGTCACCAGCCCCCAGAATGAAAGTGTAATTCCTGAAGAATGCTGTTCCCCGCTTTGTTATTGATTGTGTGGGGTACTGTAACGATCGGTAGCCCTGCTCCTCTTTTCCCACAAAAAGAGGTCCACCTGCAAATTCCAGTCCGGGATCTTCAGAACCAACCTTACAGGGAGAAGTTCAAGATCCCACTAATTTTTCGTAACTTTCAGAAATCAATAGTGGGGTCACCACCCCGATCCAGACATCCTGTGAAAGTTGCTGGTTTCCGGAAAATATTTGAAAGCGTTGGTTCGTCAATAAGTTCGGGAGGTGGTAACGTGGAAGATAAGGCTTTCACCGGACGAAGAGCTGTGAATTCCTCTTCTTTATTGAGAGGGAAAGATGATCCAGTATCAACAAATATGAATATCCCTCCCGATGGTAATGGGGAGGACGGGAATAAGATGACGCATCTGTCGCATTCTAGAGGCCACAGAGACTTGCCCATAAAGCTAACGGAAAATAGGGTTGAAAATGGCACACTTGTATATGATCATGATCATTCCCATTACACTGCAATAGCGGAAGAGAAAACCGACCTTACCATAAATGACACTGTAGATCATTCACGCATACAAAATTTTGAAGAATCATTGCAGAATAAAGAAAATGGAAAAGAAAGCATACGGAATGGGGAGAAAAGAAATGATTTCCAAATGTCTACTTTTTTCAATATGACTCCATCCGATGGTAAACCATTCGTCTCGGGAAAAGAGCTCGAAAGCAACAAAAGTAATTCTTACGATGATGTGAATAATCTTCGTAAAGAAATAGGACCTCTTGCTGTTAAAAACAATAACGTATCTGACGAAGATAAACGAGCTAAGTTTTATTCTGAAAAAGTAATCAGGGAAAGCTTTTTAACTAATGAAACAAAATATCAAACTCCAGACACATTAGCTAACATTGTTTTCAACAGTGATAAAAATGTAATTAACGTAACAGCAAACTCTCTCCAAGTGGCTCAGAAACAATCGAATTTCTCCAATAGTACATTTGGATATAAGAGCTCAACAGTTGTTCCAAATCAGAAACTTACTTATGGAACCCAAATACAATCTCCAAGCTATTCTGATTCATCAGTTCCTCGACTGAATCAGTCACAAATTAAAAATAGTATTAACTCAAGTCATGTTCCAATGCAACAAGACGAAGCTTACGAAATTATCACTGCTCCTAATTCAATTTTCCATGATAACAGTGAAAGTTATAGTTCGAAGTTTCTCAACGAGGGCAGTAAAACTAATCCTGATGATGGATTCTTGAAAAATGTGTCACCAACAACTATATCTTTGGCAGTAACAACAGCCGACTCCCATATGAATGATCCACCCTTCAGAGGGCCAAATGTACCTCCAGAAATGGATAATTTCCCGAAAGAAAAAGATGAGAGTAAATCAGATTATCATGGCCGAAACAACGTTGTTGAATCTCCGTCATTTCAGTCTTCTAACAATGGCAAAGAATGGAAACAGGCTAGAGAACTTTGGGGAATAGCCTGGGATTGTCACTGTTACGTTATGGGGGCACTTTTTGCAATTATCGCCATTTATTCATTTATCAGTTTATTAAGAATTAAGACATTCGTTGCATTGTTTAGCACTGGATATTACACAGCAATCAATTCGATGATATTTTTAACCTGCTTATTACGAGCTTTTTACCTCCTATATGATCCTTACAATCTAACAGGAAAATATCCAGACATTTTATCAAGGATACTGTTAAAGATAACTTTACCAAGCTTAACATCCAGCTTTTGCGTTTTATTTCTTGCATTGCTGAACTTTACGAACACTCAATTCCTTACTGAAAAATTTCAGAGACCATCTGTCTTGGCTGTGGTCATTATTTTTGTCTTTTCACTATTTGTAACACTTGAAATCACCATAAGTAATTTTCACGTATCTAGTACCATTCTCTTAGCAAGCTATTTAGTAATAATATCATTTGCAAGTCTTTCATCCATCTGCTACTTCTTTGTATTTAAAAAGTTACATCACAGAGCTTTAAGAAAGCAAGGCGAAATGATTCGACTCACTTTTACAAAAATGCATATAGATGGTGCTCAGCTTCCCAAAAAGCTTCCAAAGCCAACTCTTGGCCTTGCCGTTAAATTGGTACTTTTGTGCTCTTTTATTCAATTTTTACTGTTTTTCTTGTCACCATATGCAATGGTATTTCTTCGGGGACTATTTCCTAGAATGGAAGTTCCTAATCCTTGGTTTTGGTGGGGATATCAACTGACTTGCAGAATTCTTGAGTTGATGATGAGTGCAACGATGTCTTTTGTTGCAACTCAGCCATTAAAGCATTTTGAAATCAATGACAGTAGATTTTGCAGCGTTCTTATGTGGTTCCCATGTAGTTCTTTCGCTGAATGTTTTAGGAAAGAAGAAGTTGTTGATTTTGAAGCTCATTCGGATAACTACGCCAATCCTCAAGGCCTTCGAAGTATAGGATTCAATATTGTTGCAAACTCAAGACGCCTTCAGACTAATTCATTGCCAACATTCCGAACACCCTTGACTGAAGTTGACAATAATCTACCAATGCGAACATTGCCATGCACTGGAAGACATACTAACCACGCAAGCGCTTTATCTTTGCTCTCATATTACAGGTATATACTTCAGTATTCTACTAAGAAGTTTTTATAAATAAATTCTACCTTTCTCTAAGAGTAATTTTAAGATTATTGTATTATATTTGTGTATATTTACAAAATAACTGATGATTCAAAAGTTAAAAACTAAACTTGCAAAAATATTTCTAAAATATTTTTCAAAACTTTGACCTCTTAACATAAATTTACAAACAATATATTAATTAAAAATGGGAATATTTATGTACCACAGATTTAAATGCGTGTTCTTTTAAAATACGTTCAACGAATCACTGTTAATTTAAATTTATAATATAAGTTATATCATTTTGATAGATGATTTCTATATTCAAATTAGTAATTATCAAACTAGAGTTGTAATCAGTATTCTGAATTTGAAAAAAATTACTTTAAATAAGTTTCATCATTAGTATTAGAAAAAAATATGATTTATTAAAAATACAATAAATAATAAATCTTCTCAAAATTAGTAGCAATTCAATAATCTACAGTATGATTAAATGACCATTAAAACAATATTTATCATTTCTAGAATACATAAAGATATATAATATATCACAAAATTAGTTTATTACTTAAACACGTTAAAGATTACAGATAATTTTGATACAAAACCTTAAAACTCGCAATTATATAGTTAGAACAAAAATTTTAAAGCGTAATGTATTATAAATTGAAATATTATTCCTTCAAATTACTTTAACGTTTATCGCAAGATATCGTTTATTTTAAAATCAGACGCACATGTCTCTTGAAAAAAAACTATACATGCATTTTCTTAATATTTCCTCCAGCTGTTTATACATTTATCTATCCTTAAAAATCAATGTTTTCTTAAAATTTTAAATTTTTTATCCAGTAAGATGTGGTTTAAAGGTATATGAATCATCTGTGTTTAAAGGTATGTGAATCTTTTATTAACAGTATATCATTGCTTCAGCGAAGAAATGTAACAGATTTGAGGTGAGTTTTAAGAATTTTTAAAGAAACTATTTACATCAGATTTTTATTTCTCATTTAAAATAAATGTGACGATATTTCATTTAAATTTGAAATACATATCTTTGATACTATTCATCACTTGATCGCTGACATAAAAAGTTCCATAGACAATGCCTGTGATGTGTATTTCTTTTCACAAGGTAATTAAACGTATCAAATAAAACCATTTTATATAAGAAAATTTTTATGAACAGGTAGAATTCATCTTCTCTAAATTCTTTATTTTGCTTAAAAAACTTTCGAACGCGATTGAATTTATTTGTAAAATACCTTTTAAGGAAAGTATATATTTTCAAGTGAAAATACAATATATTGCTTGAAAATGATTTTTTTTTTCATAATTGTTTATCTAGTGACAAAGTTAATAAGAAAAACACATTAAAGAATAATAGTTTTCACCAGATCCTAATGCTTCTTATCCAGTTATTCAATTCATCATTACTTATTTATTTGTCACCTTTTCAATCTGATTTTAATTATTTAAATATGACAAAAGTAATTAAACCCAACACTTATAAAAGTATCTTAAATGCATTTTGATTCCTACAACATTCAAAAAAATTTTAAAATCCTAATTGATTAAAATCTTTAAGATTTTGAAAAAAAACGTGAAAAATGAAACGAAAGCAATATTGAAAGTATAATTAACCGTAAACACGATGAAATTTGGACGCTATTCCTCCTCATTCCTGAATTAACAAAAACAATGATCTTTTCAATAATGAGAGTATTTTAGTTATTTTACAGAGTTTTTACTAACAATTACAGAGGTTTTTTTTATTAATGTTCGAAAAAACCAGAAAGGTTTTTATACGCAAAATTTCTATTAAAAATCAATATATACAAGATTTTTGACCTTATGTCATGTAAAAAAGAATTCATGCATCTCAATGGACATTTAATATCTTTTTTGATGCAACTGTTAAACTAATTTTCTTTTACACATACTTAGGTAAACAACCAGGTATTTTTTTCCTAGCTCAAAGAAAAAAGTGGAATTTAAAATTGACTTGGAATTTCAATATTAATGCTAAACTTTTTCTCTGCAAATAAATGAGCCTTTTCTCTGAGCAGAGAGAAAGGAAATACTGCATTTTCAATGTTGTTTGAGAATAAAAAAAAGTATTTTGAAATTTGCTTACGAATTTCCATTTCTCGATAGAATGCAAAAGAAATAGGATGCAGAAATATATAATCGTATTAAATCTGTTTTCAAAGAAATTTCTTGAAATATTATTCGTGGGTATTTTTTAATATTTGAAAATTGAACAAAGCTTTTCGAAGTTTTCTAAGGAAAAGTGGCAATAGGAAATTTAAACTCCAAATGAAATGAGAAGTTATAAACTGAGTTTTTTTATTATGCTCCACGTTTTCAGATTCATTTTATGATAATTCTTACTACTTGCTTATAAAGTTCTTAGATGTATAGTGCTGTAAAGTTAGGTGTTTTTTCATATAAGTTTCTTTTTTTTTATTGTTTTTATTTACCAGTAAAAATATATTCGTTGCAAATAAAAAAAAATATTCTTTGATGTAAATAAAAGCTAACACAAAATTAAAACTATCTTAGCTTCAAAACTCCAAATTTGGAAACATAAAGTTTATCCTGAAGTTTAAAACCAAAATATTTCGAACTCTCATTAATACACTTTAGTTAATATTTTAGCCTGTCCCAAAAAAACAGTAAATGATATTCAATTCTTAATTTTAGTTCATCAAAATAAATAAAAATTATGGATTTTTGACTAACCTAGGTAACATTAATGTTTAAGTGTACAATAAGGATGAATATTTAACGGAAAGATGATGAATGAATTTTATTTAAAAATGTGATACAATTTGTTTTGTCATTAATAAATTAAGTACGTATTTTTAAAGAATCCATACTTCAATTGAGGTAATTATAACACTGAACAAAATTTACAAATTTTACAAATGTAATATGTAATCTTCAAAGTTTTTCTCATATTTCTTATCAACAAAAACCGTGTTTTAAATGACTAACAGCATTAAATATATTTGCATCGTTTTTCCTTTTGACTAATAATTTAGATTAACAAAAATATGTTAGTGTAAATATTTGATGAATATATATTTCATATTGAAAACCAATAATATTGGCTAGTTTCGACCAGAAACTAAGCAAGCGCTTTTTAGATACAAGAAATTTTGATTCATGCATAAGAAAATGTTTTTATTTTTGTCCCAAGATTTATGTGATTTAGAAGCAAAAATATATCTTTCGTGCACATTTTTCCATTGATCGAATAATTAAAATTTTTGTTGTTACCTCTAATGGTATTCAGTAAGAATATTTCGAATTAAACATATAAGTTAACAAAATCATTTATTTCATGAAGTATTATGTTGCCTACGACATGGAAGAATACATTCAGCATTTTTATTATAATACATAATAATACTTGCTTGGTCTAAACCCCCCACTACAATTTTTTTCAGTTTCACTAAATTGTTTTCTTTAAAGTGGAAACAGAGTTGAGTTTCCACAACCTTAATTTACAAGAAAACTATTGATTTATGTCCGTAAGTTCAAATTTTCGTTCAAGAGGCTGTTTTTATCAAAAGAAAAGATGTATTTCAAAGGCGGAAGCATATAAATCATATTTTCATGTCATGTTAGGGTTTACTAGCTTAAGCCTAAATATTGTATTTCCTCTTCCTTTGAAATTTTATTACTAGACTATTTTCAGGCTGTTCTTGGATGTAATTTATTTTATTTTTAGGGTAGAAAAGATATTTCTAAGCATATCCATTCATTAATTTTGTTGAGTTTCGTTAAATATTATTAAGAATGTATAGTTTTCTTCTTCAATTTAGTTAAACGTCCAAAAGAAATTTATATAAAATCTTCATAATTTACTTGATTTTAATTTTAAAATACAAGTTTACTATGGATAAATGGATAAACTTTTCCGCCTTTTAATAATCTATAAACTCTCGGGAATTCCAACTTCTTAATATTTTGCTATTCGTTAGAATGCTTTATTTATATTTATTTTTAGATGCAATTAAAAATTCTGAGATTTTCATGCGCTAATTAGCTCACTTAAACCCACGAAAATTTGTCCAATTTAGAAAATTCAAAAGCTTTCAAAACTGTTACAGCTTCTAAGTTAAAAAAATATTTAGTGAAATACGAAAAAAAATTTCCACTTGTCCTATTATATTTTTTCATTCTGAACCAAATCCATTTTTTTTTTGTTTTTTAGATCGAAAAGGACCTTGAGCTTGTCAACAACAGAAGGCCTCGAAGACTTGGAACGTACGTTATGCAATCAAACGGCTTCATCCTCAGATGGGAGAAATACTCTTCGACCTGCATCGATGCTATATAAAGACAATGGCTTTATTCGCTTCCGACGAGAGACTGATCCGGAACAACCCATGGAAATGAGTGATGATGACGAACACACTCAGGAAGAAGCAGATACCAGTTTAGATGATGCTGACTCTACAAAAGCCAATGTTGGCTCCAGCTTTCATTCGTTATTAGAAGGAGATATAGTGCAGAACACATTATCACCTTTCTTTCAAATTGGTTATAAACGGCGATTCCGTAAAATGAGTAGAGTTTCTATCGAAACTACAGATTACAGTGCAGACGTATCATCGGATCAACTCAGCAACGTAGTCAATTTGCGAAATGGCCTATCAACTAGTGCTCTAGATTTCAATACTCGAAAGTATGGCAGCACTTGCAGTTCTGAAAGTGCTGCTAATAGTTTCGATGTAACATTCTTCTTAAATAGTAATTCTTCGCCTGAAATGCAAACGTCCCCTACTAGCACTACACCGGCATCTTTGAATATTTGTTCTGCGTACCGCAGTGAAACAGAAGATGATAAAACTTCAAGTGTTGAAGGTCATGAAGTAATGCTCCGTAGTGTTTCGCCAATCGTTAAACGAGCATCGTCCGGTAGGCTTTCGTTGAATTTAAATCTTCAAGCTGCTGCTGATACCAATCATTCTACTGGACACGTCAATGTAGCTTGCGGAACTGAGGACATAACTCCGGATTCTGCAGTTTATCTAGATCTACATCTTTCACGTGAAAATTCAATCAGTCCTACGATTCCACAAAGCCTTTTATCCACGAACCTTAACTTACCACCGAAATTGTCTCCCGTCGACTCTTTTACGAAATCTACAGATGGAATATCTCCCTTGACGCCAGAAACTAGTTCAGAATCACAATCGATTTCCCCAACTAGTCAGTCGCTCAGTGAGTTGAGAACTAGCAATTCATATGTTGTTCCTCGGGTTCGAAAGCACTCACGAGGACTACTCTGTAAACTACGAGGGTCTACATTTTCTCTGAATGCTGCTTTTTATGGTTACGAGCCTCTGAAGCACGTCGACTCAAAGAAAAACAGAAAAAAATTCGAAAGATCATCTAGTGATCGAAGACCCCGTTCCGAAGGTCAGCTAGAAATGCATCCACGAATGACACCGCTGGGAGAATTTTGGCATAGAGCCACCACATCAGGGTCGGGTCTTTTAGGAGACAGTGGACTGTTAGGGGACTGTGGAGTGGCTTTGGTGGACGTTGCTTCTCAAACTGATGACACAGACTTAAGCGAATGCCATAACAAAAACTGTAAACACCTCATTAAAGGCTCAACTGATACTAAATCACAATCACTCATTTCTCCACAGCTAGTAAAACTGAAAAAGTAAAAAAAAAAAAAATCAAGACTGATATGTATTTGAAAAATGTGCACGATATAAAAATTTACGTGTACAAAACTCTTAAAATTTTTTTGGAGGATTCTAGATAGAAATTAATAGGATTAATAATATTATTTTAGCTGAAATCTTGAAATACGACCTTTAAAATACTCTGACAATATTTCATTTTTGTTTGATTTAGTTAACTGAATTTCCACTTTGTAATATAAATCCCCATATTTGCGTTTGAGACGAATATTTGTAAGGAATCATTGTTACATATAATTATATAACCTTAAATTTAACTTTCTTGTTAAAAATTTAAGTTAATGAATTTTGAAACATTTAAGAATAGTAAAGTTATAGCTATGTAGCTTTTCTAAACTATTGCGAATTACATACGGTCTATTATAAAAACTAAATGTTGTTTAATGTTAACATTTTGAACTCATTATTTTTTTTTTTATAAAACACTGTTTATTTTCCTTGACATAAAATTTTTTACGTCGATTGGAAATTAGCAAATCTTCTTAAAAGGCATTTGAATATCTCAAGACAAAGCTAGTAATTAATAGCGATTAAAATTTTTTTCAGAAATGTCAATGAAAAGTATATCGTCCACATGGTCTATTTTCAATCATAGAATCAGAGTAATAATAGAACTTCAGCCAAAATGTCAGTGATATTTTTAGAAAGATAGAATGAGCTTTCTTACCTTTCCCATGTAATAAGACACAAAATTATTTTATAAATGATTTTCTTTTTTCCCCTTCGATTCGAATTCTTAGATGACTCACTCAATCTCAGATAAGATTACTACTTTGACTAACCTTTTAAAACATATAATCAAAAGTAGTTTTTGCATCGAAGTGAAAAAAAATCACTGAAATTTTAAAACGTAGCGATCACAATGAGATTTTCATAATGTATTAGTTGTATATATTGTAAAAACAAAAATGTAACTCAAGAAGTTGTTTCTTGGAGTAAGAATCTTTAAAAAATTCAGTTAATTTAACTGAAACACAAAAATGTACCAAGATTAATTATAAGGAAGGATTTTTTTATTTTGTGATTTCAACTACATCTATAAGAAATAACATTATTTCATATTTATTAATGATAGCTTCATGTATTACGAAAAAATATAAATTTTCGAATCATATGCTAGTAACTCCACATTTTGAAGTTTTTTATCAAATGGGAGTACGATCAAATGAATTAAAAGATGAAATGTAAGCAAACTTTTGAATTATTTTCGAGTACGTTTAAAATAAATAAAACCTTTCAAGTAATTTTACGCTAATAAAAGTGTTTAATATTAAAACTATGGTTATAGAGTAATCTTTATCAGAATTATACATTATCTATAAAAACCAAATATTTATGAAAAATATGAATTTTTATATGATGAGATACATTTAGGTAAAATTAAATCTTTTAATAAGACTGTTTTTTCTTGAATAGCATGGATTTTATTTTTAAAATATTTATCTTTACTATTTTACTTTTTTAAAGCTGCCAATTTTTCAACAATGAAAATTTATACATGTCTTTGTCATAAAGCAAAATTATGTGAAACTTTACGGAAACTGGAATAAAAATTTATATCTTTTCATTTTTAAGATTGAAATAAATCAGGATGTTCTAAAAACGTTTTTTGTTTTAAAAATCATATAATCATTTTGATGTTTAAAAAAAATCAGTACCAAATGAAGTTTTAAATTAACGATGCAACTGCTTAATTATATGTGTTTCAGCAGATAAATTTCTCAAAATGCTTTTGTATGTTTGACAATAATCATTGAAAAAAATCAGGCATTTAAATAAAAAGGGATTTAAAAAATTACAGTTTTGAATTCTTTTGGGAAAATTTATCTAAAATTTAAGCTGATTTTCATACGTAAAAGTAGTAAATGCAGTGAAAATATCAATATTAAAATTAGTGATTAAAAGTTCTATTAAAATAGCGTGTTTAAGGTTTTAACCTGCGATTGCTACAATCAAAAAAGCAAGATTCAATCATCTTCAAATCTCTATAATAAAATTGATATAATATTCCAACTTATTTCCCAACAATTTGCAGAATACTATATTATTTTTTAAAAAACAAAGTTAATTACAAGGAACAGACTTTAGAACTACTCATACTGATCAAACAATAATTTAAAATTTACTAATTAATGAGAATGCATAAGAAAACAATTATTACCATTGATAAGTTCATTGTAAATGAAAGAAAAGCTAGAAATTTTGAGAAAAGTCTTATTTTCTTTGAAATAATTCTTACATACTATCAAATCCTTACACTTATTTTAATTTTAATATTTTTGGCGGTTTAGTGATTAATATTGTTACAATTCTCATCCATTTCTAAACACTCAAAAATAATAAATATAAGTTTAGCACATTTTAATAAAAGTAAATGAAGTTTTCTACTCAGTTTTAATTGACATATATTTTAACATTCAAATAGTCAAAAATTATAGATTTATTTAAATTTTCAGCTATCTTCAAATGAATTATACGAGTTAAAAGAAAGGTAATGAATGTAGTATGAGTACTCCTAGGTGATGATAATTATTATTATCTAGGAGAACTCATTTGGAATTTTTTCATAATTAAAATATTATTGTTTTTTCACCCTCATTAATATAAAAGCAAAGAAAATTATTTCCTCATACAATTTATGCAGATTTGTCATTTTCAGTATATTCACTTGTGTCAAAAATGTTTAGATTCTAGAATTCCTCTAACTATCAATCCCTATCCATAGATGTAATGCTTTGAGTCTCATATGTGTTTAAATTATCATTTGAAATGATAATTTATGTAAATATCAAGTTATTTATTATTAAATGCACTTCTCATTTTTAAATCATATTTTCAATGCTTAAATAATGTATGTATGTCAAATTCTTGTTATTTCTTTGGAAGCACGAATATAATTTGCACTTTTTTTTAATATGCAAATGCTGTGCAATTGCAGTTGAATAGTTAAGCTATGTGGTTGATGTACAGGTTTAAATATGAAAAAATCTGTTATACACATCATGATTTTCTTTGAAAATGTATGTCTATGTCGTTTACATATATGAATGTAAATTCAAAAATATTTGTAAATTTAAGTGTTCATGAAGGCCAAATTGCTCTTTTTTAGTATAATATATATTTCGAAAAAAATGTCATTCATGTGTACTGGTTTGAATTACTATCATTACAATAGTGATACTGTGCAAGAACCCTGCAAAGTCATTCACTTTTTCTGGTTAAATGTATCCATACTTACTAATTATATTAAATTTAATAAATGTTTCTAGAATTATTATTTTATTTTATAGTTTAATATTGAAATAACATTCACATATGCATGGATTACGAACTGTATATGTAATATATATGTATCTATATATATATTATTTATGATCAAATCTTCTCAAAACTATTTCATGGAATAACGATGCCTAAAATTAAGAAATTTCTAGATAATTAAGCTTAGATTTAAATTATCAAATTTAAAAACACATATTTAAATTTGAATTTTTTAGAATCAAATTACATGATTTGTTCAACATTTGTTATTTGACAATCTATGAAATTTAAGAAATATGTATAATAATATCAAAATTTGTTTGCTAATTCAAGTTAATTATAGCCATATGAATTTTTTTTCCTTCGAGTTCTATTTTGACAATAGGCATCGCAGTACACGTTTCGCGAAATAGACGCAAAATAATAATAAGGGATCAATTATGCATTTCCTTTTTACCATTTCTGAAGTACACTTCGATTAAAAGTACCAAATTATTTCGCATTCATCTGTATTATGCGATATTTAAAACCTAAAAAATTATTTTAAAAAGTTTTAAAATATCCTTCGAATTTAAAATGCTTACTTACGACATAATGAAAACATAGAATAAATTTTAGCATGATTATTATAAGCAGTACTTTTATATAAAATTACTATTCATAGTACTATTTAACTACTTTCATGCTTATATGAAGGGGGTATGTATAACATTTATTTACAGTATACATACATTGTGTTTCGAAACTGGTGGACAAAAATTTAAGGAGCGATAGAAACCATATAAAGAAGCAATTTTCACCACACAATACACAGGCAGAGAACAGGCTCTGAACCGCTAGACGGCGCTGTAATATAAAGCATAAAGTTCGAGTTTTCTTATACATCGTCAATTCTACCGTGGATTTCGGAAGGCATGGTGAAATACAGTAATCAGGAAAAAGAAATCGGGATCAGGACTACTGGCTACCGCGGCAACGCTTGATTTAATTAAATACATTTTCCATTCTAAAATGTTTATAAGCTGCAAGCATGAAAGGACAAAAAACATAAATTAATAGATGGACATTTATGAGATATTTAAACGATATCTTTAAAAAGATCAACATGTTTAATTTGTTCATACAGTTAACAGATGACAAAAGC
Source organism: Nephila pilipes (assembly GCA_019974015.1). NCBI lineage: Eukaryota > Metazoa > Arthropoda > Arachnida > Araneae > Nephilidae > Nephila > Nephila pilipes. The sequence continues at coordinate 585,120 of BMAW01039077.1, forward strand.
AAGCTCGTGGAAAGGTTATAAAATTTACTTTCTAGGTATTTTCAAAATTATATAAAAAAATAAAGCTCTAAACAAAAAAAAAAAAACAATTATATTGATTACAATAGCACTGAGGCGAATGCACTATGTTGATATAAATAGATACTTATTTTCTGAGTTAAGATAGGCCGTAATATTTAACCAGTTAATTCAAAGCCTTGATTAATTAATAATCGAAATAAATTAAAGATATGGAACAGTTAATTAATTAGACTCAAGCTAATTACAACAATAACATCTACTTATCTTGAGAATTCTAAACAGTAGAGTTCTAATAACAAGATCGTATTCACGTAGTCAAGATCCGATTCCCTTTTTACAGTTGCTCTAAATTATGTAACGTTCCTAGAACTAACTTACTAATGAACTCCTCTAATTCTTCTACCTCTACTCATTTCCATTCACTACGCTTCATTGTAAATAGCAAGGCTCATTTGCTCATATCACGGATCTTTCACAAGGCAAGGTTCTCATATCAAACATCGCAGTAAAGCAACCTCAGAAGTTAGCTATAGGAAATGAACCAGAGCAAGCATTACAGCATGGTGAAACTTACGTTACAGTACGAAACGTTACAGTCACGTTACAGTCAGTATTGAAAACAGATGGGTTATAAATTAAATACCAAACTATCTTACTTAAGAGTAAAGACTCGAGTTGGTGAATTCGAAGAATGTTTTTAAACACAAACATTGAGATTATGGAATATTAAGAATTCGTACAGATGCAATGTAACAAGTCTATGTGTATCAGTACTGTAGTTAAAGAGAAGATAAAGCAAATTGCATAAGTTTGTCTATGTTGCCAACATTTAATAATTTGCAATAAAGTTAGAAACTGATTTGTAAGATAGAGAGCTAGATCGTCAAGGTTATGTACACGAATGTGGACTGGAAGACTGAAATTAAAATTAATAAGCAGTGCATCAAATGAAAGCACAAAAAGATATCACCCATTCATCCCCTCCCGGAAATAAAAAGTAAAAATTTTCTTTTTTTATTTTCTGGAGTTCAATTTGATTTTTTTTTTTTGTAATGCTCAAGAGGCAGTACATAATCCATATTCACAAGGAAGAAATGGTCTTTGAGAAAAAAATTTCTTTAATATTTAAAGTACGAGTACGTTCATATGCCATATTTTTTAAAGCAAGTTTTTCTTTTTTTCAAACAAGGCATCGGAATCTACAATACATTATGTTGGGATATTAGCCAAAAATGTTTGGGAGACGGAAAAAACATTCACATTTGGATGGTGAAGGCAGACAAAAGCGTCGAAAAATTTATCCGAAAGTATCTCGATGTCGTTATATGTCAAGCTAAACAGTACATATGTAAATCACTATCGGTGAACAAATCATCGACAAAATGATTCACCACGTTAATTCACATTCACAAAAAAAGTATAAAAAAATACCAAATAATTACTTTACTCTTTTAAATCAACTTTAAAAATATTTAAGTCCAAATTTTATTATATGAATGAGAAGTATAAATTTCATTTCAAACAAGGAAAATTATTCAAGTTTAATGATATTTACTTTCTAAAAAAGCATTGAAATAAATTGATTTTCTTTTCTTTTGATACATTAATTTAGTTTTTTAAACGTCGCACCAGAAGCAACACGAGGGCTAGTGGTGACGGACCTCGTAATTTTTAACCTAGGTCAAGTGACGAGGACGGTACCTGAACTGGCACCCTCTCTCCTAACTTCCACACCACTCCAATGGGAAGGCTTTGGGTCCCGACAAATTTAACGAGCATCAGTCCCGGCTACTAGGCGGGTCTTTGTGGCCAAGGATCGAACCCGCGATTCAACAAAAACCGTCGGCCACGAGTCTGAAACCATGACCACTAGGCTATCGTGGCCCTTTTGATACATTAAGCTGAAATGATAGTTAATAAAATTTATACTATTTTTTATTCAAGATTATTTTAAAAGGGCAAAATTAAACTAAAGCAACAGGTAGTAGTTATTTTAAAATGTTGTCTTAATTTTTTTATTATGTGCTTCAATTATTTAATTCTTTAAGAAACTATTTATTTAGATGATGTTTTTCAAGTAAATAAAATGGAGCTTTGATTTCTAGTTTGAAGTTTCAACTTTTAAACATACGTTACTCATTATCGGTTTAAAAACAAGAGTACATGCGTTAAGATAGTTTTAATTGTGGAAACAAAGGTAATTTCCATGTTGTAAGTGAATATACTATCATCTAAAAATTATTTTATACAGATTTTGTTTTGATATAAATTTCTTATTTAAGAAAGGCTATCTAAAATAATTACCAGCGTCATTTTTAACCAACTAATTAATACATTTAACATTATTGGATGTTTAACAAGACACATTCAAATAATTACTTAAGTACTTGTTCTATTTATTTTGTAAGTATCTAATTTCCTAAAATACATATGAAAACGAGAAGTTTTTCAATAAATTTAAAACAGCTCACAAAATTTTTGTTTTGAAATATTTAATGAATAAGATGAAATTTAAAAAGTATAGAAAATCAAATAATACTAATCGGAAATGATTCTTAATTTAACTATACTTGAAACTTTGTATTTTGCTATAAATCTTTTCGAATAACTTTTAAAAAACGGGACAAGAGAGAGAGAAATTATATATATATGTATATATATATATATATATATATATATATATATATAACTTTTACAGCAACTTGACAACAATGTTTCCTACTGCTTATGATATTGTTATTGAGTTGCGTTGGTGGCATTGCCTATTGATCACGTAAAGCAGTTCTAAGCATATATAAGGTTTAAGGGGGAGATTGGAGGAATCACGCCTCAATGGGATTTAGATCGGAAAAGTGTGCTGGTCGTTCCATCTAGGCTTTAATTTCTTCAAGAAATTGGTGCACGAGTCCAGAGGTGTGAGAAGGGGGGCAATATCTTCTGGAAAAAAATAAAGGTGTCGCCAATTACTATTACAATCGTGATTTTTCTAATTGTTGCTTATTTTTTGGAAAATCTAGAGTATATAGTTTCTCTCCAATTAAAAAAAAAATTCAGAACATATTGTCCAAAAAATTGTAAGAAATATTTTTGGAAAATAAGAAATTTCAAACGAATCTATTCAAAATCTTTTTAAAAAATAACAAAATATGTGTTCTGAATTTAATAAGTCTAAATTTTAGTGGATTTTGTTTTACAAGAGAAAAAAGATATCCATTTCAATCAATAAGCATAAATAGCTTTAAAACAAATCTTAATTCAACGAAATTCTTAACATCCGTGAAAAAGTATCATTAGAAAATACTTTTTAATTCACTTTAAATTATTTACAGCTTTACCATTAAAAGCTTCAAATCCTATCAAAAATGCTTTTTTAATTTCTAATTATATCGGAAGTTAATTCAAACTTAGATGGTTTTGCTTCGACACATTACAAGTTAAAAGTAGCTTACAGATGTTACAGATAAAAAAAACTATCTTGAAACAAATTACGATATAAATTAGCATTTTTTCTTCAGAGCTATTGTACTCTGTCGAACGTATTAAAATGCTAATGTGAGCAACACAGGGAAAAGAATTTGGAAACAAAAAGCAATTGTGTAATGCATATACTTAAAAAAACAAAAAGAAAGAAATTACACAGTGGCTGAAAAGTCTGTCTGCGAAATTATTTTATGCATGTTGAATCTTGAAAGCAAAGTAGAATCTAATTTACTTGTGTTCAATATATACGTTTGTGATATACTATTTTCCCGAAAAACTTTTTTATATTTTTTTAATAAGAAAACAAATAAAAATGTCTTATTTTCAATTTCAAAAGGGCGAAAAATTTAATATAAAATGATAACTTCAGACTTAAGATTCAGTATAGATACTTCTTACGAATTTTGAAAACGTCGAAAAACAATATTGAAATAGAGAATTTTGCCAAGTATATTTCAAAAAAGAATACAAAAAAGATTATGCATATATATATATAAGAACTTTTTACTGAAATAATTTGTGTCTCATTGAGAATTATAAATTCCATATGTAATATGTGTTCTATGTTAAACTGAAATATTTCTCAAACTCTAACTAAAACTACCTGTGTGGGGGTGCATGCGTAGACGAGTGGTAATGGCATCGAAGTCGTTCTAGTCGCGTTTGAGTTCGAATTCTGATTTTCTATTACCGATGCACAGTTTGTAGTAATTATAGCCATTGCTGGTTAAATTAAGCAGCTGAAAATAAATTGACAACTCTTTTTTATGGTTTGGTGTAGAATTTAGGACAATGACATAATTCCTCTTCAGTATCTCATCATGGTTTAAGTTTATAATGTCCGCCATTTAATCGGTCGTATTTCTCTTCAGTGCCATTCATTGAAAAAACAACCAATAATAATCCTCCATATAAAATATCATAAAAAATTAAAATATTTAATTTATTACTAAAAATATTTTTGTCTTCGTTACTTTTGGGTGGACGTGGTAGCCTAGTGATCGTGGTCATGGTCATGGACTTGTGGAGGGCAGTTTTTCTCGTGGGGTCGTGGAGTCGTGGGTTTCAGTCTTGATACCCCTAAAAACCTGCCGTGTAGCCGGGGCAGGGGCACGTTAAATCAATGCTCAAAATTCTCCCGTTGGCGTGGCGTAGAAATTAGGGGAGGGGAGTTACAACTCTGCTGTCGTTCTTGTCACTTGATCGGAAAACAAGAATTAACTTCGTTCATCTAATTTAAGAGTCCTGCAAAAAATATCTAAAAATAATTTCGCAACATTTAATCATATCTTAATCATAAATAACAATTGCTCCTTATATTTTATAAAGGCTTCTGTATAATTTAAATTACTTATGCCTGTATATTATTTGCAAGAGTGAATTTTTGTACAAGTTATAATAATCAATTTGAACAAATAATTTTTAACAAAAAATATTATTGAAATGTTTTATAAGGTCTTAAACACTGAGATAATGTACGAAAGTACATAAAACAGTTTTATAGTTGAATTACAAATACACACACACACACACACACACATATATATATATATATATATATATATATTAGTAAGGGTTGGGCCACTCTTGGCCTTAATTACAGCTTGCATTCAACGTAGGACTGCCAAATAAAGGTCGCGCATAAAGTGCATATAGGAATTGGCACCTATTTCTCTTGAAGAGCAGTCTCGAACTTAGTAGTGTGGGTGGAAAAGGAAACCGCGCACTCACTTGTTTTCCAAAACACCCTTGTTCAACGATGTTTAGGTGAGAGGACTAAAGACACCATGTGAGATACTTCACTTCATAATGCTCATCTAATCATCTTTAGCCAGGACAGTAAAGAGAGTATTGTCACCTTGGAACACTGGATGCTCTCTAGGAAACAGTCTGAACGATAAGGTGTGTATGGTCTGCGAAAATACTGCAATAATGCTTGCTAAACTCTCAGAATTACGAGTAACAAGATATCGAGCTCCACACCATTATAGACTCTTTTCTATGCCTCATTGTAAGAACAAGATTGTACTCATGAAATGCTTCTACTGGTGTTTGCCAGACGAATACATGTTTAGCGGAGTGAAATAATGTAAATGATGATTCGTCAGAACTGTTGACTTGTTACCATTACTATTTTTTCCAGTTCCTAAGGTATCGGAACCAATGTTGTCTCTTCATAGCATTCTACGGTGACAGTAACGGTTTTGGAGAGGCCGCTCTACTGCTAGTGGTCCAAGTATGCAGCTTCTAGTAAATAGTTTTGGTGAATACGAGGATTTGGATATGTGTGTTCACATTAAGGAGATTATGTGTGTCAGTGTATCTTTGAGTTTTCGGGCGACTTTCCTCTTCTACACTCGTCTATACCGATCGGTAAACTTCGACTTTCGCATATGGTTGTGCTTAGCAGATGACACCTTTCCCATGTTTGTGTAGACTTCCATAGCCCTTGACACAATGGTTCATGAAACAAAAACAAGATTTGTAGTTTACTGCATGAAAGTTCAAGTGAGGTGAGATCCAATGATCATACCACTTTGCACATCAGATAGGTTGAACAAAATGACGTTTTGCTGTGAAAACATTTCCTCATAATTGACTTTTCTATTACCAAATACTTGACTGATACTTTCCCTGATGTATCTATTGTGAATATTAGTAAATTAAATGCATTTATTTTGAAACTGGCATTTTTTTTTTCCTTTTCACAATTTTTTTAAGAATTTCAGGAAATATTAGTACTCATAAATTTAAAAGATTCGAATTATTATAGTATAATATTTTTAATGCTTATCATTTTATAAAATAAAAAACACTAAATAAATAGATGAAAAATTCTGTTTTATTCAAATGTAAATCAATTGTTGACACTATTATTTCATATTTGTTGCCGACAAATCAAACTTATAAATGCACAGTTTTTAGCAGTTCTTTTCTAGCTATAAAATCGAATTTTATTTTGTTTGTTTTTACTTTCCTATCATCATTTAATTAATGGGAAACATCATAAAGAAGCTATGCATTAACAACTCAAGTTCGCATTGTTATATTTGTAATAATTCTGTTGGGAAAATAAATGTAGTCTTGAATAAAATATTGAATCACACATTAAATTTCAGAAACAAATTAAATTATTTGGTTCAGTATTTAAATATTTTCACTAAAATACGAATTTTAATAGACAATGTGTTTAAATAAGGAAATTATTTCTTCTTGGAAGATTATTTTCATGGGATAAATGTCCAGAAAAATATTAACTAAATATTTATCTGAAGAGGATTTTTCGTATACTTCGAATAAAGATTTAGAAAAGCATTTATCTTCTATTGCAGCCCATAAGTCTACCGGAAAGCAAATATAAATTCAAAGAAACATTTAAAGGAAAAATCTTTGCATAAAGGTTATACTTTTTTATCAATACCTATTAATCATTTAGGTCATCTCAAGGAACTGAATGATACTATGGACTGTCTTACTGATAAAATAAGAAACAAATTTGTGGATACCTCCGAAAAGTTATCAATTTTAAATCAACAAATTAGATATAATATGCCGTGATTTTTCCTGTGAGTTTCGTAGTAGAACATGTAAGCGAGTTTGTTTCGTAAAATACTCGTAAAGGTATAAAAACAAAATTTAAGTTTGAGATAATTTCTGTGGATCTAAAAATGTTATTTTACTACCCACACACTTTAAATTAGGTTTGATAAATGGTTTGTGAAGGTTTTGGGGGGGAAATGAAGAGATTTTAGATAACTAACATTTTCCTGCTTTCATCAAAAGTCAAACAATTTAGCTATGTTTAATTACCTGATACAAGACGTTTAAGAAAAATGGATTTCTTAATGTAAAAAAGAACTCGAAAGTGAAAGAAATCTTGGTTAGTCTATGAAATGATTTTCAGAAATGTTTAGTCAACAACAAGGTTCTTAACTACAAAGTCATTTTGGAAACTACATTATATGAGCTTAAAATTCTGCGTTGCAACATGAGCTCAAAATTTAATTATCTGCCTAATCATTTTAATTATTTTTGTGAAATTTTTGGTGTTCATAATGAGGTGAGAGATTTTGCTAAATTGTCAAATGTACGGAGAAAACAGTATGGATTTCAATGAAATGTGATTAGGATAGCAAATTATTGCTAGAGTTTTAAAAACAGGCACTTTATTAGAGTCAATACATAAAAAGAGAATCATTCTTTTGTTTGAAGGAAAAAGAAAACATTCAGAAAAAAACTACTTTCTTCATGTGTTTCTATTCCATTAATTGTTCGTCACTTAATTAATGCTAGCATAAATGAACCTCGTGATGATTATATCTTTGTATAAAGAACTAATTTATTCGAAATGAAGAATTTTAAGAGTGATTTTTCAAGGTAAGATTTTCACAATTAAAAAAAAATTATGAGATAATTAAAAATTAATATTATTTTCTAAGGAGAAAAACCAATTTTATCACTATTACATAATGTTATGTAAATCTCAGATATAGTTATCAAATTTGGTGACTAAAGTAATTTTTAAGCTAATTCAGAGATTATTTAATAAACTCATTTATGCTTACTATCCGAAAAGCAACTGAAATCGTTACTTAAAGGCCGTTAATATCTGTTTATCAAAATAGATACCGAAAAAAAATACAAATTTATTTTTAAATACCATTATAATAATATTTTAATCTTATAATAATAATTTGATGATTAAAAGAAAATGGAAATTAATTTTTTTTCTGAGTATTTACCAATTATTTTTTTTTACATGGCAAATTAATGTTTATTTCTCATTTCGAAGTTTTTTTAAAATTTTTATAAAACGTAATGATTAAGTTGGGATTAAAAGTCGCAAAATATACAATAAATATGAAATATATTTGGTTAACCTTTTGACACCTTTTGGGATGTATATGTCCCTCTAACATTTTTAAAATTTCAATTGGGAAGAAAAAGGCTCACAAACCTATTACAAGGTATTCCAGCCGTAAAACAAAGGTTGTATCATGTTTTAATTGTAGCACTCGTAAATATGTCCTCAAACTCAGAACTAATCTGAAAAAGAGAGGGGGATGTAGAATTTCTATCAAACACTAATGGAACCCTATGATATAAAGGTGTATTCGAATGAAGTAGTTATTTTGTCTAATGGTCCCAATCTTACAATTGTGAACTTACAGTGCCCAATCAAGGTGGCTCAAAAAGTATTTTCAATGACCCGAAGCCATACAATTTTATAATCAAATAGTTGGAGAGAGAGATGATTTTTCAGATGGAAAAATTCCAATCTATGATTGGGATCTAAAGTCTACTATATGGTGGAGAAGAGTTTTTTTCCTCGTGATTTCTCGATAGCAAATGCTTGGAATCTATTTTAAGAGATTCACAAGAAAAACATCAGACTACTTCTATTTTTCCCCTTTGACTTAACACATGGTGTCTATAGAAAAATTCGTTACAAACATCTTGAAAAAGCCTGGTAGTGGTTATCCATCAAAAATTGCTAAAAATATTTTAATGTTGGAGATTATTTAACTGTAGTTGGGAAGTTACAGCACCGTTGCAAGTAGTGTACACAAATGAACAAAGAAGAGAATAATAAAGAGTTGCCGGATGGACAATGTTCCTTTATGCAAAGAATGCTTCACCTTAAACCATAGTGTGACGGCTCTATCCACGATCTTTTCACTAACAGTCCTCTTGGGGAATTTTCGGTCCTTAAAAATTGTTTTATTAGAAAGCTTCCATCGAAGAAGAGAGCGTGAACATGCAAATTAAGACTGCTATATAGTTATAGTCTAAGCTTTCAGGTTAAGGGAGAGATAGGATTGGCTGCTAATGAAGCAGTGAATAATCAAATTGAATGCTAAGCGTGGATATTTAGTAATTGATAATTGTGTTACTTAAGGTGACTATCTGTCACTTGAGATTGGATCTATATTAGATAGCTAAGAAGTCAGAGCTATTGAATTAAGTAAGTGCACTAAGGTATTTAAATTTTTCTCATACCTCGCATACTTCGTCAATTGTCCTCATATTTATTAATTGGGTGCATCTCTTAACTTGGATTGATCAAACTTGTGTTGGGGTTGGGGTTGTAAATAAATTAAGTGTTTTAGAACATATCGAATCTTCCTTCCGACCGACCCACACGGAGGGAACAGAAAGATTTTATCTCACAATACTATGCAAATATGTATATAATAATAAAGATTTTCCTAAGCATTAAGTGTGTTTGTAATAGGTTATTTACTACTACTGGGTCAGATATGGTGGTCATAAAATAACTTCTCTGATACATGCATCCTAGTTGACTAATCCGCCCAACCAATTGAAAGTAAATTACAGATATTGTTATTTGAAAGTATGAGCTCGATATTGTGATGACTTAAAACAATATACCGTCACACTTACGGTTATAGTAAAAACATTTCGAAATTTTCCAAAGGCAACGCCTACTTTTTTCAGCACAAATTGATCAGCGCATTGAAAAACCATAAAAGGGCATTGAAACAATACAAGCATGACTAAAATTTTGGCGTAAAACAATTGCAAAGAAGAGTATTGTATAGATCGAATGACAATTCAGAAAGTAGGTGCATTGATGCATATTGCAAAATTCACAATCATAGATAATAGAAGCACCAATTACAAAACACTATGTGCAAAGAATCGCTTACAGAAAACTTTTAAAAAGCAGTATGTGAATATTACTTCTTTAATCAGGTGTTTAAATATACCAAGAAGATGAATCATAAACTAAGATGAGGCCCCTATTGCGTAAACACTGTATGAGATTTGGTGGAAATGAATGCATATGTGTTAGACCATGATCCGTACGACCATCTGATCGTGTTAAAGTTGATGCGGAAGTACATAATATGAATACTGCAGATCTATTATGTACTGCCAGAAGTGATGCCCATAATTTGAATATATTTAAAATTATCATCTTCAAGCTTTTTCTCTTTTTTACCGGTTTTTTCTTATCGATTCTATCGTATCTAGATGTTTTACCTGGAGAAGAGCAACATCGAGTCGACACAGCGAAAATTTTCCTCATCAGATATGATGAAGATAGAAGGTGGCCAATGCCTATATATAATGTATGGACGAGGCCCATTTCTCCTTAACTGGGAACATAAACTTCAAGATCTGCATTCATTGGGCAAACAAAAATCTTCAAGATGAGGCACCCGCGATTTTACGCGAAGCTAAAATGACTGTGCAGTGCAGCATCGCAAGAACCTTTGTACTCGGTCCGTACTTCTTTGAAGAGGTTCCTTCTACAGGTATAAATACGTACTCTATCCTAAGGGCTCTGTATACAACAATGTTGAAGAATAACGAAATTCCAGAATTTCAGTAGTGAAATTTCGTTAATGAAATTGCATGGATGCAAGATGATGTTTCTCTACACGTCGCCACATGTATTCAACAAGGTTCACAACTGCACTTTGATGATCGAATTATCTCCCGTAACATTGCAATTTCGTGGCTACAGTGATCCCCCGACCTTACTCCAATTGATTTCTGATTCCAGGGTTATTTGAAATCTATGAACATATAAAATCCCCGAGATTATCTAAAATTGAAAGATGTCCTAAAATGTGAAGATAGCGGATTCATTATGCAATGTCACATTCCTCATTGTGGTTAACAATCTCCCACATGAATGCGTCATTGTATGTAAAGGAAGATACATTGAAAACTTGTAATTTCAATAAAAAAAATTTCCCTCTCCGTACTCGTGTTGTCCTTGGTCCTTTACAATGCACGTGCGAATGTGTTACTCCTATATTTTCGTCATACGTGTATCATTTCCATGCCATTTTTGGTTTTTTTAAAGCGGTAATCAATTTGCGTTGGAAAAAAAGTGGGCTTTGCTATAGGAAAATTTTGAAATGTTTTCACTATATATATATAACACATGGATCAATAAGTCCCGAGACTGTGCGGTCGTTTTTTTGCGATTTCCTCCTTCAAACGCACCAGCAAGTCAATATAATAATCACTGTTGATCGATTAAAATTTTTCGAGGTAGTCAATGAAAATCACGCCATGCGTATCCCAAAAAACTGACGCCATGACTTTGCCAGCTGACTGCTGCGTTTTCGGACGCTTCGGACGGCTTTCGCCAGCTGTGCGCCACTCAGATGACTGCCGCTTCGACTCTGGAGTGTAGTGATGTATCCATGTTTCGTCCATGGTCACGTAACGACGCAAGAAATCTTTTTTGTTGCGAGTAAATAGCGATAAACAGCTTTCTGAATCATCGACTCGTTGCTGTTTTTGTTCCATCGAAAGCAATCTTGGCACCCACTTGGAAAAAACCTTTTTCATGCTCAATTTTTCATGAAGGATAGTAAATACACTTCCATATGATATCTGTGTCATCTCAGCAATTTCACGGAGCTTCACTTTACGATCTTTCATTATAATTTTTGTCACTTCACTCACATTTTCCGGTGTAACGGCTTCCACAGGTCTACCCGAGCGTTCCGCGTCATTTGTGTCGGTACGACCACGTTTAAACTCGGCAAACCACCGACAAATCGTTGCTTTTGATGGACAAGAGTCCGGGTAACATTTTTCAATCCATTGTTTCGCTTGCACGGTGTTTTTACCCATTAAAAAACAATGTTTTATCAGAACACGAAACTCGGTTTTTTCCATTTTTTAAACAAACTACAAAACGACTTTACTCCAACCTCGATAACTCAGCTGTTTCTGGTCCGATCGACTTAAAATTTTGACACGTTTCAAGCAAAGGTTCGTACTCTAGAAAGACCTGGTTACTGGTTTACTACGAGCGCCATCTCTGGGTTAGTCTCGGGAGTTATTGATTGATGTGTTATTTAT